>JANAVB010041619.1:15641100-15661787 GCA_029216955.1 Iris pallida | reverse complement strand
GGAATATTATTGGCCTTACAAGATAGCAGATGTGTGGATTATGCCAGAAGATGTAAAGCATGTCAGATTCATGCCGATTTTTTCATCAACCATTTGAATTCCTATATCCTACAGTAGCTTCTTGGCCCTTCGAAGCTTGGGGCATAATATTATTGGTTCGATTAACCCTCCTTCTGTCTAGGGACATCGGTTTATACTGGCTATAACCGATTACTTTTCTAGATGGACGGAAGCGGTTCCCCTTGTTGAAGTGAAAACATCTAATGTGTAGCTTCATTAAACACCATGTTATTTATTATTTTGGGATTCCCCGAAGGATAATCCATGACAATGGACCACAATTTGCCAGTCAGGCATTTTATCGATTATGTGATGGGAATCGGATCCAAAATCTAGCTTCTACGGCTTAATCCAGCTGCTAATGGTTTGGCCGAAGCTTTCAACAAGACAATCATTAAACTTCTCAAAAGTTTGTCTCTTCTAATAAACGTGATTAGAATGAAAAACTTGGAGAATGTTTATGGGCTTATCGAACGACAGTCCGTACTCCTACTGGTTTTATACCATTCTCATTGGTTTACGGATGTGAGGCTGTTCTTCCACTGGAAATCCAGATTCCATCTCTTAGAATAGCCATCGCTAATGAGTTAACCTCAGAGAATAATGATCGGTTGAGACTTCAAGAACTTGAAGGATTGGAAAAAGCGTCTTCAAGCGCAACAACACATTGAACTTTATCAAGCCCGTATATCTCGAACTTTCAATCGTAAAGTTAAAGAGAGGGTATTTAAAGTCGGTGAGCTAGTTCTAGCTGTTCGAAGACCGATGGTGATGACTCATAAGAGCAAAGGGAAACTCTAAGCAAAATGGAAGGTCCTTATGTAGTCGAGACAGTCTTCTCCAATGGTGCCTATAGGTTGTCTAAATCTATTAGAGATTTGCTTATGATGCCGATCAATGGCAAATTCTTGAAGAAATATTATGTTTGAATTTCTTCTTTATTCCCTAGCTACCAATGTTTGGATAACCTGATCATTGTCTTCCTAAATTTTTTTTTGATCTTCTGTCTTACCAGCTGATTAAAAAAAAGGTTTATTATTTATCATGTTCTCATGACCTCTGAATAAATATTAAAGTCTACTTCTTCTTCTATCTATCATGTCCTTTTGGCCTCTGAATAGATATTAATCTATTTTTTAGTTGTTACGATCTGTCATGTTCATATTACCTCTGATAGTATCGTACACTCTAAACAGAAAAAAAAAGATTCATTATCTATCATGTCCATATTACCTCTGGATAGATATATTTATTGAGTTTAGAAGACTTGTCATGTCCATATTACCTCTGATAAGTGTTTTCTATCTCATACCTATTGTTTAATTACAAAATAAATGATAGGATCACAAAACAAATATTTTATTCATTTTTGTAAACAGTACAGAATGAAAAAAGATAGAAGGTTTCAAAAATTCTTTATTTTGCCTAAGGCGGAGCAGAGACATCTTCAAAAAGTTTTTGTAGCTCCGCTAGACGTTTTTCACGAGAGCTCAATACATTATTAGTAGCTACGGAGCATCGAGCTTCGGGAATACAGATGTGAGAAAGTCCAGCAAAAGTGACTATCATCTTGTCCTTGGCTTCGTCAAGGGTTTTGATGGTAGCCTTAGCTCCGCGAATTGTTCCTCTAAAATTGAGCTCTGAGTTAGCTGCTAGTCCCGAGCTGTGATCATCTTCTCTCTCTCCGCCTTTAAGCGAGCCAGCTCAGCCTCGACTTTGCGAATTCTATCATTCTGTTGATGAATTCTTATATTCGAAGCTTCATAGGCCTCTCTCTGAATCTCTAGCTGAGGCTTAGCTTCAGCCAAAAAAGCTTTTTCTTTAGCTACCTTGATGCTGTACTCATGGAGGGCCTCATTAAAAGTCATTTTCCGAGCGAGGTATTCAACTGATAAAGCGTCATACTCCTCTTGGATGAGACTTTCAGTGGTTTCACTTGACAGCTTTAGATATTCTTTGATGGGCTGTTCAAGTCCCTCCACGACTTTCTCCAATGCCGCTACTCTCACTGCATCATTGAACATGGCGACATTTCTGATAGTAAGAGCAATCGCCGCCTTCAGACTTTCATAACTGAAGCCCTTATTCAGGACCATTTTGATCAGAACCGCTAGAGTCTTGTAAAAAGTATCAGTATGAAACTCAACTAAGAGATTCATTTCTGCACTTGAGCTCAGCGTTGCGGCGATGTCTACCAGATCTCTTCTCTGAAGACTAGGAGCAGATGTTGTTGCCTTAGTTGCAGACTGAGAGGCAGTTGTTGTCGTTGCTACTATGGCCAACTGATCCCCAGGAGCTTAAGGGACAGTATCTTTTGCATTTGTTACTCCAGTCAGTTCTGAAGTCGAAACTACTTAAGTTTCGGTGGCGGTAATTGGTACGGATGGAATGGTAGTTATGGCAACTGACTCCGGTTCGGGCATTGTCTCTTCAAGAACTTTTTTGAAGCAGTAGCAATAGCAGAGGATGCTATTACAACTTCCCCAGCTTCAGTTGATGATTCGACTTTGTCTTCATCACCTTCTTCAGCTACCGGCTCTGCAGGATCTTCAAGTATCTCAGTTGTAGCGAGTCCTTTACAACTGATTCTTCGTTGAAGTCTAATTCTTCCTCAGCAGCTACTTCATCATCTACAGTAGGTTCTACTGTAGTTGTTCTTTATCCTTGCCCTCAGCAAGAAGGGACAATTCTAGCTGAGCCTGTACCTCTGGCTCTTGTTGTACCTCCATAGATGGAGGACATTCTTCTTGTGCATCTCTTCTGAAGAAGAATCCTCTTCCTCAGACTCCGCGTTTTCCTCATAAATATCTTCTTGAGGAGGAGGAGGAGTCACAAGCTTTGATGTGATGATAACACCTACAAAAATTAAACAAAATAAAGTAATATACAAAATATCATAATTTTGTATAGATTTTGTGTAATTTATATTCACTTGGAGTAGGTGTAGGACGTGCCAAGTACGCGTCATAGTCCCCATCCCAGTCATCATCGTCAAAATTAATAGCTGGTTTATCTGATGGGATGGGCTCTCGATCAACAGTATGTACTGGAGCGACATCCTCAACAACTTGTGCCTTTTGTGGCAAAGTCACAAGAAGTGCTGAGCTGAGACGTCCCGGAGATAGGACCGTCACCGCTTCCATTGACGCTGCTGGTTGGGAGGCCGAGGACCCTTCTCCAGGATGAGCTGAAGAAGATACAACATGTTACGGCTCCTCGACTGGAATATCAATCTCTGGGGTAGTGGCTCTTGGTCTAGAAGGCCCTTTGGTGGTAACCTTCTTCTTCTTTTCTGGGGTCTTCTCTAAAGAGTAGCAGCTGCACCTTGTTTCCGTTTTCGAGTATTGCCAATAATTATAGGTTCTGCAGCTTTTCCCCATTCCCGTTGGGATTACTTCCAGATACGCATCTGGAACGGCAGCGTCGTCAGGTATGTCTGATGGCACCCTAACTGGCTCTTCAACATTTCCTTCCTGGGGCCATCTTAGACTACCTCTCAGGTTGTAGCTATGGGCGAAGGAGTGGATAGAAGCATAAAAACGAGCATACGTATGAAGTATGTAGCTCGGTGATGCTTGTAGCAGTCGATATTCGAAATTTGGCACCGGTACAGGCCGTGCTAAAATATCTCCAGCCTCTTGCACCCTCAATCAGCTTCCAATAACAAAAACTGGTGGAAGGATTGCCAACATGAAGTTGGTCATATCCGAACTGGCGAGCGAACCGACATGGTAGATACGGTTCAAACGCACAGCTGTCTTCATTTTTGTACATCAGATGGGAGGGTCTGATGCACTATAGCCATCTGAAAACTGGCGCTGACAATAAAGTTCTTTATTCAACTTCATCTTCCAATTGTACGCCGAAGCAGTCGGCTGGAACTGGTGGCCGGGTACAGAAAAAGTTCCAACCATAAGAATAATTCAATATTGTTCTGGTATCTTCCGCTATCGTGGTTGTCCATGTGGCTTTGCTGAACTTCTGGAGGAAGACCTCCGCATCATCTCCAGGGCCTGGTGGTAACAAATTGTAGTTGTGATGCAATAGTCATCCCATAAGGTAAGTGTAGGACATTTTACCCTAGGGAATACGTTCCGGTGAGGATCATTGTTGATTAGTTCCTCACCAAAAGTCCTCAAACCTGCGTTTATTCGACACACCATTGCCGAACAGGTTGATTCTAACTTTAAACACCAAACGTACCGCTGGCCATAGCACGTTTCGGTGGATTCTATCAACTGTACCGGTCCCCGGTACAACCCATCTCCTCAACCACAGAGAAAGAAAGCCTGCCAGCAAGGCTTTCTTGGAGATCTTCTGGCTACCATATCTGAGGAAACTCAAGGCTTCGGTTCCTGCAGAGAACTCCCCAGTCTTGGTGGACAATATTTGTTCAAAAATTTATAACCAACCATATATCCCGTTTTTATCAGCAGGGATTGTTGAACCAGCGTTGATGGTTGGAGCCTTGTTCTCCTGAAATCTTTCTTTATCATCTTTGGATATCTTATCCTTGTGGTAAAAGAGATATGTTGTCCACTTATTGATGTACGCCAAATGAGATCCACTCTCGTGCATTGTAGTGCAAATCGTGTAATGGCACATCAACTCTTCATATACCTCAAAATTGAGAATTTTTCTCCCTTATTTCTGCTAGTTCCGGTTGGAGGGAACATACTCTTCATATGGGGCTTCCTCCATTGGCAGCTTGGAGATGAATTGCATCTCGTGAAGTGCGAGACCCATTTCACCTTTTGGGGTCGCAAAAGTTCCTGTTGAACTGATATATATCTCCATCAGAGCCATGAAAAAATTACTGTTCGGTGGTATACCCTGACTAATGGAGGCCACTGCTTCGTACAGGTCGATGTCTTTTAGCTCGTCTGGAAGTTTCTCATAATCCAAACACTAATCTGAATCCAGTTTTGGTTAAAAGGAGTTAGCCACCCTGGTAGCCTAGGGTTGGCCTGAGGATATAATACTGCAACCCTTATGAACTTATTAATGAACATTTGGGTCTGCACTGGCTGAATCAGAGCAGAATCCTCACTCGGAGTGAATCCTGGCAAGAGACCGGAGAAGAGGACAACACCACCACTGGGAGTACTGGTGTGGTAGCCCATGTCATTTGCTCTCTCTCTCTCTTAAAAATGATCCTTTCGGCCTACCATGACTGCTGGGAGTCAGGTTCCCATCTTTCAGGGATGGGTAGCATGGATAAAAGCAGACAAGGGATAATCTCTATCCATGTCAGGGAGGTACATTGCTCTATCTCCAAACTTCAACACCCAAGCCTCCTTCTTGGGGTGTGTTTGTGATTTGAAGTCTATCGCATCCCGAATAAGAAATCTAGCTTTGCAAATTGTTGGCCATCCAGCGATGTCAACACTTTTCCATTTATCATGGACAGCAACATTTGTCCCCTTGAGCAGCTATCAGCTGTGCTCTCTCTGCAGGATATTCCGAATTCGACTGGAAAAACTCCACGTAGGACAGGTTCTCCAAATAATTTGAGCCCACCATACCAGCTGATGAGCCAAATATTTCTGCAAGTGGGTGAATTTCAAATCCACTGCCAAAAGAAAAAGGAAAATCAAGTTAGTAAAAATCTAATTTGAAATTTTTTGCAGATAATTTGGTCTGAGTTTTACGCATAAAGATAAAAGACTCTGACTATGCAAACTTTACGCTTATTAAAGTTGATAAAAACTTTTAAAGTGTAAAAGTTCTTTGTTTTACGCAAAGTCTTTCACTTGTTAATTTTACGCTGGCACGTGTTGACGTGAGCGTATTTTAATTTTTACGCTAGCATGTGTTGACATGAGCGTATCTTAATTTTACGCTGGCACGTGTTGACGTGAGCGTATTTTAATTTTGACGCTGGCATGTGTTGACATGAGCGTATTTTAATTTTTATGCTGGCACATGTTGATGTGAGCATATTGTGAATTTTATGCTGGCATGTGTTGACATGAGCGTATTTTAATTTTTATGCTGGCACGTGTTGACGTGAGCGTATTCTAATTTTTATGCCGGCACATGTTGATGTGAGCGTATTTTGAAATTTACGCTGGCACGTATAAAGTGGGCGTATGTTCTTAATTTTACGCTGACACGTATAACGTGGGCGTATTTAACTATCTCAGTTTCTACGCTGACGCATAACGTGGGTGTGAAGTAAAAAGCTCGGGTCTTTTTCTCCGACGAACTCGCGACCGAAGTTCAGTGCTTTACCCTTCATTGTCGGAACCACGGCGGGGTTGCTCTGTTGGGGCGTCATTGATGATGGGACGGGGTTTTGTACGGTCGGCCGACGATGAATCAGCAGCAGGCTTCTTGCCCTTGTCGGCGGCGGTCTTGCTCTTGGGGGCCATCGGATCGAAATGAGAGTATGAAGAAGGAAGAAGAGAATAGAGAGAGTGAAAATTCGAAAGAGTAAAGTTCTCTCTCTGCTCGAAAAACTCTATTTATAGAGGATTTTGAAATCGGTTCAAATTCCCAGAATTTACGCTGAGGTTGGATACTCCGAACTTTACGCGGATGACCGTTGGGTATCCCGAATTCTACACAGACTGTTGAAATCCCTAATTTTACGCTTCTGTTCAAAGTATTTCAAATTTTGAAAATAATTTGAAAACTTTGAAGGGGGTCTTGTAGGAGCGTAAAAAAATACTTCAAAGACCAAGTCAAAGAAGTTGAGAACTTTACGCAATTCAAACTGAGTCAAACTCAGACTCTACGTGAGCTACTCTCTACGCAAGCTATTCTCTACGCGAGAAGCTTTTACGCGAGAATTATCCTCCACTTTTACGCGTGGACGACAGACTGTCAGGCCGCATTTAATGCGAGTGATTTGATCTGACAGAATAATTTTCTGACAACAGTACACAGAAGCGAGGAAATCTTTTCACCAAACCCAACGCTTGTCGTTTAGTGTACAGATGGGCTACTTTACGCCCAGAAGACAGCTTCTTTTACGTACGAAGGCTATTTAAGCTTTTTACGCTTAAGGCTTTTTGTGGGCGTAAAGTTTATTTGAGCTAATTTTACGCTCAAGGCTACTTTCCAGCCACTTTATGCGGGAAGTCTATTCTGAGCTATTTTTTATGCCCAGTCTACTACTTTACGCAGGAAGTATATTTTGGGTCATTTTTACGTCCGAGCTTTACTGGCTACATGAGAACGTGGTTTGCTTATGTGGCTTTCATGCCACAGTTATCGAGGAACGTGTGTACGTGCTCTCCCATTTTGTTGAAGTAGTGGGACACGTGTCACCATTCGTAGAGATCAAAACTCTACATGGGACACGTGTCAACGTGCGTAGATGATGATTTACATCGTGGGTGACAGTTACTCGCGTAAAGACCCGATTTTGTTGCTTTTACGCACAGAGGGTTTAGTCTATAAATAGACTTACTTTTTTAACACAGAGATATCAAGAGATCAATAGAGATACAGGAGAGGAGATTCTGAGAAAACTATACTTTCAGAGTGATATTCCAAAAGCATTTCTTTAACTTTTTCTCAAGAACAGGGTGAAGCAAAGCAAGAAAGCATTCGACTGTGACATCAGTGCCGTTGCTCGATACATTTCCGGTGACTTAGTTCTTCCGATTGTTCGTCTTCTTCAAGCATTTTTCTTCATCATCATCGTATGGTCCAAGGAACAAAGTGATCGCTCTCAGATCAGACTTTCATAGCAATACTTCCAGAACATTTACTTTTTGTGTTTTTCTAGTTTTCTTTCAAAAGCTAATTTTTAGGCATTTTGTTAAGTGAAACAGCCTACAACTGCAGCCGTCTCCTTATTGCCCATCTTCACACTTCCAAACCTGCTGCTACGGTATAACGTGAAGATCCTGTCATGCCCCGATCCCGCTAGGGTCGTCCGTCTTGCCTGGATCCCTGCGGGATCATTCGTCCTCGCTAAGGCGTGATGTCGTACAAGCCTAAGTTACGTTTGCACAAGGCCATATACCTGCACAAATAACTAGTCAAGTAAAAACACATGCACGCACCCATTCATTACAGAAAACCAAATATTGGACACAGAGATTTGAAATGGAAATACTTCTTTTATTGATAAACTTGATAGAATACAAGTACAAAACTTTGCAACTCAGATATCGACTAGTTCAACTAGCCTTAATCGTTCGGTCATTATTAGCATTCAGTTCTCATTCGGTCATTCGATAAGATTCAATTCTCATTCGGTCATTCGATAGCATTCAATAGCAATTATTTCCTTTACAGTTATTCATTAGCATTCATTCTTATTCTTATCTTTTGCTGTTTTTTGGTATCGTTGATCAGAGGGACGCAACAAAAGAGTGGACTAGAGATCATTTTTATTAGGGCGTACAAATAAATACAAGCCCGGTTAGAGCAACTCACCGAGAAGAATCATAGTTGAGAGAATGAGGGACTTTACGCACCATTCACGAATAGTTCACGCGTCCTAAATTGGCACCAACAGTTGATTAGCATACTTCGGTCTCTTTCTCTCAAGATTCGAAATGAATGCGAAATACGATGAAAGCGAACAATAAAAATCAATCATCGAAAACCAAACGAAAACGCATTCATCAAAACCAAGCAGCGAAAGAAAACATCCAACAAAACTCTTGTATTCATTTCAATAGAAGTCAATCCATCAATTGGAAAGGTTCATTGCATTTCATCCGTGATCAATCGATACCGACAAAGGTTTCCCCAAATACTCAGTTCAAGACTGAGTCAGCAAGCCATAGTATTACATAGTGGACCGCGAGGAGCGGGGAACTACATAATAACCCACTGAGAAAAAGTTTTGTCCTCAAAACTGAAGAAACAAGCTCACCTCCGCTAGTATAGCATTCAGGATCAAGTAAGGTGGAGAGATTATAGACGCACTGTCGCAGTGTTGGTATTCCAACTGCTGATTGTGAGGATTGTCTCTGATTGGCGGTGGGTCCCTCAGCGGCCCACGCTCTTAATTATTGTTTCTTCGTTTCGGGCAATTTTTGATGGTATGGTCGTACTTCCACAGCCAAAGCATGATCTGTTGGCAAAAAGACAGACTTCTTGGTGTGCCCGGGGCGACCGCAGTAGGTACACTCAGCTCTCCTGTGCTGATCATTGTCTATCTTATTTTCTTCCTCGACCTTTTTCTTCCCATCGTGGTATCTCTTAGTTGGCTGATGTGCGACTGCACTGAATCTTTGCTGACGCCTTCCTCAGGCTGAATTGTTCCACTTGCAACGTCGCCTCAAAGGCCTAAGAGTACGACCCATATTCTCGGTTCAGCACACTCAACTGGATGTCTTCATTCAGACCTTCAACGAACCGATCTATGCGAGTCTGCTCCGTTGGTAACATAATAGCAGCAAAATTTGCCAGCTTAGTAAATTCAGATTCATAGTCCTCCACAGACATATTCCCTTATTTCAGTGTGATGAAGTCATCTATTTTCTTACTCACAGCTGGAGGCAGATATTGATCTAGGAATGCCTTCTTGAACGAGGCCCATGAAATCTTTCCATTCCTAGCCGTTGCAAGCAGCATCGGCTTTTCACTTTCTACCAGTCTTTTGCCCGCAGCTGTAGTAGCAGAGCGACACAATACTTTCTTGCTACTCGGAACTCCTACGAATATGAACAGATTTTCCATTTTATCGATCCAGTCCACCACCTTATCTGGTGATGTCCTGTCCTCGAATTTCGGAGGTTTCATATTCAAAAAGTCCTTTGGCTTAAAGGAAGAGTGCCTTTGCGCCGGCTGGGGTTCATCGCCATCCACGGGCTTAATCTCGGGTGTTTCCGTTGGTTTGGTCGCTACGGTGGTATCTCGATTTGCCGCAAGCGTAGTTACAAGTTGGGTCAAGGTATCCAACTGCTTATGTTGGGCCTCCAGTCGGGCATGCTGTATCTGGCCACATTCATTATCCTGCCTCTGTAGTTCCATCATGGTCATGATCCGCTCTATCGGATCGGTTGAGCCAGATGGTCGGAGGAGAAGCCATTTCTCTACAAAACAGTATAACTTCTGTCAGTCTCATAAAATATTATGGACTTATAGTATGGGGCTTTGGTTTTTCATAACTTAAAATTGGGACCTTTGAAAGCCATCAAAATACTTTATATACTTTTTCAAAATAATATTTGCAAGACCCAAGGTCGTAAGACCGTGCTTTGATACCACTTTGTCTCGCCCCGATCCCGCTAGGGTCGTCCGTCTTGCCTGGATCCCTGCGAGATTGTTCGTCCTCGCTAAGGCATGATACCGTGCAAGCCTAAGTTGCACTTGCACAAAGCCATGTACCTGTAAAACAACTAGTCAAGCAAAAACACACGCACGCACCCATTCATTGCAGAAAACCAAATATTAGACACAGAGATTTGAAATGGAAATACTCTTTTATTGATAAACTTGATAGAAATACAAGTACAAAGCTTTGCAAACTCAGATTGTCTTATCTTGGCTACATGATTCTCTTTAAAACTCTCTTTTGAAAATAATCACAATGCCCATACATCATATCCCTTTATTACATGCTGGAAATGAAAAGACACCTTCAAAGGAAAAGAAACTTGCAATTTGACTGGAAAAGAAAATGAAGCTTCGAGGCAATCCACAGCTCTACTGGGCTAGGTGAGCTTTAATGCCTCACTTGAAATCTTCATGTCTCCTTTGCTTTCTGAAAAGGATGCCCACAACGTGGGTCAGCACACATCATGTACTGGCGAGTGGCTCTTCGCCGAAACTCACAAATATCTGTACTAATTCAATATGTGAAGCTACATATTTACTAGTGATCTTTTTACTTGTCTAGATTCTTTTAACAATTCATAAGAATCATGACAGTAGAATATTTCATAAGCAACTTACCATCGCCGACAGTCATTCCTGCATAAAACAGGTTAGCACAATTTGCATATGTATATAAGAAGCATCTTTACCATCATCGGAGTTAGGTTTTGCAATAAGGATTTGTTCATATGCATATCCTAACTACATGGTGGTCCATGGGTCCGTTTCCCATGATTAGCCGCTGGGACTCATGGTTCAGCTCGTCGCTAAGGACATAACATTCTCGAGGTGTAGCATTTACCCGGGGTGCTATTACAATCTCTCCTAGGCCGATCGATCCCGGGTGTCCCTAGTATCGTCGAGAGACTATTACCTTGTTAACAAGTTGTCCGAGGCCAATGCATGACTTGTTCTTTTTATCAGATAAAACTTAACAGTGCAACAGATAGCGACCAGTTCATAACTAGCCTTAATCGTTCGGTCATTCATTAGCATTCAGTTCTCGTTCGGTCATTCGATAACATTCAATTCTCATTCAGTCATTCGATAGCATTCAATAGCAATTCATTTCTTTACAGCATTCATTAGCATTTATTATTCTTACCTTTTGTTGTTTTTTGGTATCGTTGATCAGGGACGCAACAAAAGAGTGGACTAGAGATCATTTTTATTAGAACGTACAAATAAATACAAGCTCGGTTAGAGCAACTCACCGAGAAGAATCTTAGTTGAGAGAAGGAGGGACTTCACGTGCCGTTTACGAACAGTTCACGCGTCCTACCTTGGCACCAATAGTTGATTAGCATACTTCGGTCTCTTTCTCTCAAGATTCGAAATGAATGCGAAATACGATAAAAGCGAACAATGAAAACCAATCATCGAAAACCAACATGAAAACTCATTCATCAAAACCAAGCAGCGAAAGAAAACATCCAACAAAATCCTTGGATTCATTTCTATAGAAGCCAATCCATCAATTGGAAAGGTTTATTGTATTTCATCCGTGATCAGTCGATACCGGCAAAGGTTTCCGCAAATACTCAGTTCAAGACTGAGTCAGCAAGCCGTAGTATTACATAGTGGACCGCAAGAAGCGGGGCACTACAGATCCTCCTATATGAAATGGCGTAATACGATGCCCTCGTATCCATGTCCCAATCGCCATCATGACACATACCACAAGGTTCCTCTACGTTGGTCGCTGCGATGATATCTCCAAATGCCGTAAGATCCTCTTGATCGTCCTTGCCTTTGGCTTTCTCAGCCTTGTGCTTCATGCAGTTTCTTTTGATATGACCCCTTTCGCCATAATGATAGCAGCCCTCCTTGCGGTCCATAATCGCACGATCCTGAGAACTCCCTCATGTCCTCGCCTGTGATTTGGATCTTTCCTTCCCGTAGGAAGCAAACCGAGCGGACTCCTGCAAAGATTCCACTTGCTTGTATCGGATCAAAATCAACCCTTGTCTAATGAACACCAAGCACAAGATGAAAACAAGTATTTGGCGGTGACTGTGTCACCTAGACAAATCCTAATCTCTATAACTCAGATGAAATTATAATATTGACAAAAATAATGTTGAACCCTTTGCCCTAATAGGTTCAACCCCTCACCACTCTCAAAAAGAAAAATGAAAGTTTACAATTGAAATCACTCACCAACCCGTAATAATTTTTCTAACCGAAGTTGATGACTCCTCGATTAGATCTTCTTTTCCTTCTGTCTTGGATGAAGAAGTCCTAAGAGCAAAGTACAAATTTTTTCTTAGATTTTCTTGTGGACGAGCACCCCAAATTTTAACTTTGTGATGTGCTTTGTGCCTCCACCCTCACCCCATATATATAGGATGAGAAAATTATGTTTTAGGTCATAATATGATTTCTTAAATAGGAAACCCTTAAATAAGAATCATATTACACCTAAAATAACCCATCAATTATTCTATTTTAGATCATAATAGGATTTCTAAAATAAGAATCATATTATATCTGAAATAGCACAACACCAATTATGGACATCCAAATCTAATCAAATCAAATAATTAACAAGATTTGGATTCCATAAATATGTTATTACCAAATCCATACTGGACTCCAACAATCTCCCCTTTCAGTCTGATGAGAGGGTATTGACCCCATGGGTCCTCAACTGGACTCCTTGCCTGTCGTCCCACGACAGAGTTTCTGCTCTCCCATGCCACTGATCTCCGATCCCCCGAGCTGTTTTGCATCTTCCTTTGTCTCCAGCTCATCGACCGTCATGTCGATGCTAGCTGCCATGCGTAGCACCTCCTGCATCACTGGGATCCTTCCGATATCAATAATACGACCAAGACCGAAGTCCCTAACAATCAGTCTCACCGTAAGTCTCGCATGTCTGTCCTCGACGGACTTCCGTCTTCCACCGAAAAATGTTAACTTTTCGACGAGCTTCTTCACCCTTGGCTGGCCCAACCAAGCGAACGGTACGGTTCTCACGAGATTCGAACTCCTGAACCTGCCCACCTTCGTGTCCGAACTTGAAGCTCCCCTATATACTGTGCATGCCATCGATGACCCATAACTCCTCCTGAACTGTGTGAATGATGACGCTTCCGCCTCAGATTGAGTTTGCTGCAAACCTTGATCTCCTTCCTGGCTTCAAATTACTGAAACCGATGTCGCTCCGTAAAGCTTTGGCCAACCACATGTCACCAAAACTGGATCCGTAGAGCAACCCCAGCTGGAGACCAACCAGTTGTCATGGGACCGACAGACTGACCCTCAATCTTTGACTTATCACTATTCGTTACTTTGTCTCGACGAACCGAATCCTCCGTATCCCTCAAAACATCTCGAAGTCCCTCCTCAGTAAGTTTTCGTCGATCCATCTCCTGTCGAACATCCCTCGAGCCTCCATCGGGTGTGGGGTCTGCCTGTACAGCTCAGCGGCTTGAACCTTCCATGACCCGCTACCCAAATTGTTAGGCCGGGCCGTACCATGTCCAGCCTATGCTTGGTTAAAGCGTAGTAAGCTGTTCTAGGAGATGGACAAGATGGTACTAAGTGTGCAAACAGACATATATTAAAGCATTTTAAGAGTTCATCACAACACAGCATCTATTGACAAAAATAAATAAGTTTTATAGGTTATTACACTTTCAAAGTAAGAACTGGAGACAATGACCAGTAACCAAGTAAAAGTTGTAACAACTCAAAGCGTAAGTCTAAAACAGGAAAGATAACTAAGCAAGGTTCCCAGCTGGGGCCTCTTTTGGAGCAAAGGCCAGGTCCTCTAAGGTAGTCCCGTAGTAAGTATCACATAACATTTCTTCCTCGGATTATGTACCTACAACGTTATCCTGTCAAGACGGGAGCAAGTACTGATTCTACAAACAGAATATACTGAACATGGAATGAAAAGAGATGTAATAACAGAAAATTATGGCATATCACAATCTATCATGTCAAGGATACATTTGTCATGGCGACACATGTATATATATTATTTAAAACTGGAGCAGGTACGTGATCGATCAATAGTATAAAATGTACCAGTATACAAGCCATAAATCTAAAATGTACATATGTATAAGTAACAAGCATAGGTGTACATCCGTACAAAAATGGAATAAGGCCTACGATAAGGTATGCATATACAATACGACCTTGCTCGGTACATACGAACAGAGAAGGGGGCATGATCACGTACTCAACTAACAGTTTTCCTATAACCCATTTTACAACATGTGAGTGATACTGAGAGTAGTATAGAGCATGTGGAAGATACTGAGAGCAGTATAAAGCATGATATGACTTGCAGTTCCAGAAATGGTATTTTAACATAGTTCATTCACAGTTCATTATCATATACAGTAAATAAAGTTTGTAGGGGTACTTGCCTCGAGCAAAGTAAGGATAAGAATATGTAGTTATAGATGTCCGATGTCTTGTCAAAATGATATACAGTCTCAGTCTCTAAGTTATGATTTAATATTTAGACACGGCTCCTAATAGGATACTAGCTAAGTGATGCTCTAGCAGTCCAATGTGTGGTGTTACAACCTCTAGACCAACATGTAGTATCTCTACACTAAGGTAGGGTAAGGTCCCGATACTAAAATATCCCAAAAACCTATAAAAACACAAGGCAATATTAATCAATTAATTATTCAGACTGTACATTGTGTTCTAATAATTATTAGGATATAACTTCCTAATTTATATGAAATAATATACCAATTTGATCCTTGTTAATTATAGTAATTTATTATAAATTTTATGGAATTTATAATCCAGTGTAAGTATTTATTAAAAATCCGTTTACAAGTGTACATTAAAAATAAGTTCTGGTTTCCTATTTCTAAACAATGGCAAAAAAAAATTAAATCCTGGAAAAATTATATTAAATTAGCTTAAATAATATAGAATTTTATAATAATTTTTCTGGAATTTATTCAGCATTAAAAAGTTGTCTAAAAATTCAAATATCATAAAACACATATTCTAAAATTAAATAAATAATTATTAATGTATTTGTCCACGTATTTGAATTTGAACCGAAGTCCAGATACGGGACCCGAGGCCATTGTCATGCCCCTCTCCCGTAGGAGCGATCATCATCGCTAAGACGTGATGTCGCACGAGCCTAGATTGCGCTCGTGCAAGGTTGTTTCATAACGGCCGATTACATCGGCTGCGACGGGGTCGTCGCACAAAAGTCCCAAACAGAAACATTGAACATGCAGCAAAAATTTAAAGGCAAAAACAATTTATTCAAAAGAGCTCTTTATTGATATTGAACAATCAGATTATGATAGGCGCAAGGCCATGATTACAAGTCTCTGGTGCTCACTTTTCTCTCATTTTATAAGTCACTCTGCTCTCTCTAATTTCTCGATACAATGCTTGAGCCAGCGGAAGCTTCGGAAGGCAATGTCCAAATATTATGTCTCGTATAACTCTTGAGTTCACGCGGCTGCACGCTTTGACTCGCCAAGGAACTCCATGCCTCGACGCATCCAAGCAAACTCCGCGCCACGAGCTTCTACCTGTGCCTGCGCATAAAAACTGTGTAGGTGTCAGTACTCAACTGTACTGGTGGAGTGAGCTCCTCGCCCACCCATACAAAACTGACACGCTATATTTACTTTTGTGCAATACAAGTCCCTTTACGATTGTCTTTCTAGTCTTGCCTTAGGATCAATTTTAAGACTACGACACCTGACCAACCGATGTGCAACGACATGGTCGTGCTATAATGTCAACGTGTGTTTCGATCGAGGCAGTGCCTCATCGCTTATGAACCTGACCGAACTACTACTCGGGACGGCAGGGTCGTGCCATACTCTATTCGTGACTTCAACATATTCGAGACATTGCTTCACCGAGGAGCAACTTATGTGAACTCGGCCATGCCAAGACTTCCACCTAAACTCAAGTGCCTCTAAACCAATTATCGAACCAACGACGTCAAGGGGACGACTCGTGCAGGTCGTGCCTCTAGACCTTGCTTAGACTTGTTTGTGCTTCAAGATTGAAGCTGCACCTCGCAACTTATCAAGACTTATCATGCTACCGCCTTGCGGTCTTCCTGTTCGACTCATTTGCTAACTTAGACAAGACTTGTGAAACATAGTGTCGATTCCATGAACATCCCGATGCCAAGTATCGTGCCAAGCACGGTGCCTATGCTGCAGCCCAATCTTACGCCCAGATATACCAACAAGACATGCGTTCAAGTTCTAGACCCAATCCAAAGGCATACACGCGGTTTGCCGCTATTCTGCCGACCTATCTACATGAGTGGTCACTAGCAATGTCAAGCTATCTTAGATCTCGGCTCGGGGATATCGGACCGTCCCTACACGGATAGCTAGCCCGAAGGTGCCGAACCTCCCATGCGGTTATCCAGCATCCTACTTGAGCCTCACTCGCTTCTTCCGGGCCGACATGATCCCGGTGCCCCGGTGATCACTCGAGAAGACCTAACCTTGTCGACAAGTTGTCCAATGACCATGCAAGACTCAACTCGATCTACCAAGTCCTTCCTTATTCATGACCATGCTTTCCATCTTTCCATCGAGACTCCCAAGTAGCGAGACCGATCTCGTGCACTTCCTTATCGAGACTTAGCGAGACTCCCAAGTAGCGGGACCGATCTCGACGACAACCAATTGCGTAGACTTTGTCCGTGATATACTCTTTGCTAAATCCACCGTGGCTCGTGCCTTAGACAGGCCTGGTTCTCTAGGCGACGCTATCATTCAAGTCATATACTTTATACGATGAGCCTTGCTCTCGAAGGACTACGTGACTTGACAACCGCAGATAGAGCGGGACAGTGCTAGAAATGGCTTCGATAGCCCAGCATAACTCTTGTCTAACTTATTCGGGCAATGACTCGATGAGCAAAGGCTACTCCGAACTATGAATCGAGGGAACGTGTCGTGCACGCGTTCGACTTGAACAACCAAGTTCTCGGGTGCCTAGACTTAAGCCAACAGCCGTGCAAGACGACTTAACTCACGGGATATGCGAAGGCTATGCCAAGCCATGGATGACGGGACCGGGCATGCTTATTCAAGCATTCATGCGGGCGACGCCTATGACTTAGGACAATTCAAGCGTTGGGGCAAAACGGCAGGACCGTGCATGCTTTATCAAGCATTCATGCGGGCGACGCCTATAACTTTGGCTAATTCGAGTGTCGGGGCAACTTAGCAACTTAGGCCAACTTCCTTCTCCCAAGCCACGGGACGATGGATCGAGTGTCATTTGAAAGCATGCTGAGCCGATTTCTATGCAGACCGTGGGACCATTTTCTATATTCTAAGACATTCCAACCCATCGGGATTATTCTCTTAACTATGTGGATGCGTCTCTTTTATTATCAAGCCTAACCTGTACAAGTTGAAAACAAGCGAGTTATTAAGTGAAGGCTAAGATGAGGCAAGTTCACCGAAACTACCCCACCAGAGCGAGGAGTCGCCTTGGCCGAACGAGCCTTCGAGTAGCCGTTGCAAGGCTAAGTCCGAACGTCGTCGGCGTTTCGATTCCTCCGATTGACTTTGCGGGATGGGGAACTACAACATACACCACTCAGAAAAAGTCTCGTCCTTGAAACTTTCCTGAAGGCAAGTCATCCTACCATTTCTATGGCCAAGACTTAATCGTGCCCAGACACGGGACTATAACAGTCGAGCGGGGTATGCCATAGTTTACCGTACACACTCCACCTACGCGTTTCTTCGATTCCGAGCCACACTCGCACTAGTATTGATCCTTTCCTTTAACACGATCTCTAATTTTCAACACTCTTTCATTCCTCAAGTCTTTCTTGAACTCAACGTATCACTTGGCTGGATCGTACGTGCATTCCAGGCGTCCCCAAAATACATGCATTCAACCAAGCCGCATGATAGAGAATTCGTCGTTCTCACTCGAGTCGTATCATGTACATACTCAGGCGTCCCTGAAATATATACATGTCAGTCGAATCTCGTGAGGGACATTCCTATATTCCTGTTTCACTCTATCTATCCATACCATTCATCAAGATCAATCTTTCCAATGCCAATTCTTTAAACAGGGGCGTCTCGCCTAACCGCTAGGCCATTTTTCAAGGCTAAGTCAATGTCAGGATTGGAATCATAGTTCTCCAACAATAATGCCAATACTGACCCCAATCCTAGGGTCAAACCAAAGTCGATAATATGAGGTTTTCTACCCAAGCTTGCGTCATTCAGATTTCTAAACATCGAGCACGATCACCTAATTCGCATCAAGGCATTCGTTACGCCAATTTGAATCTGTTCAATCACCAATTCTAACCAATTCATGCATTCGATCATGAGGTCATCTAGCTCGACATTATGTCACATCCCAATCTTACTCGAGTCCGATTATCCACGTGGTTCATGAATCACCACGCAACGCTCTCGCGGAATAATTATTCTCATCGAGGCGTAACTCTTGTTTGAGTCTAGACTAATTCATTCTCGATACGCGGATTGGACCTACTCAATCCTCAAGTTCAATCATCAAGCACACTGAGTTATTCTCAAATCCACTTTCGCGTCAAACCACAAGTCGATGCATCAAATTGCCACGCCATGCAAGTTTGACCACCCCCGCTGTATGAATCACCATACCAGCGCTCACGCGGAGTGATCGTCCTAATCGACGTGACGCATGTGCGAGGCTGGAGTTGCGCTCGCATAAGACAAGAACGTCAACATTATGGTTGTCGACGAAGCAAATCTAAACATTTTCATTTTCATCCAAGCCAAGATCTCAGTTCGATAGTCTGTTTGTCATTCGTTCAACTAGAAAATCCTCGAGCCAAGTCTATCTTTTCCTCGACACGTTTTCAACATCCCGAGGATAGCATCCAGCGGAACAATGATATTTTACACGATCGTCATTCCTCGAATCAGAGTACCCCCGAGTTATCGCATATCGATCTTTGATACGCCTCAATACCATCGATGATGTATATAACCTGACGATCTTTCTTTTTCAACGAACTCCGAGTCGTGCGCTGATGCTGTTGTCCGAGTTGGATATTCCACAATCTCCTCGATATTCAAGATCAAGTTCGACCGCTATTCCTCAAGCTAGTTTCAAGATCGTTGTCCAAAACTCAAGTCACATTTCATTTGACTCAATCCGAAATCGTACGTGTGATTTACTATATTTCCTCGATTATGACATTCACTTTGTTTGATCGTTCCGAATCATTTTCTAACTCACGTTGCCCATTCACAAGTTGTCCGAACGACATCTCGTTCGAGACATTCGAAGTCACGACCAACTAAGCATGACGCGTTCTAAGGCTATGCACGATCACATCGCCTCGCCGACATACTCGTTGTTACTCGTAGTCCTCAATTTTTGCTCGAATGATTTCTAAGACAAACCATACACCACTCGGATTCAAGCCATCTGATCTAGTCCTCAATCACATTCGTATCATTCCTTAAAACATCTTTCAGATTCGTTTCGACGAATCCCTAGCGTAATCGCTCACGTCGTGTCGACGTACTAAGTCGATAGCAATATTCCTCAAAATCCAATCCAATCTTTCGTGTACGTCTAAGCGTTAGTTCGATAGCGTTCCTATCGATATACACTCTAAGTGTATCTCCATTCCCGACCGAGCGATACTTAATATTGCTCACGATTTGTTTGCACCAAAACGTCGAGATACGTGACACGCGACACAACTTAGCCGAAAGGCCGTATGCATGGCTATCTCGTGCAGACTATACTTCGAGTTTGCACGCTCAATCGCTAGGGTCATCGTAGGACTAGTTAGGTACGCACGCGACATGTTAACTTAGCACATATTTTCTATCAAGTCAAGTTGACACCGTTCGGCACAAAGGCCGTCGCCTATCGATGCGTTTGGTTGAACGCTTGTAGGAGCTTTTGAAAATATTTAGACTTATTGTATGGACATGCCGAGGGACATTTGAGAGAGAGCGCACACTTCTTTATCTATGAACGAGCTTTCAAAACTGAAAAATTCGACGTGAAGTCCAAGGACGTAAAGCCGTGATCTGATACCATTATGTCACGTCCCGCTCCCGTAGGAGCGATCGTCCTCGCTAAGGCATGATGCCTCACGAGCCTAGATTGCGCTCGTGCAAGCCAGTTTCATAACGGCCGATTACATTGGCTGCAACAGGGTCGTCGTACAGAAGTCCCAAGCAGAAATATTGAATATGCAGCAGAAATTTAAAGGCAAAACACAATTTATTCAAAAGAGCTCTTTATTGATATTGAATAATCAGATTACAATAGGTGCAAGGCCATGATTACAAGTCTCTCGTGCTCACTTTTCTCTCATTTTACAA
>JANAVB010041619.1:15128600-15636100 GCA_029216955.1 Iris pallida | reverse complement strand
CGAATGCAGCTTCACCCACAATGCTTTTGTCGGACTCTCTATGGATACGTGGTGAAACACCGAGTCGTCCAGCCATTGACGGATGAATCCAACGGCCTTCCTGTAATGACCCGCTCCGCCCTAGCAGAACGCCGATTCAAACGACAAGTGTAACGACTCAAACAAGTCGTCGACTCGAAGAGTTGCGTCGACCCAATGAAGTATCGATGCGAATCGATGCAAGACTTACAATGGCCCATCAAAGATGAATCCAGACTTAGACTTTCAAAGGCACACTCAGAGTGTCACTCGGCCAATGCGAACATCGCTAAGGTGGGTGGCTCCGATAAACCCGTCTTTGCTTAGCCTAGACACATAACAATACGGACACTATCACGAAAATCGCTAGGCGATAATCCCGCACATGCTAATAAATGAATGACTCAACGCACCTAGCTAAGGGAATAATCCAATTTTGCATGCTTGTATAGAATATAGAAAAGAACATGGAAAATACGAGAACTCTCGCACCGCGCTCCACGCTCGTGCTAAGGCACAAGCTTGCGTTCAAGTCCCTTATGCGTTCAACAATAAAACAATGAATGGGTTACAACAATGAAATGGGAAGACTATCAATATAGTCGTTCCGAGTAGAGTATAGCAACATTGAAAGGCTATGGGACCGATGGGTCGCCAAGGCGACTCCCGCACAAGGAGTTGCGTAATGTATGAATGAAAGAGTAAACGAATAAGTGAATGAATGAATCAACGAATGAATGAACAAGTGAAAGAAAGAATGAATAAAAGATAAGAAGGGTGGAAATGGTTAGCGACAGGTATGACGGACACGTGCAACGGGGCTCGCTACCCGCGCTGCACGGACGCCAACCTGGTCGATAACGCATTAAGGCTAAGGGTTAGCCTACGGCTCAGAGACAGCCGTTAAGTTAAAAAAACAAGTTAATACGAAATGGTCGTAGACAAACGGCACGAGCGAGGGGTGGCGAGGCTGTGGCCGTGAAGAAAAAGGGATTCCGCGGCATGATCAAAGTGTGAAAGACTTGCCGGTCCGGACGGAATCAAAGGAAATGGCTTACGTACAAGCCTGAGTACGGGCTTGGCCACCAGGGGACGTAAGGCCGGGTATTTTAAAAGACTGTCAGGGTGTACCAAGCCGCACGCCATGATAGGTGAGAAATTACCACAGGGGAAGACATGTCCAAAATGGCTTGTAGTGCCAGCAACCGGTACATATAGAGTTAAGTGGGCTTTGCTGGTGGCAATCCACGTGCAAGTCCTTGCATTGAAATCAAAGTAGTCTAAGTTAACTAAAAAAAGTGCCTTCTGAACAGGCTTGAAATGTATCACACCAAACGATAATGAATACTTCGTACAATGAGTTAGAGAATACGCCTACGATGCGCTAGAAACTGAGGCAGGAACACGCCCTTGATATTGAATGTTTCCAAGAATCACGTTATGTTATTTCATATGAATTGTTGACTAACTTGGTTTACTTTGGACAGGGAAGGCCGGACGGTAAGTATGGGTAAGTCGTGCATTCATTTCCATGCACATACTTGAATTTGGCAACACGGGATAGGTTATAAAATATGCCATGAAACTGATCCTAAGGCAAGACTAGAAAGACAATGAATGATAGACGGTGCACAAAAGTAAATGGAACGTGTTTGGTAATGATAGCATTGTGGACGAGCTAGCCTCCCCACCAGTGCATAACAATGTACTGATAACCCCACAGTCTGCTTGCAGGAAACAGGAAACGTCGGCGGGTGCGGAGCTTTCTTCGAACTTGCTAAGGTGCGGAGCTACCTCTGGAGCCTTGGAGCGTTGCAAGGAGCTGGAGCACCATATACAGGACGTAATATATCGGAACATCGCCATGAATTATTCCATGTTGTAAGCCACTTGGCACGCCTTTTATATTTTAGAGAGAGCGAGAGCTTGAGCGATTTGTAATATCGGCCTAGCGCCGCTTGTAAACTTCTTGAATATCAATAAAGAGATTGAATTCGCTTCAAATTTGTGATCATTTACTTTTTGCTGCAAATGGGGACACTCTGTGCGACTCTGTGGCCTAGCTCAAATCGGCCGTTTCTGGACATAGCCTTGTACGGGTGCAACCTAGGCCCGTGCGGCATCACGCCTTAGCGAAGACGATCGCTCCTACGGGAGCATGGCGTGACAGATTGGTATCAGAGCACGGCTTTACGTCCTTGGACATTATTTCGATTCTCTTAGTTTTGAAAGCTCGTCATTGGAAAAAGAAGTATACGCTCTCTCTCGTTGTGCCTTGGGATATTCCATACAATAAGTCTAATATTTTCAAAAGCTCGTACGAGTACTCGGTTGAACGGGATCGATAGGCAAGGGCCTTTGTACCAAACCACGACGGACTCGAGTTGGAAGGAACGCATGCTAAAAGTTAGCAAACTCAAGGCGTGCTTGAATAACCTTACGCTGACAATAAAGAACGAGTACGCGAGACCGAAGTATAGTTCGAACGGGATAGTTATGCACGCAGCCTTTTGGCTAAGTTGTGCGGAGTACCGTGTACCTAGACCTTCTGGTGCGAATGAGTTTGCGAGCGAGACCGACTATCGCTCGGACGAGAATAAGTGGGACTTAGAACGTATGTTGATAGAGAAGCTATTTGACCAACGCTAAAGCGAGCACGAGAGATGGTTATTAGACTTTGAGGAATTGACGAACGCGCGATTAAACACATCGATTGGGAATCGAATGATCTTTTGAGGATTTGTAGAATGGCTTGAACCCGAGTGGTGTATGTGATAGCTTCGAAGAAGGATAAGAGTGAGTGTCGACGACTAATCGAGTGGCTCGAACCCTGAGTGGTGTATGGACGTTATAGAAATTGTTCGAGCGAGACTACAAGATATACGGATAGAACGGATATGTCGGCGAGGCAATACGATCGCGCAAAGCCTTAGAACGCGTCATGCTTAGTTGATCGTGACTTCAAATGTCCTGAACGAGATGTCGTTCGGGCAACTTGTGAATGGGCAACGCATGTTAGAAAATGATTCGGAACGATGAATGAAAGTGAATGGTCTTGATCGAGGAAACTTAGAGGATCGTGCGTACGATTTGGGATTGATTCAAATGAAATGTGGCTTGAGTTTTGAATAACGATCTTAAAACGAGCTTGAGGAATAGCGATCGAACTTGATCTTGAATATCGAGGAAATTGTGGATTATCCAACTCGGATAATAGCATCAGTCGCACGACTCGAAATTGGTTGCAAAGGAAGATCGTCAGGTTACGCATATCGTCGATGGTATTGAGGCGTATCAAAGATCGATATGCGATAACTCGGGAGCACTCTGACTCGACGAATGACGGTCGTACAAATGTCATTGTTCCGTTGGACGCTATACTTGAAAAGTTAAAAATGTGTCGAGGAAAAGATAGATTTGGCTCGAGGATTTTCTAGTTGAACAAAATATAAATGGATTATCGATCTTGGCTTGGATAAAAAAAATGAAATGCTTGGATTTGCTTCGTTGACAACCACAACGTTGACGCTCTTGTCTTATGCGAGCGCAACTCCAGCCTCGCACATGCGTCGCGCCGGATTAGGACGATCACTCCGCGTGAGCGCCGATATGGTGATTCATACGGCAGGAGTGATTGAACTTAGATGGCGTGGCAATTTGATTGCTTCGACTTGTGGTTTGACACGAAGGCGGACTCGGAAATGAATTTGTGTGCTTGACGATTGAAATTGAGGATTACGTAGGTCCAATCCGTGTATCGAGAATGAATTAGTCTAGACGCAAGCAAGAGTTACGCCCCGATGAGAATGATTATTCCGCGGGAGCGTTGCATGGTGATTCATGAACCACCATGGATAATCGGACTTGCGTGAGATTGGGGCGCAATATATTGTCAAAGCTAGACGACCTCGTGATCGAATACACGAATTGGTTAGAGTTGGCAATTTGAATGGATTCGAATATGCACAATGAATGTATTGATACTAATAGGTGATCGTGCTCGATGTTTAGAAATCTGAGTGACGCGAGCTTGGGTAGAAACACCCATGCAAGCAAACAAATGGTTTGACCATAGGATTTGGGGCGAGCGTCGTGCAACGACCTTGCACGACGAGCCACGGACCTGACGTGTAACTATGACCTTATGAGCTGACCTAGCGGATAGGCGGACGACCCTGTGCCGAGTGATTGAACCTGTACGATTAACATTACAATATCGTCTGGACGGACGATAGACTTGGGACAACAAGACTTAGAGTAGGACAGGGAACTGGGAGTGTGCGTGAACGATGGTGAGACTGGTCCCAAACGAAGGGAATGATAGGAATGGATGATGCACAAGTAAAATTGGAATAACGAATTGAATCGTTGATAGGAAGACGTACTCGATGATAGTGCAATACTTGGTCTTAAATCGGACGGAAGGTACTTAAGACTTGGTCGACCCCGCTAAGAAGAAATCGTATTGATTTCATTGACAAGAGCGCTTGAGAAGCGAATCGAATAATCTCGAGGACCGAGGTAAACGATATGTGATACACACATGAGTTCGGTTTTAAATCGAAGTTAGCAAAACGATCGGTAAATCAAAACTATCACGAGTAGCTTGTCCGACTTCGCTAGTCGCTATGCTTGGTTGAAATGTACGTATTCGGGGGACGCCTTGAATGTGTGCACGATCCAAACTCAGCGATATGATGAACTCGAATACAGCTGCAAGTGGGTGTTGCGATGCGCATGAACGAATGAGTGAGTTGCCTCAGCCCACGACTCTCATGTTTGAGAATTTCAACGCACCTCGTACGACCGTTTCAGTCCCATGATACGTCAAAATAGCAACCAAGTCGAAGAAATGCAATAAATGAATAAGAACCATCAACTCTGAAATGAATGAAAAGTTATTCAATAAAATCGACCAAACGTATGCGACACGGAACTTGGGAAGGTACCGAACGTGGTTCGATGCCATCGAACGATAGAGACGTTCGATAGAATTGTCTATATAAAACACGATGACACGAGTTAGGGAATGGTAGGATGACCTGCACTCAGGAAGTCTCGAGGATGAGACTTGTTTTGAGTGGTGTATTATGTAATGACCTGCTCTGCCTAGCAGAACGTCGATTCAAACGGCAAGTGTAACGACTCAAACAAGCCGTCGACTCGAAGAGTTGCGTCGACCCGATGAAGTATCGATGCGAATCGATGCAAGACTTATAATGGCCCGTCAAAGATGAATCCAGACTTAGACTTTCAAAGGCGCGCTCAGAGTGTCACTCGGCCGATGCGAACATCGCTAGGGTGGGTGGCTCCGATGAACTCGTCTTTGCTTAGCCTAGACACATAACAATACGGATACTATCACGAAAATTGCTAGGCGATAACCCCGCGCATGCTAATAAATGAATGACTCAACGCACCTAGCTAAGGGAATAATCCCATCTTGCATGCTTGTATAGAATATAGAAAAGAACATGGAAAATAGGAGAACTCTCGTACCGCGCTCCACGCTCGTGCTAAGGAACAAGCTTGCGTTCAAGTCCCTTATGCGTTCAACAATAAAACAATGAATGGGTTACAATAATAAAATAGGAAGACTATCAATATAGTCGTTCCGAGTAGAGTATAGCAACATTGAAAGGCTATGGGATCAATGAGGCGCCAAGGCGACTCCCGCACAAGGAGTTGCGTAATGTATGAATGAAAGAGTAAACGAATAAGTGAATGAATGAATCAACGAATGAATGAACAAGTGAAAGAAAGAATGAATAAAAGATAAGAAGGATGGAAATGGTTAGCGACAGGTATGACGGGCACGTGCAACGGGGCTCGCTACCCGCGCTGCACGGACGCCAACCTGGTCGATAACGTATTAAGGCTAAGGGTTAGCCTACGGCTCAGTGACAGCCGTTAAGTTAAAAAGACAAGTTAATAAGAAATGGTCATGGACAAACGGCACGAGCGAGGGGTGGCGATGCTGTGGCCGTGAAGAAAAAGGGATTCCGCGACATGATCAAAATGTGAAGGACTTGCCGGTCCGGACGGAATCAAAGGAAATGGCTTACGTACAGGCCTGAGTGCGGGCTTGGCCACCAGGAGACGTAAGGCCGGGTATTTCAAAAGACTATCAGGGTGTACCAAGCCGCACGCCATGATAGGTGAGAAATTACCACAGGAGAAGACATGTCCAAAATGGCTTGTGGTGCCAGCGACCGGTGCATATAGAGTTAAGTGGGCTTTGCTGGTGGCAATCCACATGCAAGTCCTTGCATTGAAATCAAAGTAGTCTAAGTTAACTAAAGAAAGTGCCTTCTAAACAGGCTTGAAATGTATCACACCAAACGATAATGAATACTTCGTACAATGAGTTAGAGAATACGCCTACGACGCGCTAGAAACTGAGGCAGGAACACGCCCTTGATATTGAATGTTTCCAAGAATCACGTTATGTTATTTCACATGAATTGTTGACTAACTTGGTTTACTTTGGACAGGAAAGACCGAACGATAAGTATGGGTAAGTCGTGCATTCATTTCCATGCACACACTTGAATTTGGCAACACGGGATAGGTTATGAAATATACCATAAAACTGATCCTAAGGCAAGATTAGAAAGACAAAGAATGATAGACGGTGCACAAAAGTAAATGGAACGTGTTTGGTAATGATAGCATTGTGGGCGAGCTAGCCTCCCCACCAATGCATAACAATGTACTGATAACCCCACAGTTTGCTTGCAGGAAGCAGGAAACGTCGGCGGGTGCGGAGCTTTCCTCGAACGTGCTAAGGCGCGGAGCTACCTCTGGAGCCTTGGAGCGTTGCAAGGAGCTGGAGCACCATATACAGGACGTAATGTATCGGAACATCGTCATGAATTATTCCATGTTGTAAGCCACTTGGCACGCCTTTTATGTTTCAGAGAGAGAGAGAGAGCTTGAGCGATTTGTAATATCGGCCTAGCGCCGCTTGTAAACTTCTTGAATATCAATAAAGAGATTAAATTTGCTTCAAATTTGTGATCATTTACTTTTCGCTGCAAATGGGGACACTCTGTGCGACTCTGTGGCCTAGCTCAAATCGGCCGTTTCTGGACATAGCCTTGCACGGGTGCAACCTAGGCCCGTGCGGCATCACGCCTTAGCGAGGACGATCGCTCCTGCGGGAGCGGGGCGTGACACTTCCGATCCAGTCATTTCCAGTCTTCAACAGCTTTGTCCGATGGCTTTGCGTTGTCGCCCTCCAACGGACCATACAAATCCTTGCACCAGAGTAGATCCTCCATCCTTGGCTTCCAAATTGTCCAGTTTTCCCCTGTGAGGATGATCATACGAGTGTTCATCTGTTCCGTAGACATGGTTGCTAGAACCTCCAAAGCTCTGATACCAATTATTGGGTATCAGACCAGAACGAACCTCATTCTGATACCAATTGTTGGGTGCGTACAGAAGCGTTTGCCAACCCACCTGATCAAAACCAACCTCCGTCTAACGGATACCAAGCACAAGAGGAAAACAAGTATATGGCAGTGACTATGTCACCTAGACAAATCCCAATCTCTATCACTCAGATGAAATTACAAGATTGACAAAAATAATGTTTAACCCTTTGTCCTAATAGGTTCAACCCCCTCACCACTTTCAAGAAGATTATAATTGAAATCACTCAGCAACCCGTAGCAATTTTTCTAGCCGAAGTTGACGACTCCTCGATTAGATCTTCTTTTTCCTTCTGTCTTGGATGGCGAAGTCCTAATATCAAAGTACGAAATTTCTCTTAGATTTTCTTGTGGACGAGCACCCCGAATCTCCACTTTGTGTTGTGCTTTGTGCCTCCACCCTCATCCCATATGTATAAGATGAGAAAATCTTATTTTAGGTCATAATATAATTTCTTAAATAAGAAGCCTTCAAATAAGAATCCTATTACACCTAAAATAGTCCATCAATTATCATATTTTAGATCATAATAGGATTTTCTAAAATAAGAATCCTATTATATATAAAATAGCACAGCACCTATTATGGATATCCAAATCTAACAAAATCAAATATTTAACTAGATTTGGATTCCATAAATATGTTGTTACCAAATCCAGACTGGTCTCCAACAGGATTTGTAGAGAGGAATTAATGCCCGGAAGGAAAAAAAAAAAAAAAGGTATGAAAGGCAAGGGCGAAATCAGGAATTTGAATAGTCTTGGACTCTGAACTAAGAATCTAATTTTAATTTTTGGAATAATAGAATGTTGAGTGTGGGTTGGATGGTTGGACTAAACTGAGATTAGAGTTAGACTAGACTAGAATAAGTTTGGATTAGGACTGGAGTCTGATGTTATATGGAAAAATAATGGTTGGATTGGAACCCACCCAAACGCATACATAGTTCTGTCCGTGAGGAGGGAGAATCTACTAAGACATTCTCAATCAATTTTTTATGAAAAAAGTGTTATCTATGGCCTTAAATAGACGCCTCGAACTTGGTTCTCCTTATTTACTTTGCCCATTCATGTTATTAGGTTTACATCGAACTAGAATGATCATACCATATTCATTCATCCATGCGGTACTTTGTTTTTACTGGATATCAAGGATATGTTTATCGATGATAGCACTTCCGATCACATTATGACTTGTATCGATGATAGCACTTCCGATCACATTATGCAAGTCAAATGCCAATTCCATCAACAGTTTGATATAAAAGATTGATCACTTATCTCGTTGGTATTTTCTTTCTTGGCATAAGTTTATCGTCGACATCATTGATAAACGAAATATTTTAGCAAATGTTTCCATTCTAAATGTTAAAATTAGCATATACATTTGCTATTTTTTTACCTAGCAAATGTCTTCCTTTTTTGTACGGAACACTAAAAGATTTAAGACATACCTCCACTTTATTAACAAATTTTTTGATGTTACACACATGAGTAGGGGTATTTGTTAGTTAAAAAAATAGTGGAGGTATATCCTAGTTTCAACATTTAAAACAATATCTTTTTAGGGATAAAATTTGGATTATTTACGCAGAAGAGGAAACTTTTTTCAAATATACAGAAAAAAGGGATGGAGTGCCATCATATATATATATATATATATATATATATATATATATATATAGAGGGTCCGGATCAAGAGCCCCGTCGTCCTTGACCGTTAGATCTAGCGGACGCGCGCGGGCCCCACACGAGCCCTCCAATCCGATGGTGCATGAGGGGCGGAGCTTTGGCGGGGCTCTCCTGCGAGACTTTTGATCCGCGCCATATTTTTTTAATATATATATATATATATATATATATATATATATATATATGTATATATATATATATATATATATATATATATATATAGCGGACGCGCGCGGGCCCCACACGAGCCCTCCAATCCGATGGTGCATGAGGGGCGGAGCTTTGGCGGGGCTCTCCTGCGAGACTTTTGATCCGCGCCATATTTTTTTAATATATATATATATATATATATATATATATATATATATATATATATATATATATACATGTGGTGCCATCAAAGATGGCGTCCAAAAAGTTTTTTTTTAATGGATGGTGCCATCTAGGGCTGTGCACAATTAAGTCAAAACGACCAAATCGAACCAAACCAAATCGAACCGATCTGTTGTTAACCGAACCGATGGTTCGGTCGGTTTGGTTCGGCTGCAAATTTTTTAATGGTTAGTCAAAAAACCGTTTCAAACCGAACTGAACCAAAACCTTACTGAGTGTTAAAAAAAATTAGAGTTTGTCCCGGTTTAACTATGGAGGGTACTGAAATACTTGTAGTGCCCCGCTCCGCGAAGGCACTAGATAGACAGAAAGATCGGATTGCTGGCTCTGCAACAGAAGACGATTGATCTGGGTGAGTGGACGAAGTCTCATTTGCTGATTCGCTTACGCCTAATAAGAATCTGAGTTTTTGATTGAATGCTTTTGTTAATAACAAGATGGTAAATCATCGAGTATGCTTTAAGAGAAATCACATGTTGCCTTGCTAAGAAATGAATGTTGCCTTGATTAGGAGAACCTTGTCATGCTAATAACAAGATGTAACCTTTGTGTATGCTTATAAGAGATTTCACATGTGCCATGCTAAGAACAAGAAAAGAGTTAACCTGTATGCTAAGAAGAATTGTTGCATGCTAATAAGAAACGAACTGATGCCTGTATGCTAAAAGTAGAGATGTTGCCTTTAATCAAAAGAACTGTTGCCGTGCTAAAAATAATTAGAAGAGATTGCTTGTACGCCCCGAACATGTATGCTTTCAAGGTAGAATGCCATGTTATATCTGCATAGAAATGTTATATATTCCAGAGTTATAATTGCTTGTCACTCAAGATATTCTAAATGCCAAACATGTACAGACGGACTTGTACATATTATAAAGAGATGAAACATCTAGGAGCTTCGGCTCTGTATCAAAGAAAAAAGAATCACACAGAGGGCATCCATGTGAAAATGGGTGTCGGTATGTCTATCGCAGAGGGCATCCATGTGAAAATGGGTGTCGGTATGTCTATCGCAGAGGGCATCCATGTGAAAATGGGTGTCGGTATGTCTATCGCAGAGGACATCCATGTAAAAATAGATGTCGGTATGTTTATCGCAGAGGGCCCCATGTGAAAATGGGTGTCGGTATGTCTATCGCAGAGGGCATCCATGTGAAAATAGGTGTCGGTATGTTTATCGCAGAGGGCCCCATGTGAAGCTCGACTCTGTTATCTGACGGACTATGTTATCTGGAAGCTCGACTCTGTTATCTGACGGACTTAAATGAATAATTTCCAAAAGATCAAATGTGCCTCAAGAGTTTAGATCATATATAAAATGTTAGTTTTATCATGTTTATGCTAATCCTTGTCTTGTGCAGGGATGGACGATCGCCTATGGTAAGAATCACTTAAAAGTGATATATATGTACTGCTTAAGTCTTTGACATGAATTGCTTGCAGAGATTTATCTATGCCATGAAATGCTATGTTTCACTAAAGAAAAGATAATGTATCATGCTTGTCATTGACCCTAACAGTTGCTCGAACAAAAGAAATGATATGCTCATGAAACACGCTGTGCACCGCACAAATGAATAGTCATCGTGCATGAAATGATTAGTCCCTTGTATGCTTAATATGGAAATGATATGCTGGCTTTTCAAAGATGTTTTCAAAAGAGATGTAAACTGACTCTGTATGCATGAAATGTACATAGGTAAAAAGTAGCAAGATCACATCATATGAAACGTTTTCTCACTAAATGAACAGTGATCGTTTCAGACAAATGTAGCTCTTTGTTCACAATCACCAGTATGCTGATATACTGACCCACCATCAGTCTGCATACAGGTGTACTATGCATCGAGAAGGATAGTCCGAAACGATAGTCCGTGCCTCATCCTCAGGAGCCAGAAATTAGAAGAGATGCCAAGAGATGACATCTGTTGCAAGAGTTGGTTTTGTATATAAAGGGATGTAATGTATGGGAACGGGATTATTGTAATCTGTAAAGATCTGAGAAAATGTAATATTGTATCAGAGAGAATCGAGAGCTTGTAATCTGTTCAAATAAAATCAATAAAGAGAATTGTTTCTTGTTACTATTGTATTCAAAGCATGTATTCTGAAATATGTCCACTGCTGCTTCAATTATCTGCAATACGTTCTGCTGCGTATTGTCAATCTTGTTTATCTTGTCTTGTTTCAGGTCTTGGCCTTGTGCAAGCGCAACTTAGGCTTGCACGGCATCACGCCTTAGCGAGGACGAACGGTCTCATAGAGTCCGAAACGAGGACAAAAGGACTCTGCGAGATCGGGGCGTGACAATACTCTATGGACCGTTTAGTATGGAGAGCCTACTAACCACAACAGCTAGTAGAAAACTTTTCTCTTTTCTCATTTGGGCGGCCCCCTCTCTCTCTCTCTTATGTAGCAGCAATATGTTCGTATGTTTGAGCAATATGACAATATGTTGTGTTTTATGTTTGGACTCTCCTAGCTTCTGTAGCAACTAGCAGTTCTGAGACTCAATTCTGAGCAATATGTTACCAATATGTTTAAGCTAGCTTCTGTATGTTTGAGACTCAATTCTGAGTTTGAGACTCAATTCTTATTTCTGGGTATATGTTGAAGTTGTATGTTCTATGTTAGTATATTTGCTATTTGGACTTTGGAGTTTGGAGTCTCAATCTTTAGCTTCACTTGGTATGCTCTGAGATCAGTTTATACTATGTTTTATGGACTTTGGACTTTGAAGTCTCAATCTATGTTAGTATATTTTAAAGTTGTATGTTATGTTCTATGGACTTTGCCACTTTGGAGTTTGGATTTCCTCTGGCTTTAGTTTATATAATATGTTCTATGCTGGATTTTTCTAAGATCAGTGATTCAGTAGTGGTTTATTTTTCTTAAAAAATTGCCTTATCAAAACCGATCAACCGAACTGAACCAAGTCGGTCGTTTTCAAAATCGAACCAACAAATTGGTTGGTTTGGTTCGGTTTTGATTATTTTTAAACCGATTAAGTTCGGTTCGACTTCGATTATAAACAAATAGGTCGACCACCGACCGATGCACACCCCTAGCACCATCAGTGATGGCATCCAAAATATTTTAGGATTTCCAAATTCACAAATTTTAGTTTTTATTGAAATCTGATTGGTTGGCTAGATTCAAATTTCTGCTTTTTATTGAATCTGATTGGTTGAAAGATTGAGCTGAGCCACGGATTGAGGAATGAGCCACAGATCGAAAAAGGGCTGGATTGTGATATATACTTAATTTTTTTGGTTTTTATTGAAATCTGATTGATTGAAAGATTGAGCCACGGATTGAGGAATCAGCCACGGATCGAAAAAGGGTTGGATTGTGTTATATATAGAGAGAAATTAACAGATAACCAAGCATCCCTCACTATAGTTAAAGAGTGAAGAAAGAAGAGAAGAAAGAAGAAAGAAGAAAGAAGAGAAGATGAAGGAGATGGATGCATCAAATGATGGTCGTATTTCTGATGGACCGACGACTCAAAAAGAGATACAAGAACTGGAAAATCATATATCTCGACTAGTATTTAGTAGAGAGGTAATCTTTTTGAATTAATATTTATTTATTATTTTATTTATTTATTGTAATTAATTTATTGACGTACTTAATTTATTTTTGTAGTCATACGATTATAATCGTAAAGTACAGTTACGTGAACATGATCAATGGCGTAACGTATCAAACTATGTCACATGAGAGTACCAAAATGGCTTGGTTGATGCTTTTGGTTTTCGATGTATAGATGAGTTACGATTCCTGCTACACGACGGGAATTTAACACTAAGTTTGGTTGATCGTTGGTGTCCCAACGCAACACGTTTCAGTTGCCGGTGGAATAAATGATCATTACTCTAGGGATGTAGCCAACCTTTTAGGGTTACTTATTATATGTAAGATAATTTATTAAACATTATTTTGGACGATATCTTGATATAGCTTATCTAAAAATTTGATATAAAATTATAGGTGACCATATATATTTCGAAGATCGTTCAAACGTCGCTAGTCTTATTAGACGATATCTTAGTGTTGATCCACCAGAAGATTTGAAAAGAAGATCAGATGTCAACGTAAGCTGGCTACACAAAAACTTTATGGATACTGATCGTACTATTGGCGGTCCAGTTAACGTGGACAAAAATTCGGTATTAAGTTTAACTCATTTATTTATTTATATTTAGAACATGGATCTTATAGTTTGATCGTGTTCAGATTGTTCGTTGCACAAGGGCGTATTTTCTTGCTCTATGTGGTTCAGTTCTTTTTTCCAAACGGAACTAGATGTAGAATTACTGTTCATCTTCTACCTTTTTAGAAATTTTGGAGGAACCGACACGTCATACCTGAGGAGTAGCAGTGTTAGCATATTTGTATTCCTCCATAACAGAGTTTGTGTTTACGACCTTATTGGAAAATATGAGCAAAAATCTTATTGGATGCATGTCACTGATACATGTATTTTATTATGTTAGTATAATATCTACTTATGTTTATATGATGTAGTTTTATCATGTTATTTCTACTTAGGTTTGGTCGCATGAGAATTTCGTTATTGGTAGACCGATGACCGGTATTAGTCGTGAAGCGGGTATCTTTCCAGTATGTAGATGATTGATGACTGATGTAGTGGACCAGGCACATTGCCAACATCAGGTTGTCTTGATTTATCGAGCCGAATTTGATTCTCTACAGCATGCAGAGGTAAAAATAATTTTAGATTTCTATTTATTTTAATTTATATTCTTTTATTGACTCTACATATCTCAAATATGTTACGTGGATGTCGTATATTATACATTTTGATGCTCCCAAAATTCAAAGAATGTCGTATTCATATAGTCATCATAGATTTTTTTATCTTATATGTAGTCCCCCGACCCTACATCATGCCCCGTTTTTCGTCCACGGGGTACGCGATAAAGGAACATTGTCGCTATCGATTTGGTCGAAACCGATTGATCGGGATCGATTGAATCGATTGAATGGGAACGATTGAATTGAGATCCATTCCTCGTTTAGAATGGCTTCTTCAGAATCAAGTCCCATATTCAGCGGATTGCGCCTCGAGGATAAACTCTGTGGCTAAGTCGGAAGAGACCTCCCGTTGCTCTGCTTTTTCATGCCGAACTTGCTTTTTTGCTTTGGTTTTCTGAATGCATTTTCGTAAATATTTTTGATGGTTTTCATGGCTTGTGTTTTCGAACTTCGCATTCGACTCATTGAATGAGACAGTATTCTAATCAATTGCTTACGCGATTTCAGGTGATTGCGTAGGCGGCGTCTAGCGCAGCCAACGGACCTCTCGCCTTAATCAAACAATTAAAGTGAGTGGCTGACCCTTCTCCCCCTCGACTCTCTTGAATCTCAATCAATCGAGAGAATGCTGGTTAGTTATGCAAAGGACATGAATGCTTAGACTTTAATGAACTGTTGCACAATTTTCTCACGTACGCTGCTCATAAACTGCTATATGCTTAATATGTTATGTCTGTTATAGAACTAAGATAAGAAAAGATTGAATCATTGAATAACTGTTTCCATAACCACGATGAAAATGCTTATGTTGCTCACAAACTAAAAATAATTCTTGAATAACTAGTCTAACCTAGCACGGTCATGGATAACTTGTGCACAAGGAGCGGCTTTCTCGAACGATACCCCGAGACACGGGATCGATTCGGCCTAAGAGGAAGCAAAAGATAGCTGTGCTAGATAAAAGCAAAACCATGGTTATTCGACAAAATATCAGCGGAGCTCGCTACTCGCGCTGAAAGGGACACCGACTAAACCCAGCTATAGTTCGAGATAGCTTGTGATGCTAGTGACCTCCACATATACAAATTGCACACACTACGCTAGCAAATGATAAAAATTGACAGTAAAGAACATGGTAAGCCTCATATTACATGGTATACTATGTCGTAGGTAAGTTCCAGCATAACTTATGTCTTTATTCCTATCAAATGCTTGTATGAAATTACTAGGATGGCTAGAAAGATCATTGAAAATATATAGCACGTTTCACATAATTTTTTGAACCAAATGAGAGCATGAAACTTAACTTGCCACACACCAGTACAAGTATAATATATTGATTCTTGCTCTCCACAGGTACCCCGAACCAAGAAGGACGTGCCAACTAAACTCAAGGTGATGTAAGTTCGTTTGAAGTCTCGTCCGTGGATTGAAGGCTTGTTTTGATCCTTTTGAAGACTCCACATTCAGTCCAAAAGAAAGATGTCTCGACCCCCCACGATAGTAGGTCTTTTGAATGTTTTGCTTATAAATGAGGATGTAATATATGGAAGGACTATCTCATCGGTGTTCATTTTGTAATCGAGTCATGTTGTAAGCCCGTATGGTAAGGATTGTAATAGAGTCTTGTAAATGATGTCTATTATCAATGAAAAAAAGTTCCTTCTGTCTCAAATGTGTTGCTTCAATTTTTTTGCGTACTCTATTAGATGTTGTGTTTCAGATAACCTTATGACTATGCTTTGTGCGATCGTAAATTAGGTTCACACGACATCACGTTCGGAGGATGACTATCGATTCTACAGAATCAGGACGTGACATTATATAAATATCGGACCATGTACCACCCAACGGATCGTATTTTTCGATATTTTGGGTTGGTGCAAATTATCCATGATGCTCCAGCGACTATGAGTTATGGCAAAAGTCAAGGCCTTTCTAGAATTCATGGTTTACTCCATGGATGGGATACGAGATATGTATATAAACGACGGTGTGGAAAATATGTCTCGACAAGTTCAATTTCCGGAAGACCGTAAGTTTAAATTTTATTTCTTATTTATATTCAAGTTTGCAATTGTATAACATTTGGTTTAAACGATATAGAGTTAGGTGATATTACTTACAGACTTTGGTGGGGAGCACCACGTATATACAACAGAGCCTACAGATTTGAGGAGTTGTGATTCTCTAATAGAGTCGTAGATGACTGTAGTATACGTGGATTAGTAGAAAACCTTACCCAATTTGTAAGTTATTATTTATTTATTTATCTATCATCTGAGTACATTTTGTTTTAGTCGATTAATTTGAATAATTCTTAAATTTTAGCATACAAAAATTTATCAAGCAGTTAATAGTAGAGAGATTGTAGTATGCATTGATCGTTTACGACGGATTGGGGATGTTATGGATCAAAATATTATGCATGGTCTTATGCCCCATATGCCTCATATATATATTTCTCTAGATTATCCAGTCGGCAACGTTAGTCAGAGATGGAGCCGTAGGCCAGCATCTTATTTGGCTAGAGAGGGGACATCTCATCAGGCAGGAGAGGGAACATCTTATCATGTTGGAGTAGGGACATCTTATTATGTTGGAGAGGAGACATCTTATTATGCTAGAAAGGAGATATCTTATCATGCTGGAGAGGGGCATCTTATCAGACTAGAAAGGGGACATCTTATCAGCCAGTTTTACAGATTGGTTCAGGGATATGGAGCAGTATACACAGTTGTTGTCGACTCCATCAGCTCCCTTGCCAACTCAAGAGATCCAGCGGATAGTGACTCTAATGCCAGCTTAGGAGCCCCAGCATAGCTAGCATTTATTTCAGCCAATGCCATCTCTCGGGCTATCCAAGCTTTGACATAAAAAAATTGTATCCGATGTTCTCTATGTATATCATTCACAACTTGTGATGGACTGTATGACTGATTATCCCTAATTGTATTAATAATCTTATTTTTGATCCACTTATGTCACGCCCCAGTACCGAAATACAGAGACGGACTAGGCCAGCTACTCCATATGAGGTACGTAACGTTATACGGCGATCGTGGCTGTCGAAAGACTAGGGGGTACATGCTACAATCAAGTCTCCTATGGTCCCACAGAGTTCTATGTCTCAATCAATCAAATCACATCAGCAATTAAATGAACATTAAAGATAAAGCAGTAAGGCGTCCCCGACGCTTCATCAAAATGATCATGAGAGACTAGCTTTATAATTTAGCTATCTCAGAGAGTCAGGAGTACAAAATTATACACAGCTGCAGTCTGTTTATTTACAATTCTGTACTGACACAAAATATCAAGTAATCCGGCTAACAGGTGCCGGTGGCTAAACGCCGCACAAAGTAAAGGCAGGAGTGGTGGAGAAGAAACCCACTCGAGTCCCCGAACCGCCATGCTCCTAGTATGCACCATGGATGTCAGGAAGGAAGATCGTGTCCTCCTGCTCTGCTACGAGATCTGGCCAAACAAAACCAGCGGGGTCAGCCCCGAATAGCAAGTACCGCCAAAGGGGCACAAGAGTTAAGATTAAAAATCCAGTTAATAGAATGATTGATAATAGTAATACTTATGCTACTATTATAGGGTAGCGCAACCTCCTCGAACCCATACGGCACCCTTACAACCAAACAAGGACAAAAGGTGCCGCATGGAGTCGGGACGTGTCGTACTCTATAACTTTCACATAAGAAAAAGGTATAAACAATAAAATCTCCTGATCGTGACTTCGGTCGATAGCCTATCGCAGCGCAATAACCAATCCAACAATCAAACAAGAACATGGGTTGGATCATGTACCATGATAGACCATGTTCCTCAGTCATTCACAGAAGTAACATTTCACAACCAGAATAAGTCTTCCGCTCATAACTTTGGTCCACAGCCTGTCATAGTACGATAACCAACCCAACGATCAAACAAGAACATAGGTTGGATTACGCACCATGACAGTCCGCTTCCCTCAGTTATTCACGGGAGGTAATAAGATACAAGCAAGTCGTTTTCACGGCCAATCAAGTCTACGAGTTTCAAGTGGGACGAGGTTATCCTTGTATCATGTTATTTAGAAATCCTCAGATCGTATCTTTCCAGCAAGGCTAGCCAACCCAGGGGTTCGCGTAGACAGGTGTTATTGGGCACAGGTCCCTCGTAAGGCCACCTTGCCAAAACATATAATATATATCATGAATTAATCGGATACAGTCATCTACTCGTCGCAGATGACACAGTATCCGTAGAGACCAACCGGCGCGTCAAGACAATATCTCAAGGCGGCTGGTGTAACACAATCTCGGGATTCTGCCCTCCCCATGCATCTAGTATATTTAGTTGCCTAGTTTAACCCTAGGTTAAATCTTGGACTCACATGTTGTGGCCTGCATGATTATCCTCCTAAAGTCGTACTTTAGTACGAGTACCCCAAAGAGGATCCATGTCAATCAGTATGCCAACATGTTCTACCCTCCTTAGTGTAATACATTATTGCAAATATGCCACGTGGAGTTACGAGTCAATTGTCGAGCATGAACAAAAACTGGGACATTCAGGTACATGTATCAGGTAGGAACACTTGTTCACCGAGATCACATTAGTGCTCATATCATGCTCAGGACAAAAGGCGTAAGGATATATAGCATACACAAACATTCACCTATATATATATATATATAAGCAATATAATATAAGAAAAATATAAAATATAAAGGAGCCCAGGTCAGGGCGCGCTGGGTCAGAATGTGCAGGGTCAGACTGCGCAGGGTCAGGCTGCGCAGGGTCAGGTTGCGCAGGGTCAGACTGCGCAGGGTCAGACTGTGCAGGGTCAGGTTGCGCAGGGTCAGACGGCGCAGGGTCAGGTTGCGCAGGGTCAGACTGCGCAGGGTCAGACGGCGCAGGGTCAGGTTGCGCAGGGTCAGGTTGCGCAGGGTCAAACTGCGCAGGGTCAGGTTACGCAGGGTCAGACTGCGCCGGGTCAGGTTGTGCAGGGTCACGAGAGAGCTGCGCCCTTCGCTAAAAAGCGCTGGGCTAAGAGAGAGCTGCGCGCGCGAACTGCTACAGGGTCATCTCCTTCCTCATGGCTGAGAACAAGAACACCATGAGCCCTAGAACTTCTAAGGTCCATAAAATCCTCATCCTAAGCCCAAATTGGGACTTCTATAGGTCAAAATGGGGTAGAACAAAATTCTCTACAACATGGAACACTCAAAACTTGAAAATAATGAAGTTTGCTAGATCAAAACCAAGAAAATCCGAAAATGGTTAAAACTTAGATCTACAAAAATAAAAGCTTCAAAATGAAAATTTTCAAGTTCTAAACTAGTATAGAATGAGGAGAAAAACATTTTTGACAAATAATTTTGTAAGAAAATATTAACAAAAATTTATTGATCCATCTCTTGAGCAAGTTGGCACTTGCCTTGGTTGGTGGAGGAAATAAATGAGAGGAAATAAATGAGGGGAGAGAGAATGAGATGAGTTATTATATAGAATCTTGAACCCATGGGTTCATGATGAACCAAAGGGTTCATGATGAACCATTGGTGAACCAAGAATAGGTTACCCAAATGAGCCAAAACTGTAGGCCCAAATGCAAAAAATAAATTACGAAATAATATTTTGGGAAATGCATGAAGAAATACAGCATAATAAATATAGTATAAATACAAGGTAAATACAATTTATCGATTTACGTATTGAAATACGTATTCCAGGATCGGGGAGTGACATCTCTACCCTTCTTAGAAAAATTTCGTCCTCGGAATTCCAGCCAAGACAGGATAGTGAAATCATGGCAAGCAAGGCACAATCATGTACAAGTTAACTATCACAGCAGTTATTATCATACATCACAAGGTGCAAAACAAGCAGGTGCAGATAAGCATGGAATCGTGTCAATAAGGCGTAAAAATATACCTCATTAGTCAAACAAATACGGATACCGAGATCTGATCTCGTCCTCGCGCTCCCAGGTTGACTCTCCCGAAGAGTGATGGTTCCAAGAAACACGGACAAGGCTTATCGTCCGATTCTTGAGTACCTTCTCTCGCCGGTCCAAAATAGACATAGGTTTTTCCTCGTAAGTTAGGTCGGTACCAACGACTAACTCGGAATAGTCGAGGACATGACTCGGATCCGTGGATATATCCACGTAATTGGGACACATGAAACACATCATGTATGCCAGTTAACGAAGGCGGAAGGGCAAGTCGATAAGCCACATCGCCTACCCGAGCGAGAATCTTAAAAGGACCAACGTATCTTGGGCTAAGCTTTCCTCGGGTTCCAAATCTGATGATACCCCGAGTAGGCGAAATCCGCAGAAACACTTGGTCGCCAACTCTGAACTCTAGAGGCCTACGATGCTGATCTGCCCAATGACGATGTCGGCCCTGTGCAACTCGAAGGCGCTCTCTGACCAACTTAACTATCTCCACAGTCTGCGTGATCATCTCTGGCCCCAACAACTTTCGTTCTTCGACGTCGTCCCATGCCAAAGGGGACCTGCACTTCCTTTCGTATAATACTTCAAACGGGGCCATCTGAATGCTAGCCTGATAGCTGTTGTTATAGGAGAACTCCACTAGATGAAGGTGATCCTCCCAAGATCCGTCAAACTCCAGGGTACACGCCCGCAGCATATCTTCTAACGTCTGAATGGTTCTTTCTGACTGCCCGTCGGTTTGTGGATGATAAGCAGTACTGAATCTTAACTTGGTTCCCAAACTTTGGTGTAAGCTCCGCCAAAAATGGGAAGTAAACCGTGTATCCCGATCTGATACTATACTAACTGGAACACCGTGCTGCCTCACTATCTGCTTCATGTATATTTCTGCTAACTGCTCAGTGGTCTGTCCAACTCGGAAGGGAAGGAAATGAGCGACCTTCGTGAGTCGATCTACTGTTACCCAGACTGCATTCTTACCAGTCGGGGATCTAGGTAAACCGGTCACAAAATCCATCGTGATGTGATCCCATTTCCATTCTGGGATAGGAAGCGGCTGTAGCAACCCTGCTGGTCTCTGCTGCTCGGCTTTCACCTGCTGACATACCAGACACTTGGATACAAATCTCGCTATCTCTCTTTTCATGCCATTCCACCAAAAGTACTGCCTGATATCTCGATACATCTTCGTTCCTCCAGGATGAATGGAGTAAATAAAACTATGAGCTTCGGACATAACTTCTTGCCGAAGGTCTCCACTCGGTACACAGAGTCTGTTTCCAAACCTGAGCGTACCATCTTCATGAATCACTAACTTCTTTCTACGGCCTGATTCACACTCCGACCGCAACTTCTGAATCTGTGGATCTCCTGCTTGTGCTGCCCTTATCCTCTCTACTAAGGTTGACTGAATCTGTATACTGGTCATTCTTCCTATATCCCTTGGCAAAACTACTTCGATTCCCATACTCTGAAGATCTTCTAAAATATGCTTCTGCGAGGTCAAGATAAAGGTACTGCCTCTCCTACTCAGTGCATCTGCAACTATATTCGCCTAGCCTGGATGATACTGAAGATCTAAATCAAAATCCTTCAGCAGTTCTAACCATCTTCTTTGCCTCATGTTCAAATCTCGCTGCGTGAACACGTATTTCAAACTCTTATGATCAGTATAGATCTCTACCCGATCCCCGTATAAATAATGCCTCCACAACTTGAGTGAAAACACCACAGCTGCTAACTCCAAATCGTGAGTCAGGTAATTTTTCTCATGGTCTCGAAGCTGCCGAGACGCATATGCTATCACCTTTCCGTGCTGCATCAATACACATCCAAGACCCTTTTCTGATGCGTCACAATATACTGTAAAGCCTCCCGCTCCTACTGGAAGCGTCAAGATCGGGGCTGAGATCAATCTCTTCTTCAATTCTTCAAATGATGCCTGACAGCTAGCTGACCAAACAAACTCTACGTCCTTGTGCGTCAAACGCGTTAAGGGCGCAGAGATCCTGGCAAAGTCCGCCACGAACCTTCTGTAGTAACCAGCTAATCCTAAGAAACTTCGCACTTCCGCAACCGTTTTCGGGACCGGCCAATGCTCTACGGCCTCAATCTTCTTCGGATCCACTGACACTCCTGCTCCAGAAATTATATGTCCCAGGAACGAAATGTGGTCTAACCAGAATTCACACTTGTCAAGCTTCGCATAAAGTTGATGCTCCCTCAATGTCTGCAAGACAGTCCTAAGATGTTTCTCATGTTCCTCTTCACTGCTGGAATAGACAAGGATATCATCTATGAACACCACCACAAATTTATCCAAATACGGCAGAAAGATGCGGTTCATTAAATCCATGAATACTGCGGGAGCGTTGGTTAGTCCAAAGGGCATTACTAAAAACTCATAATGCCCATATCTAGATCTGAATGTTGTCTTTGGTATGTCTTGCTCCCGGACTCTTACTTGATAGTATCCCGACCGAAGATCGATCTTGGAAAAGACGCTGGCCTTGCTCAACTGGTCAAACAGGTCATCAATCCTTGGTAGTGGGTACTTATTCTTCACTGTTACTGCATTCAGCTTGCGGTAGTCGATGCACATCCTCGTCGACCTATCCTTCTTGGGAACTAGAATCACTGGCGCAGCCCAGGGCGATTTGCTGTCTCGGATGAATCCCTTAGTCTTCAACTCTTCTTCATGTTGATATAACTTATCCTGTTCTGACAGCGACATTCTGTAAACTCTGTCTGCAATAGGCCTCGTTCCAGGGTTCAACTCAATGCTAAATTTTACCTCTCTGACTGGGGGTATCCCTGGGAGCTCATCAGAGAAGACGTCGAGAAAATCTTCGACCACTCTCGAAATCTGTCCTGGCTCTGACACTGCTGCTGAGATGACGCCTCCGGCCTGATTCTTCAAGGTTCGAGTAAAGATGAACCGTTCCATCCCAGGAACACTGAATATGACCCTATCTCCTCTACAATCAATTGTTGCATGACTGTCTCTCAACCAGTCCATGCCAAGAACAACATCAAAATTCCTTATAGGGAATTCAATCAACGATGCGGGCAATAAATGCCCACACACCTCTACCGGACATGAAAAGCGCACCCTGCTAACTTCTACGAGCCCATTGCCGGTGAGTATATCCATTCTCTCCGGCAATGCCTCAAACTCTAATCCAATCCGTATAGCATATTGTGCAGAGATGAATGAATGAGTAGCGCCTGAATCAAATAATGCTACAGCAGAAAATGAGGTGACGAGAATTTTACCTGCCACCACGTCACTAAACGCTAGAGCCTCTCCCAAGGATAATATGAGAGCCTGACCCTGGCCCCGCTGAGCTCCTTGTTGTGGCCTTCCTCGACCATGCTGTTGCTGCCTCTGAGGGCCTTCGGCTTCCTGTGCCTGGCGGAACATCTGAGCCTGCGTTGGTAGACGCTGGGCTAGGGGCCTTACTGCTAATACTGGCCCTCCACTCGGGGTTGCCACCGGAGCTGGCAATACTGGAAACTGCTGAGCAGGCCCTCCTGGCCTCTGCATCACAGGACAAGTGGAGATACGGTGGTCTGAACTACCACACCTCAAGCATAAGCCATTCGCTGACCGACACACCTCTCTCGTGTGCCCTGCCTTCCCACAGAATGTACAGCCCTGGGGTGCTCCCTGACGCTGTTGTTGGTTCCTCGGCTGCTGATGCCGAACTGGCGCTGTATTAGTTGACACGACCGTCCTCCGCGGCGCTTCCGCATCATGAATACGTACACCGAGTGCTGGTGCCGATGTTGCTGCATTCCTCCTCCTCCAACCTAAGAATGGGACCTCTTCTGACCTCCTGTCCTCGATGCCAACCTCTGCTGGGTAAGCTCGTGCCTCCGAGCGGCCATCAAAACAGCGTCAAACGTCTGGTAGTCGTGTCCCTCCACAAGCTGTAATAGTTCCAAATGAAGTCCCTGCTGGAACCTCATACTTTCTCTGGCTCCGTTGCCACCATTGCTGGTGCAAAACGGCACAATCTGCAGAACTCTGCTGCATACCCATCTACGGTCTTGCCTGCTTGCTTGAGACTAATAAACTTCTGCTGGAGCTCATATCGAGCTACTACGCCAAAATACTTGGCCTTGAATCTTTCACTGAAGGTGGTCCAACGAACAGGGCATCTTATACCAGCTTCTTCTGATGCCCACCAGTCGCGGGCAAGATCCTGAAGTACTAATTTGACCTGATCAACCTTCTCATCATCTGGAACCTTGGCTGCCACAAGAATGGCTTCTATGTCTTGAATCCATGCATCCGCAGTGATGGCATCCTCCGTGCCATCAAAATACCTCGGGTTCAAGCGACGGAACCTTCCTGATGCTCCCGAGTCAACCCCGGCACTCCTCTCAAGAGCTAACTGAATCCCTTGGTTCAGCAACACGTTCTGCTCCTGCTGCTGGGTCTGTTGCTGTTGGTGAGTGACAAGAATCCCCCGGATGGTCTCCAGGAGTGCTACGGCGTCTGGTACTGCCGTCGCTGCTGGTGCTGCAGGAGTTTCAATAACCTGCGGCTGCACTGCCTCTGGTTCCATTTCTGCTCGTATCTGCCCTGGGGAAGGTTCTCTCCCCTGCTGGTGCCCAGTCGAGCCATGCTCTCGCTGCTCTTCCTCATGGGCCTCACCCGCTACTGAGAATGAAGCACCCCTATAGAGAAAGATATAAGATTATCAAGTCCGGACGAGGAAGATTTCGAGGATGCAAGTCAGGTTAGAGATCAAGGCAAGGACAGAATTTGAAACGGAATTTCAAGGGGAAACAAGTTTTGATTGAGACTCCTAATAATTCGTAATACCCCACAAGTCTGAAAAACTGACCTGCATGGGCCACCACTAAAACCTTGTCACGCCCCAGTACCGAAATACGGAGACGGACTAGGCCAGCTACTCCATATGAGATACGTAACGTCATACGGCGATCGTGGCTGTCGAGAGACTAGGGGGTACATGCTACAATCAAGTCTCCTATGGTCCCACAGAGTTCTATATCTTAATCAATCAAATCACATCAGCAATTAAATGAACATTAAAGATAAAGCAGTAAGACGTCCCCGACGCTTCATCAAAATGATCATGAGAGACTAGCTTTATAATTTAGCTATCTCAGAGAGTCAGGAGTACAAAATTATACACAGCTGCAGTCTGTTTATTTACAATTCTGTACTGACACAAAATATCAAGTAATCCGGCTAACAGGTGCTGGTGGCTAAACGCCGCACAAAGTAAAGGCAGGAGTGGTAGAGAAGAAACCCACTCGAGTCCCCGAACCGCCATGCTCCTAGTATGCACCATGGATGTCAGGAAGGAAGATCGTGTCCTCCGGCTCTGCTACGAGATCTGGCCAAACAAAACCAGCGGGGTCAGCCCCGAATAGCAAGTACCGCCAAAGGGGCACAAGAGTTAAGATTAAAAACCCAGTTAATAGAATGATTGATAATAGTAATACTTATGCTACTATTATAGGGTAGCGCAACCTCCTCGAACCCATATGGCACCCTTACAACCAAACAAGGACAAAAGGTGCCGCATAGAGTCGGGACGTGTCGTACTCTATAACTTTTACATAAGAAAAAGGTATAAACAATAAAATCTCCTGATCGTGACTTCGGTCGATAGCCTATCGCAGCGCAATAACCAACCCAACAATCAAACAAGAACATGGGTTGGATCATGTACCATGATAGACCATGTTCCTCAGTCATTCACAGAAGTAACACTTCACAACCAGAATAAGTCTTCCGCTCATAACTTTGGTCCACAGCCTGGCATAGTACGATAACCAACCCAACGATCAAACAAGAACATGGGTTGAATCACGTACCATGACAGTCCGCTTCCCTCAGTTATTCATGGGAGGTAATAAGATACAAGCAAGTCGTTTTCACGGCCAATCAAGTCTACGAGTTTCTAGTAGGACGAGGTTGTAACACCCAGTTTTCTGAAATTGGGATTTTTTGAAAATTTATTATTTTTATTATTAAATAATGGTGTTTTAGTCATAATATGATTTTTGGTGATTTTAGTTAATTTAAAACTATTTTCTAAGTCATGGCTTATGACTTTGTGATTTGACTAGTGTAACCCTAGTGTAAACCCTAGAGATTTCATAACCTAGAGACTAACCATGACCATGTAAGCCTAACCATGTGATTAGGATATCAAATTACCACTTTTTAGTCAAAAGGGTATTTTGGTAATTTATTAGAATTTATTTGGATTTATTTGAATTATTATTATTTAATTAGTTGTTAAGTGTCATGTTAGCCCTTAACCTAGTTTAGCCTAATCTAGAGGTTAGCCACTAACCTAGAAGACTAAGTGGAAGATATTGCTTTATGTCATAAATATCTAAGGTTAGATAAATATCTAGATACTATGTATACTTAGATATTTATGTAGACCTAAAGAAAGATCTATTGGTCTTTACCTTAGAAGCTAAGTTACTTCACCTAGAAGGAACCCTAAATATCTACCCTACCCCCCCATGGCAGCCAACACCCTACCCCCCTTCCTATATAATCCCCTCAAATTCATTCATGATCAATTTGCATGAATTTAATACCTAGAAATTCCCATTTCTTCACAAGACCACAACTTGATCAATTTTGATCCAAATCACCTCTAGTTTCTTGCATTGGACTCCCCTACACTAGAGGGTACTAGTTAGGGCCTGCTATCGAGGATTTCGTGAGCTTTGGGGATCACCAAGTTGAAGTGGACACCCCCCTCTCATTGTTTTTTTCCATTGGATTGCATCAATAGGTAAATGTCCATAAACCATGATAATATTGTGTTTTCTCTTCATATTTGCATGCATCTAGGTACTAGGGAACTGAGGGTCAAGTTTGGTAGGATTTAGAGTTGGTTTGGTGTCCGAATCGGACACGTATCCTAAGCTAGAAACCCTTGTTTGGTGAAATGCCTCATAGGACTTTTTGTTCTTGGTTTTCAAAACAAACTACATATTTGTGAAGCTTATTATATGTATATTGTATGTTGGTAGGACTGAGTTGACGTTAGAGTCCTTTTCGTGTCCAAATTGGACACGAACACACGAGTTGGACACAGCACTGTGTACACCTTAATCCCCTACTACCACACCCTTCGTTCTCTCTGTACAGACCACTAGGACACACCAAAATTGGTGGACACGAGGGGGCAGTGTCTGCGCACATGCCCCCAAAATCTCATAACTTTTCGTATCGTGTCGAGTGAGAAATCTCACTCGCACTGGACACGCACTGCAGTACACGCGCACAGTTCAGTCGAAATTTTGACTTAGACATGCGACTCGTGTCGCATGGACACGAGTCAAGGACACCTCGTGATGACACCATCGTGTAGCCCTATGTGTGGCGTACACGAGGACACGAGCACGTGGTGCGTCGTGTCCTGTGTCGCGAGCACGAGGCGTGTGACAACGTGCACGACGCTGTCGAAACACGCGTATATCAGTCGTGTTTTCACGACTGATACGGAGTTCGTTTTGTGTCCACGAGTGTCGTGGACACGTAACAGAGTGTCCATCGTGTAGCCCTATATGTGGGCTACACGTGTATGTGACCACGAGTCGTGTCGTGTCTCGTGGTGTGTCCACGAGACACGTGAACACGTGCACGACGCTGTACACTGTGTTGTGTATCCTAATTTACCCGTGTGGTGTTTTCGAGTGATTGGACACGTGAAACCGTGTCGTGGTGTCGTGTCAGGCACCTAGGATACTAGGGTATGTATGGGGCACCAGTTACCAACCAATAGGATCGAGCCTTAGCTCGGTTTAGGGCGTGTAACTCGAATTACCTAGTTTTCGAGTGCACAGTGTCAGTTTCCTGTTTTTGGGTTATTTCCAGTTTTTGTATTTCGAATTTCAAACCCAATTTTGTTATGTTTTATCCATGTATTAGGGTGTCTTTAGTATTTAAATACGTAGTATATACGTATGTGTGAGTGTAAGTGAGATTTGAGGGAAAATGGTTGTGTATTTAGGTAGTTGTATATATATAAATATATATGTATATATGTACTGTGTATGTGTGTGTTTGGGGGCTGGATTCCAGTTCCAAAAATTCTGGAACCACTCCCCTCCCCTTCCTGTGTACTCTCTTCCCCTCTCTCTTAGTGTCCACCTCTCTCTCACTCTAACTCTCTCTCTCTTTCACTCTCTCTCTCATTGTCCCTCTCTCTCTATATATATATGTAATATATAAATAGGTTTTATATATATAAATATATATGTGTGTATATATATATATGATATATATATATTTGTATTAGTTCTCATGTAGTAATATTGTATATATATATATATGTATAGTTAAATATATATGTGTATATTATATAGAATGGGTACCTATATGATATTAGTTTATGGTCTAGATACACTAGCCTATGGCCATTAGGGGCTAACCCTAATTGACTAATGACCCTTGTTTGACTAGTGTTGACCAAAGTCAACCTAGGGTCAAACTTGACCTAAATTGAACTTGAATTAACCTAGAATGACTAGTTTGACATTGGTTGACCTAACTTGACTAGTAGACCTAGTTTGACTAGATAATTGACCATTGTTGACCAAAGTCAACTATAGGTCAAACCATGACCTAATTGACCTAGAAATGACTTGGATGAACATAGAAGGACTTTTTGACTAAACCCTAACTAGATGATTAGGTTGACCATATGGATTATGAGGGTAATCCTATATAGATGAAGATATGTATGGGGTTAAGTGAGATACTTAGAGTTGAGTCATGACTTGAGTTGGAGAATAGGATTAGCTTGATTACAGGATTAAGGTTGGTATTGTACTATATATATTTCATGTGATATACTTTTTTGTAGTATAGTATCTTAGGTATCCTAAGACAGGTTAGCCTATGTTTGGTTTTGAGTTAGCCTTATAGGGTTTGACTGGATGTTGACCATTAGTCAAGATTAACCAAAACCTTAGTTAGTCTAAGATTTAAGATTGACCTAGACTTTGACCATGTTGACTAGTATTGACTAATCTGACCATTGTTGACTAAACCCTAGATAACTTAACTAGTTTGGCTAGAATATTTAACCAAGAGTTGACTTTAACCTAGATTAGACTTGTTTAACTTTGTTTGACCTTGTATGACTTAGTTTAACTTCTTGTGACCTAGTATGACTTAATTTGACTTAGTTTGACTGAAGTGTTGACCAAGTTTGACTTTGACCTAGATTGGCTTAGAATTCATATAGATTGCATTGTAGATTTCATTTACCTTCATTTTGGACATGTCATAACTGTATTGCTCTATTTTAGGACATTGTGACCCTGGTACAGATATCTGATATTACATTACTCTTTTCAGAGTATCAGGCGAGTACATTCTCTGATAGTTCTCTCATTTATTTGTCGATTACTGTATTTCAGTTCTAGTTAGTTCTATATGATTCTCTGTATCAACACGTATGGATATTTCTGGATTCATGTATCGACACATACCTTACTTGCTGGCCTCTATTACTGGAGTCATTTGTATCATTCCGGAATCATTTCTGGAATCATCACGTATTGGCCAGACTCATCTCGATTCTTTTTGTCGATTTTGGATTCACTTGCTGGGCGGGGAAATATTGAGTAAGACATGTAGACATACCCCAAATCTGGAATCTTCAACTGGAATCTTCTGGAAGCATAGCCATCTTTTGCCTGATCCGTAAGAGATGTGCCTGATACCTACAGCCGTTTACATGTCGACCTCGGTATTTTAAAACACACTGTTAGATCATAGTTGGACTCACCCTGGTTTCATTGATCACTGTTGGACTCATCTTGTACTGGAAATTATCTGGTATCAGATTATATGGGCTGGACTCACACTGGGATTACATTAGACTTATATCGTACTGTCTGGACTCGTACATATTATTCTAGTTTAGTTAGCTTTATTTACGGTCTTCATTGCCATGATTCTTCTCTTGTTTTAGTTACCATTCTTTTCTTGTATCTCACTGTGTCTCTATGCTATTATTACCTGTATAAAACTGCCATGCTCATCAATAAAACTGTCTATAACTGCTTTATAGTTCTTTGTCATTTACTTGGGTTTTTCTAGATGAGTTGTACTCGTTCCCGTCCTGATTGGACCTGTTAAAAATATTACAGATGATATTCCTGAGGACACATGCCATGCTTACCATGTACCTGGCGAGGGATTAGCTACCTTTGGTTTCGACTCTCAGGAGTGATTCAGGAGATTAGCTAGTAGACGACTTTAGCTTTCATGTTTTGGCTTGTTGTATTAAAGTTAAGGTTTTGAGTTTGTATTAAGTTGGTTTGAGATATTGTATTATTTTAGTAGTTAGTTGTTGTTGTCTTTAATTCCTTAGGTATAACCTCTGTGTTATCTTTTCGTGTTTTAGACTGTGTTTGAGTAGATCATACCCTTTTACTTGTCCTCCATTCGGAGCTGATATCTGGACAAGTACTTTATATTCACTGCATGAGATTAGTTAGCAACCTAGGACAGCTTACTACCGCCGATACTGCGGCGTAGGCTGGGCGTACCCACTTCTCGTGCCTCTATACAGGGTGCGGGTCGTGACACGTTTTTAGTGGTGGCCCATGTAGGTCTGTCGACTAAATTGTTTGGTTACGTTATTGTACCAAGCATGCCTGCAATTAGGAACTTAAGGTAATTAGACAACATTAGGAGTGACGCTTAGAACACTTAGAGGAATACTAGGATTGCGATATAGGAAATACATCACATGCTTGCTATTATAATTTGATTTTCTTGTCTATGATTGTTTTGCTTTAAAGAGTCCTTATAAATCCTTTTTGTTGTAAATAGATGGTGCTTACTCGTTCATCCCAGCATGTCACACCTGAGAATGGCACACTCCCCATCCAGTCAGCTGACCAGTTGACTGATGCACCTCCACCTACCACCTCTCCCCACTCCATAGATTCACAGACCCAGATACCTCCACCACCTTCCACATCACAATCCCAGCAGGACCCGATACTTCTACCATCCCCTATCACTATACCTACCCAGGCTTCCGTCACACTCGACGGGAACCAACTGCTCATTCTGATCCAGGGGTTCCTAGCAACCCATCAGGAGCAGACCACCCTACTCCGCCAGAGCATGGAGCATTCTGAGGGACGTACCGTGATCACACCACCTGTAGAGCCGCGGCAGAGAGCGGGGACGATCAAGGACTTCATGGGTCTGAATCCCAAGGAGTTCTTAGGGACTGAGGGCATAGTAGTAGCAGATGACTGGTTAGACTCGGTAGAGAAGAAGCTCATTGGAGTTAGGATGACGGATGACCTCCAGGTCGAGGCAGCGGGATTTCTGCTGATAGACTTGGCAGGGGTTTGGTTCCGGAATGAGCCGTTATTCGCGAGAGGAAGAGCCACTTGGGATCAGTTCAAGACCCAGTTCAAGAAGAAATTCTTCTCGACCACCGCTAGGGTAGCCATGGGGCTACGATTCCAGAACATCCAGCAGGGTAACCGTTCTGTCGATGAGTATGCAGCAGAGTTTAGTCGTCTGAGCCGTTTCGCTCCTAGTCTAGTTGCTGACCCTGAGGAGATGACGCGTAGGTTTTGTCGTGGTCTAGTTCCAGACATTGGCATTCTTATAGTGGCAAACGGTATGACTGACTATTATCAGAGCTTAGAGTTAGCCCGGAGTATCGAGGACCGTCTTCTGACTTGCAAGAGGCCGGCTTCTGTACACATTGAGGGACCCTCCAAGCGTCAGGCTTTCCAGCAGAAAGTGCCGACGCTACACCAGCAGACATATCATCCACCCACACCACATCATTCAACCCCGCCAGTTAGAGCCCCGGGACCCCGACCGACAGCAGAGGCCATTTTAGCAGGTACAGCATCAGTATCGAGGTCAGGACCCGAAGACGATCAGTTGTTCATACTGCAGGAAGCAGGGACACATCAGGGAGCAGTGTAGGAAGAGGCTGAAGGTTTGCTATAACTGTAGATCTGATACTCACCAGAAGATGGACTGTCCTATTGCACCTCCTTATAAGGGAGCTAGGCCACCTGTAGCTCAGCACCAGAGGGGTGGAGCTTTTGTGATGACGGTCGAGGAGAACAACGCTGCAGGTGACGAGTTAGCAGGTTTGTCTTTCCTGTCCTTCCTTTCCCATCTTGTTGTATGATTCCATTAGTACCTGTCAGGATATGCTTGTGATGTGCTAGATAGTGTAGTTACCCTGTTCGAGACTGTGGAATCACGACCAGTAGGATTATGATTGCATGTTATCTTTTTGACTTTGATTGACTGGGGATTTGACCTAGAAGGAGTATGACTATCTTAATTTCGAGGACAAAATTTCTCTAAGGAGGGTAGACTTGTAACACCCAGTTTTCTGAAATTGGGATTTTTTGAAAATTTATTATTTTTATTATTAAATAATGGTGTTTTAGTCATAATATAATTTTTGGTGATTTTAGTTAATTTAAAACTATTTTCTAAGTCATGGCTTATGACTTTGTGATTTGACTAGTGTAACCCTAGTGTAAACCCTAGAGATTTCATAACCTAGAGACTAACCATGACCATGTAAGCCTAACCATGTTATTAGGATATCAAATTACCACTTTTTAGTCAAAAGGGTATTTTGGTAATTTATTAGAATTTATTTGGATTTATTTGAATTATTATTATTTAATTAGTTGTTAAGTGTCATGTTAGCCCTTAACCTAGTTTAGCCTAATCTAGAGGTTAGCCACTAACCTAGAAGACTAAGTGGAAGATATTGCTTTATGTCATAAATATCTAAGGTTAGATAAATATCTAGATACTATGTATACTTAGATATTTAGGTAGACCTAAAGAAAGATCTATTGGTCTTTACCTTAGAAGCTAAGTTACTTCACCTAGAAGGAACCCTAAATATCTACCCTACCCCCCCCCATGGCAGCCAACACCCTACCCCCCTTCCTATATAATCCCCTCAAATTCATTCATGATCAATTTGCATGAATTTAATACCTAGAAATTCCCATTTCTTCACAAGACCACAACTTGATCAATTTTGATCCAAATCACCTCTAGTTTCTTGCATTGGACTCCCCTACACTAGAGGGTACTAGTTAGGGCCTGCTATCGAGGATTTCGTGAGCTTTGGGGATCACCAAGTTGAAGTGGACACCCCCCCTCTTCTTATTTTTTTCCATTGGATTGCATCAATAGGTAAATGTCCATAAACCATGATAATATTGTGTTTTCTCTTCATATTTGCATGCATCTAGGTACTAGGGAACTGAGGGTCAAGTTTGGTAGGATTTAGAGTTGGTTTGGTGTCCGTATCGGACACGTATCATAAGCTAGAAACCCTTGTTTGGTGAAATGCCTCATAGGACTTTTTGTTCTTGGTTTTCAAAACAAACTACATATTTGTGAAGCTTATTATATGTATATTGTATGTTGGTAGGACTGAGTTGACGTTAGAGTCCTTTTCGTGTCCAAATTGGACACGAACACACGAGTTGGATACAGCACTGTGTACACCTTAATCCCCTGCTACCACACCCTTCGTTCTCTCTGTACAGACCACTAGGACACACCAAAATTGGTGGACACGAGGGGGCAGTGTCTGCGCACATGCCCCCAAAATCTCACAACTTTTCGTGTCGTGTCGAGTGAGAAATCTCACTCGCACTGGACACGCACTGCAGTACACGCGCACAGTTCAGTCGAAATTTTGACTTAGACACGCGACTCGTGTCGCATGGACACGAGTCAAGGACACCTCGTGATGACACCATCGTGTAGCCCTATGTATGGCGTACACGAGGACACGAGCACGTGGTGCGTCGTGTCCTGTGTCGCGAGCACGAGGCGTGTGACAACGTGCACGACGCTGTCGAAACACGCGTGTATCAGTCGTGTTTTCACGACTGATACGGAGTTCGTTTTGTGTCCACGAGTGTCATGGACACGTAACAGAGTGTCCATCGTGTAGCCCTATATGTGGGCTACACGTGTGTGTGACCACGAGTCGTGTCGTATCTCGTGGTGTGTCCACGAGACACGTGAACACGTGCACGACGCTGTGCACTGTGTTGTGTATCCTAATTTACCCGTGTGGTGTTTTCGAGTGATTGGACACGTGAAACCGTGTCGTGGTGTCGTGTCAGGCACCTAGGATACTAGGGTATGTATGGGGCACCAGTTACCAACCAATAGGATCGAGCCTTAGCTCGGTTTAGGGCGTGTAACTCGAATTACCTAGTTTTCGAGTGCACAGTGTCAGTTTCCTGTTTTTGGGTTATTTTCAGTTTTTGTATTTCGAATTTCAAACCCAATTTTGTTATGTTTTATCCATGTATTAGGGTGTTTTTAGTATTTGAATACGTAGTATATACGTATGTGTGAGTGTAAGTGAGATTTGAGGGAAAATGGTTGTGTATTTAGGTAGTTGTATATATATAAATATATATGTATATATGTATTGTGTATGTGTGTGTTTGGGGGCTGGATTCCAGTTCCAGAAATTCTGGAACCACTCCCCTCCCCTTCCTGTGTACTCTCTTCCCCTCTCTCTTAGTGTCCACCTCTCTCTCACTCTAACTCTCTCTCTTTCACTCTCTCTCTCATTGTCCCTCTATATATATATATATATGTAATATATAAATAGGTTTTATATATATAAATATATATGTGTATATATATATATGATATATATATATATATATATATATATATTTGTATTAGTTCTCATGTAGTAATATTGTATATATATATATATGTATAGTTAAATATATATGTGTATATATATTATATATTATATAGAATGGGTACCTATATGATATTAGTTTATGGTCTAGATACACTAGCCTATGGCCATTAGGGGCTAACCCTAATTGACTAATGACCCTTGTTTGACTAGTGTTGACCAAAGTCAACCTAGGGTCAAACTTGACCTAAATTGAACTTGAATTAACCTAGAATGACTAGTTTGACATTGGTTGACCTAACTTGACTAGTAGACCTAGTTTGACTAGATAATTGACCATTGTTGACCAAAGTCAACTATAGGTCAAACCATGACCTAATTGACCTAGAAATGACTTGGATGAACATAGAAGGACTTTTTGACTAAACCCTAACTAGATGATTAGGTTGACCATATAGATTATGAGGGTAATCCTATATAGATGAAGATATGTATGGGGTTAAGTGAGATACTTAGAGTTGAGTCATGACTTGAGTTGGAGAATAGGATTAGCTTGATTACAGGATTAAGGTTGGTATTGTACTATATATATTTCATGTGATATACTTTATTGTAGTATAGTATCTTAGGTATCCTAAGACAGGTTAGCCTATGTTTGGTTTTGAGTTAGCCTTATAGGGTTTGACTGGATGTTGACCATTAGTCAAGATTAACCAAAATCTTAGTTAGTCTAAGATTTAAGATTGACCTAGACTTTGACCATGTTGACTAGTATTGACTAATCTGACCATTGTTGACTAAACCCTAGATAACTTAACTAGTTTGGCTAGAATATTTGACCAAGAGTTGACTTTAACCTAGATTAGACTTGTTTAACTTTGTTTGACCTTGTATGACTTAGTTTAACTTCTTGTGGCCTAGTATGACTTAATTTGACTTAGTTTGACTGAAGTGTTGATCAAGTTTGACTTTGACCTAGATTGGCTTAGAATTCATATAGATTGCATTGTAGATTTCATTTACCTTCATTTTGGACATGTCATAACTGTATTGCTCTATTTTAGGACATTGTGACCCTGGTACAGACATCTGATATTACATTACTCTTTTCAGAGTATCAGGCGAGTACATTCTCTGATAGTTCTCTCATTTATTTGTCGATTACTGTATTTCAGTTCTAGTTAGTTCTATATGATTCTCTGTATCAACACGTATGGATATTTCTGGATTCATGTATCGACACATACCTTACTTGCTGGCCTCTATTACTGGAGTCATTTGTATCATTCCGGAATCATTTCTGGAATCATCACGTATTGGCCAGACTCATCTCGATTCTTTTTGTCGATTTTGGATTCACTTGCTGGGCGGGAAAATATTGAGTAAGACATGTAGACATACCCCAAATCTGGAATCTTCAACTGGAATCTTCTGGAAGCATAGCCATCTCTTGCCTGATCCGTAAGAGATGTGCCTGATACCTACAGCCGTTTACATGTCGACCTCGGTATTTTAAAACACACTGTTAGATCATAGTTGGACTCACCTTGGTTTCATTGATCACTGTTGGACTCATCTTGTACTGGAAATTATCTGGTATCAGATTATATGGGCTGGACTCACACTGGGATTACATTAGACTTATATCGTACTGTCTGGACTCGTACATATTATTCTAGTTCAGTTAGCTTTATTTACGGTCTTCATTGTCATGATTCTTCTCTTGTTTTAGTTACCATTCTTTTCTTGTATCTCACTGTGTCTCTATGCTATTATTACCTGTATAAAACTGCCATGCTCATCAATAAAACTGTCTATAACTGCTTTATAGTTCTTTGTCATTTACTTGAGTTTTTCTAGATGAGTTGTACTCGTTCCCGTCCTGATTGGACCTGTTGAAAATATTACAGATGATATTCCTGAGGACACATGTCCTGCTTACCATGGACCTGGCGAGGGATTAGCTACCTTTGGTTCCGACTCTCAGGAGTGATTCAGGAGATTAGCTAGTAGACGACTTTAGCTTTCATGTTTTGGCTTGTTGTATTAAAGTTAAGGTTTTGAGTTTGTATTAAGTTGGTTTGAGATATTGTATTATTTTAGTAGTTAGTTGTTGTTGTCTTTAATTCCTTAGGTATAACCTCTGTGTTATCTTTTCGTGTTTTAGACTGTGTTTGAGTAGATCATACCCTTTTACTTATCCTCCATTCGGAGCTGATATCTGGACAAGTACTTTATATTCACTGCATGAGATTAGTTAGCAACCTAGGACAGCTTACTACCGCCGATACTGCGGCGTAGGCTGGGCGTACCCACTTCTCGTGCCTCTATACAGGGTGCGGGTCGTGACAGAGGTTATCCTCGTATCATGTTATTTAGAAATCCTCAGATCGTATCTTTCCAGCAATGCTAGCCAACCCAGGGGTTCGCGTAGACAGGTGTTATTGGGTACAGGTCCCTCGTAAGGCCACCTTGCCAAAACATATAATATATATCATGAATTAATCGGATACAGTCATCCACTCGTCGCAGATGACACAGTATCCGTGGAGACCAGCCGGCGCGTCAAGACAATATCTCAAGGCGGCTGGTGTAACACGATCTCGGGATTCTGCCCTCCCCATGTATCTAGTATATTTAGTTGCCTAGTTTAACCCTACATGAAATCTTGGACTCACATGTTGTGGCCTGCATGATTATCCTCCTAAAGTCGTACTTTAGTACGAGTACCCCAAAGAGGATCCATGTCAATCAGTATGTCAACATGTTCTACCCTCCTTAGTGTAATGCATCATTGCAAATACGCTACGTGGAGTTACGAGTCAATTGTCGAGCATGAACAAGAACTGGGACATTCAGGTACATGTATCAGGTAGGAACACTTGTTCACCGAGATCACATTAGTGCTCATATCATGCTCAGGACAAAAGGCGTAAGGATATATAGCATACACAAACATTCACCTATATATATATATATAAGCAATATAATATAAGAAAAATATAAAATATAAAGGAGCCCAGGTCAGGGCGCGCTGGGTCAGAATGCGCAGGGTCAGACTGCGCAGGGTCAGGCTGCGCAGGGTCAGGTTGCGCAGGGTCAGACTGCGCAGGGTTAGACTGCGCAGGGTCAGACTGCGCAGGGTCAGGTTGCGCAGGGTCAGACGGCGCAGGGTCAGGTTGCGCAGGGTCAGACTGCGCAGGGTCAGACGGCGCAGGGTCAGGTTGCGCTGGGTCAGGTTGCGCAGGGTCAAACTACGCAGGGTTAGACTGCGCAGGGTCAGACTGCGCAGGGTCAGACGGTGCAGGGTCAGGTTGCGCAGGGTCAGGTTGCGCAGGGTCAGACTGTGCAGGGTCAGGTTGCGCAGGGTCACGAGAGAGCTGCGCCCTTCGCTAAAAAGCGCTGGGCCAAGAGAGAGCTGCGCGCGCGAACTGCTACAGGGTCATCTCCTTCCTCATGGCTGAGAGCAAGAACACCATGAGCCCTAGAACTTCTAAGGTCCATAAAATCCTCATCCTAAGCCCAAATTGGGACTTCTATAGGTCAAAATGGGGTAGAACAAAATTCTCTACAACATGGAACACTCAAAACTTGAAAATAATAAAGTTTGCTAGATCAAAACCAAGAAAATCCGAAAATGGTTAAAACTTAGATCTACAAAAATAAAAGCTTCAAAATGGAAAATTTCAAGTTCTAAACTAGTATAGAATGAGGAGAAGAACATTTTTGACAAATAATTTTGTAAGAAAACATTAACAAAAATTTATTGATCCATCTCTTGAGCAAGTTGGCACTTGCCTTGGTTGGTGGAGGAAATAAATGAGAGGAAATAAATGAGGGGAGAGAGAATGAGATGAGTTATTATATAGAATCTTAAACCCATGGGTTCATGATGAACCAAAGGGTTCATGATGAACCATTGGTGAACCAAGAATAGGTTACCCAAATGAGCCAAAACTGTAGGCCCAAATGCAGAAAATAAATTACGAAATAATATTTTGGGAAATGCATGAAGAAATACAGCATAATAAATATAGTATAAATACAAGGTAAATACAATTTATCGGTTTACGTATTGAAATACGTATTCCAGGATCGGGGAGTGACAACTTAGCAGTAGCTAATGGATGAGATCTTGTTGTAAGTCCACATACACAAGAATGTCGACTTTCTAATGTAATAATGATAAATATATTTTTTGTACCAAGGGTTTAGCATATATTCTCCAATTACAAGTTGGTTGATCACAAGTATAGATAATTCTCTTCAAATTGCTCATACCACTAGTTGAACATGTAAAAGTGTGTTCAATTGCTATATTACTTATAGAAGTTCTAAATTTAGAACGGCTAGCAAACTATTGTCCGACAAATAATTCATGAGTGGTAGCATTATTGACATCATCATTTAAATTTTTAATTAAATCATCACAATTTGCAATAGTTTGAAAATCATCACAATCATCATTACTAGCTACATTTAATGTATGCTCTTCTTCATAAGCTGAAAGTTGTCGAGAAGAACTAGCACCCCATTGATAATTAGAAACACGTTGACTAGAAAATTATTGGTGCTACTTGAGTAATAAAAATACTTATAAATGACGATTGCAAGTTAACTTAAAGAACAAAATTTCATGCTGCTTCACAATCTAATAATTATAAACAATGAGAAACATAAACGTGTCTTAATATAAATTCATATCAAACAAAACTGTCAATAATCAAACTATGTAAACTATTTAATGAAATACTACGATCGGTTATAAAAATTTGGGTAAAACCTCTTTCGTAGGATAACCAATTTACTGCACCTCCATGTGAGTATAATATTCGTAGACTTTAATCCATAGAGAAATAATGCAGTACTTCTAAAATGGAGAATTTGTGAATGAAGAGTTTCTACATAGAGAGATTGTGAAGTGAGAGTAAAAATGTTTGAAGTGAGAATGAAAGTCTCTCACATCTACCATTATATATATATATATATATATATATATATATATATATATATATATATATATATATGGCACCAAACTCAAATTTGGCCATTGGCGCCATCTGTGATGGTGCTCCATACCTTTTTATGTAAATTTGAAAAAAAAAAGTTTCATCTTCTATGTAAATAATCATAAAAATAAAATTTTATGCATTTAGAATGAAAATATTTGTTAAAATATCCCTTGATAAAATTGTACTAACTAATTACTCATATTTCACCAAAGACTTTTTGAGTTGAAAGTCAAAGTTACATCTATATGGCTGAGACATGGCCGACTCAGAGGGATGGATGGTCATATTCGAAACTAATTTTGGTTATCTTTTGACCTTTATTGTGAGCCGGACCTGGTGGTCATTCGTGAATCTAACCGTGGAATCACACTGAGGCTAGAGAATTGTCCTAGTAGAGAAAGATTATCCAAGTCCCAAGTTTTATTCGACTTATCCTAAGGCCGGCTCTACATCTAAGCCCTTCTGGATACTATCATATGGTTGACAGTTCAATATAGCTCATCATGAATATTGTGCATGAGTAAAGATGGCATATCAAGTGATTTTTCCTACAAATGATACTATTTAAAAACCTCAAGTCTGCCATTGAATAACAGATGTATGTTGTCCAAAATTATTGGAGGGTCTCGATGCAAAAATACGCCTCTCTTTGTTGACCAGAACACTGCATGACTTAGTAAACAACACGGTTATAGAAACCAATAAAATAATAGGTATACTTTGCTGTCCTACACTTCAAATTCGTTAGACTAATATAATCAAATATAAATAAACAAAAATGTGCGGCTATCCGCACCCAGCAATTACTAAACACATTCTAATCTAAAAAAAAAAAAAAAAATTGTGAACTTTCTATTCTTACCCCTCTCCCCCTGCTCTCCTCTCCTCCCCGCTCCTCCGACCCTCCTCCTCCGACCCCCCTCCCCCGCTGCTCCCCCTCCCCCCTCCTTGCTCCCCTGACCCCCCTCCCCTCCTCCTCCAGCCCTCCGACCCAGACCTCCGAATGAGGGGGGGGTTCGGGAGGGGAGCAGAGGGTTGGAGGAGGAGGGCGGGGGAGGTCGGGGGAGGGGAGGGGGGTCGGGAGAGCAGCGGGGGAGGGGGTCGGGAGAGCGGGGAGGAAGAGTGGGGTAGAATAGGAAGTTCACTTTTTTTTTTTTAGAATGAAATATGCTTAGCAATTACTGGGATGCGAAGCACCCAAAACAAAATGGCTTTAATTTCCCTTTCTTTTTATCCTTTTGGTCCGTCTCATAAAACCGCGTTTTCCAAACACCACCTTCTCTTCTTACTCTTCCTTCCTCCATTCCCAAACCATTTCCCACTCATCACGAAAATCACCATTAGTCTACTACTCCCTAGCAAGAAGAAAGAAGAAAACCAAAGCAACACAATCAAATTCTTCTTCTTCTTCTTCTTCTTCTTCTTCTTAAAATTCATGTAGCTAGAGTAGACTAGACCTGACTAGTAATGGCTCTAACAAGACTAGTCTTCTTCTTGCTCCTCACCATCATCACCTTCTCCTCCGCCGCCTCCTCCTTCTCCTTCTCTCTCTACAACCGCTCCTCCTCCGTACCGAATGCCGCCCATCCCTCCTTCAACTCCGCCGCTGTCGTCGCGGGCTCCTCATGCAACGGCCAAGAGCCAGCTGCGGCACTGTTTGCATCCGCAGCAGCTCCGTCCTCGCTCAAGCTCCACCTCAAGCACCCCCAACGCGTCAACTCGTCGCGGAAGCACGCGTTCCTTTCGTCCGCGCACAAGGACGGCCTGCGCATACAGACGCTCTTCGGCCGCATCGCCAAGAAAGCTACAAGCAGCAACAGGCACGGTCACGGCCGCGGTGTCGACGACGTAATTAAACCAGCTGCGGGTGAGCTGGCGGGAAAGAAGCTGATGGCCACTCTGGAGTCCGGAGTGAGCCTCGGCTCCGGGGAGTACTTCATGGACGTGTTCGTCGGCACCCCGCCGAAGCACTTCTCCCTGATCCTCGACACCGGCAGCGACCTCAACTGGCTCCAGTGCTCCCCCTGCCACGACTGCTTCGACCAGCACGGCCCCCTCTACGACCCTAACCTCTCCTCCACCTATCGCAACCTCAGCTGCGACGATGCTCGCTGCGGACTCGTCTCCTCCCCGGACACCACACGTCCGTGTCGCAGAGGAGGAGGAGGAGGAGGAGCTGCTGCTGCTGCTGATACCTGTCCCTACTTCTACTGGTACGGAGACCAGTCGAACACCACCGGAGACCTCGCGGTGGAGGCCTTCACGGTCAACCTCACCGGCGGCGGCGGCGGCGGCGGCGGCGGGCCCGAGTCGTCCCACCGGGTGGAAGGGGTCGTGTTCGGGTGCGGCCACTGGAACCGGGGGCTGTTCCACGGAGCGGCCGGGCTCCTAGGCCTCGGCCGGGGCCCGCTCTCTTTCGCCTCGCAGCTGCGCTCGCTCTACGGACACACCTTCTCCTACTGCCTCGTGGACCGCAACAGCGACCTCTCCGTCAGCAGCAAGCTCATCTTCGGCGAGGACCAGAGCCTGCTCAGCCACCCGGACCTCAACTACACGTCCTTCGCCGCCGGCAGGGACGACCCCGACGACACCTTCTACTACGTGCACGTCAGGGGGATCCGCGTCGGCGGCGAGCTGCTGGCGATCGCGCAGGAGAGCTGGGAGCTGGCCAAGGACGGCACCGCCGGGGGAGGGACCATCATCGACTCGGGCACCACCCTCAGCTACTTCGTCGACCCGGCCTACCGGGTCATACGAGACGCCTTCTTGGAGAAGGTGAAGTATCCGGTGCTGGAGGACTTCCCGGTGCTGAACCCCTGCTACAACGTGTCCGGGGTGGAGGATGTGCAGATGCCGGGGTTCAGCGTGGAGTTTGCCGACGGGGCGGTGTGGGACTTCCCGGTGGATAACTACTTCATCCGGCTCGAGCCGGAGGGTATCATGTGCCTGGCCATCCTGGGGACGCCGAGGTCGTCCCTGTCGATAATCGGGAACTACCAGCAGCAGAATTTCCACATCTTGTACGATACTAGCAAGTCCAGGCTCGGGTTCGCGCCGACGAGGTGTGCTGAAGTCTAGTCTAGATTGAACCATATATATATATACATACATTTATAGAATTTTGGGGGGCTCTCTAAGGAGAGCTAGGTATACTTGATATAGTTAGATTCTTTCTTTTCTTCTAACCTTTGAAAGGAAGGAAGATGTTTCAATTTGGTTAATTTCTTGAAAAATCTGCACTCATCAATTGTATGCAACTGCTTCATTCTCTTCCTTCTTCAGCTGGGTGTTTGTTCCCAGTAGATTTATCAAAGTTACAACTACATTAGAAGAAGCATACTCTAGATGTTGATTTGTACATGATACTAGTTTCATTTCCATTTTGTTTCTACGCTCAAGTATTATTCAGAGTATGGTTGTTTTCTTTTCAAGTTCTGCTCAAATCCTTTGATAGCTAATGGTGAATTAGAATGCAGACTTGATCTCTTCACTTGACTAATAAGCCTTCTGCTCTTGTAAAGGGGTTGAAGCTGCAGATGTAGTGAACAATTGATGGTACATTATATATATATGGGCATGAGCTTGGATTCTTTTGCTCTCTTTGAAATCTTCATTCAGCTTGTGTTTATTGCATAGGTAGGTGTTCATGTTACAAAGAAAGACCAACTGTTTGCTTCGTTTGAGAAAAAGTTTGTAGCAAAAGTTTGTCTTCCATTTTTTCTCTCTCTACTCGGTTCTTGAATAAAGTTCAGCACGTTGATATTGTCTTCCACTGAGTAGTGTTATTTGAGGACTTAAAAAACATTCTCAGACTCTGTACATAGACTCTGCAGACTGCATTAGGACACGCCACTAGGACACGCCACTAGGACACACCACAGACACTACAAACTACGCTAGGACACACCAAAATCAAAATTTGACATCCGCGCTGCCATGTTCGTAACGTGTCCGTGCGCACTGGCTACAATTATGTTGTGTCGAGTTTACCACAACGAGAAGATGAATTACAGTGAAACATTCTATCCACCCTTAACAAAGTTGAATGGAAGAAGATGATTCAAATAGCCTGCCCCCAAAAAATTAGAACAAAAAGACTCTGTTGTCATAGTTGACATTGTCAATGATCATTTTGGGCTTTTTGGACAAGCATTCAAAGAAAATGCAATGCTTCTCCCACTCTCCATTTGTCCTCGAGGAGGTTGATCCTGCCAAATGCTCCCTGTTGACTAATTAGGATCGTACATGTCTACTTCATTGGCTACCTCTAGCATAGACAAACCCACTTGTTCCTCTATTCTCTTCTGACAACAAAAAATTCTTGACAGGCTCTGATATCCAATTCTTAATTTGGTCTACTTAATAATCTACTGAGTAATAATGCTACATGGATTCCAGCCATGACCAAGTTGTGTCCATTCACAATTTTCAATAAGCATATGTAGGATTAGTGTGGTCCGCCTGATTTATACTCTAAATTATTGGTCCCTCCAAATTATGGTTGAAGAAAAAATGGTCATCATCACATTTTAATGAAATTGCATACTCACATAACCCATTAGTTATGTTCTAGACATGCTAATTTGATTATGCTATATACCAAGGCTAGGATCAATCATTTGGCTTGCTGGTTTGGTGTCATACATAAGATTTTCCGTCCCACCGAAACGGATCTGTATAACCGTTTACGGACCGGAGTTTTGCTGAAAAGTTCCAGAATGTAGTGCAATGTGGTGGAGTCTTCTTGAAGATTCATGAAGTCTTCATAGCTTTCTACATGTTCTTGAGTCTTCCTTGGAAATATCTAGAACTGAAAATATTTTCTAGAATAATTCCTAGAATATGTTGGATCCAGAAGGTTCATGTAAGCCCTTTGTTTAATCTTCCGGTCTCTCTCTTTTGTTCCACATTGTTCTCATTTTTGCCTTAGCGATCTAGTTAAACGTTTGGAAAAGACTGGTACAGACCTTCAAGTAGGAAGCTTGTGTATCGCACGCAGGGCCGGCCCACGATCATGGGTTGTCCCAGCCGAAACAAACTTTGGTTGCCCCTTATTGCAAGGAGTGACACTACATAAAAAATGTGATTATTATCTTATTAAGATGGTAGATAACCTAATTGTTGGACTCATTAGATCTTGAGCTAAGACTGTTTATATGTTGATTTGGCTGAAAAAGGATCGAATATGTACTATATAGACCCACAAAGAACTAAGACTTTCTACATCTCAACTTTCCATAATAACTTTCAAGTCTGTAAAGTATAAGGAACGCTTTAAACATTTAGTGGACAAATCATTGTTTCTAGGATGCTACATGCTGCAGCAACCTAAAAATCTCATAAAATTGTCACGCCAATTCCTTTCAGGCTGAAAAGAAGGAATACACTAAAAAGACAAAGCTCACATTTATATGAAGCAAACCACATGTTTGCACAACAACTAAACTATACTTAAGCAGGAGGTATCTTAAAAACCTAATTAGACAAATGATCAGATAGACCGATAGACCGGCACTGAAGCCACCATCTAAAGAAAAGTTAACCATGTTTCAAATAAAACAATACAACACTGCTACATCAAATACCATACTTTTCCACAAGTAAAGACCAACAATCTTGTATTCTCCCTCAAATAATTCGAAGATAAAGAGAATCATCCTTCAGAGCTCCACATTTTCTTTCCTTTTATTTCCTTTCCTTTCAAGCTACTTTCCTTTTTCTTTCCTTTCATTTCCAGCTCCTTTCCTTTTACTGGATGATTTTTTTTTGTTTAATTTATGGACCGGTTGGTTGTCCTAGGGCCGGGGGGTTGCCCAAGCCCACTGGCTTGTTGGGCTTGCCCTAGGGCCGGCCCTGATCGTACAGAACCAGAAAATTGAGTTTGGGTAGGCTGGAGTGGGCTAAGTGTGGACTAATTCACATGAAAAAATTATACATAAAAAAAAGCCAAAATTTTTTTTGGGGAGGGCTGGAGCCCACTCCAGCCTTCTATGTGGGTATGTCCTTACCAACTGTCTTCCTCATATTGATACATGTTTTAGTTGCGAGTCTTCTCAGTACCTAAGCTCAAACAGATATGAGCATGTGTTACATCGGATGCACTTTCTCCAACGAGGAAAGCCCCTCACTTTTAGGGTAAGAGAAGTTGATCACCTTGGTATATATATAGTTTTTTCTTTTTCTTTTTTTGGGATCTGAAAGTAAACTAATATGCATTAACAGACCATACAATTTAAACAAAGTGGCGAAGTATGAACCAACAAGAAAGCATGAACCAACTTTGAAGAGTGAGGAAAAAACTTACCGTGCGATTTTGAACGAGGCAGATCTTGAACAAGTTGAACATACTATGTCTCCTTCTCCTTCAACAGCTGCACTATGATCCTCCGATATTGACAGAAATCAAAGACCAAGAAAAGAGAGAGAAACAAGAAACTATAGAACGTCAATTTCTCCAACTAAAGTTTCAAGTTAAAGATATATGCTGTCATGTTTTAACAAATGATAACATAAGCAAATTTGTAGATTGGAATAATGATATCTAATTAAATTTCAGACCTAGGATGCCATGGTTCCTCCTGTTACTCTCCTCGAAGTTCAACTTGGCCACGTATTTCTGAGAGCTTGATGGCAACTACTCCATCCTTTTCCTACAATCTCAAACTCCAAAGAAATTAAGAAAGGTTATGGTATATATTCTTGTGAGCAGACTGTACATAATAAACCTCATTGTAATGTTACCTGAAAAATAAAAAAGAACAGGAAACAAAAAAACCTCACAACCATATATAATGGTTATGAGAGAATGGGATGCATGACTATAGGGAGGGAGGGAAATCTGATTTTGCGCAAGTCCGCACAACTTGACCATAACCAGCGCATCGATGTCCAGACCTATCTTCTTGCTTTCATTCATTCATTCATTCATCCTCTTCTTCCTCTTCTTGATGGATATATGTACATAGATAGGCCAGTACAACGGTGCGGTGTCATATGGGAGTGTTGCGCGGTCTTGAGCAAAACCACCATACCTCTAATTAGAAATGAACAAGAGGAGCTACGTTAGATCAGAAAAGTGAAGGCAGCTGCATACAGAATAGAAGAGATCAGTTTGTAAGTTCAGTTACAGTAGAGAGGGAGAGCAAAGGAAAGGGAGATGTGGTCTTTCTTGAAGAATGGTCAGGAAATGCTTTGAATAGGGATGACACTTATAGCACCACCAGCGAAGGAGGAGCAGTAGTGGCGCAGTTGAATCAAGAATAGATAGGGACCAAGAAACTAATGCTCTTCGTATCGTATGTTATGATCGTGCGCGCTATTGTGACCTTGCCTAACCACACATCTTTCAACATAGCACATGATGCCGCATATCCAATCTCATGCAAAATGGACAAAAATGCGATTTTGTAATCACTAATATAGAAGATCATCATCTTTGGGTATACTAGTCTAGTGAAGACTAGATGATCATATATAGTCCGATATATAACGACATTGATCAACTTGTTTGCAACATATGTAGGTAGCCTCATCCCCTTTAGTTCCTTTAGACACAACATACATATGTATTCACAAATCTAAATCTAGGAATCAAATTGCAGAGGCATGGCTAGCTAGCTTGAGAAAACTAACTCATCTTCTTGATTGTGCAAAACCAGAGTAGCTAGATACAATTAACATTAACCAACATATACTTTGTGACCTACACAAGGATTAAGTAGCTAGATATTCTTGGGGGAAATGTTCTTTCAAAGCGCGGCGCGTTCATAATATACTTAATATTGGATAATCTGAATATATATATATCATGCATGCCATGGTGAAGAAAAGAGTACATTATGCTGAAAATTATATACATCTACAAGCCCACTTGAGTGCCTTGAACAAGCAAAGCATCTGGGTTGTTATCAGCAGCATTGAATGTGTCTGTTTCCTTTTCCAACAATCCTGCTCCCCTCTTAGCTTCATCTCTGTTCCTGTTCAACATTTGAGCAAAAGAAAAGCCCTCACATTAATTTCTTCTTCTTTTAGTGGATTAAATAGAGATTGCCTTTGTTTGGTGTGGTATGTGGAGGTAGTAATGGGGATGGGCCAAGACATCATACTATTTATATGTAGCAACTGGAAAAAAAAAAAAAAAAAAAAAGGATAGGGGGAGGCTGGCAGAGGTTGGGGGATTTAATACTATGCATTTTGAGGGCTGTACATGGTTAAAGGGGAAGGATGGCTCTCAGACCCCCTTGAAGAAACCTGCCTTTTTCTGTCAAGCACCAATACCCTAGATTCATGGATGATGGAGCAACCTACTTTATGATAGATAGGCTTTAGGTTTATTATTGCTCTAAATTCATATCCAACTGTTGGTGGTTGTTAGTCTGGAGTGTCGTGAAGCGTCTTGCGACGAAACAAAAACATAACAAAAAACAGCAGCAACGGTATACTGGTAGTACAAATTGGTGTCCGCACAGTATACTGGGGGTATATTGGTAGTATACCCCCACTGGCAGTAAGTATATTTCCACGCGAAATTTTGCACAATTTAGTTATTTTTTAGCACAGTTTTGGACTGTGGGATTGAGCATGGATGATCAAGATTGGGTTGGAGCTAATTTCAAAATTTTCTAATCTCAAATTAGGGTTTCTTAGCTTATTAAGGAGGCTAAGGGGACTGCTATTTGAGGAGTGCTCGTTGAAGTGATTCAATGAGACAGTCCACTGTCACATAGATATTTTAATTTTCCCTTTGGAGATTGTGCATAAGTATGTTTTTCCTTCACCAACAACTTTGAAAGATGTATTTGTCAACATTTCAATCGGTTGAGATTGTTGTGGCATCCTCACCATCACAAAGACCAGATTGATCTGACCCAGCTGCTAGAGTGGATTTGACAAAGACCTGCATATTGAGCTGGTCTGCTGCTTCCTGCATATTGAGATGGTCAGCTGCTATGATTACAGCCAATAATGGTTATAACCATTTACAACAGCTGTGTGGCAGTTGCCTTTTGGTCTTCTCTTCCTATGTGGAGTTGGAGCCAATTAACAATTGCCATGTAGATAGTTGTAAAAGTTGCAACCATTATTGGTTGTAAACTTCATTGTTGATCTCATATACATAGGGTGTTAATTGGTAGGAAATTGTTCTACAATTTGTAGTGTTTCATTGCATTTAAAGCTTCTTGTCTATTAGGACTTTCAACTGTCTAGTTCTAGTTCGGACGATATGTATATCACATTGCCCAACTTTGGAGCACAGTCTGTATTGGACTGAGAGAAATGGGGAAAGGTGTTTGTATAATAGCTTACCAAAACCTTGGCAATATAGTTACATAGAAATAGAGAGGATCTGCAATCAAGATCCTTATTGCAACGTGCTTGATGAATGATGATCATTCAATGTGTCAATATGATACCTATCGAGTCTTTGAGTTCAAAATGTATTGACATAGAAATAGAGGGTGCAACCTCCTTGAATTGAATTGTTGCCATGCCAACTTTTTGAGCTAGTGATTCGTATATGCAAGACATGCCAATGGCCTACTCTAGTCCCCTTCAAATGCCATTTGTATGCTTCTGGCGCTCCCTCTAGATCACAAAATGGTCTATTCGATCGTGTCATGAAAGCTCCTGCATCTCCATGGCAATGTTAATGATAAGAGTCAAAGTTCTTCAGAATCGACCATTTCAGTGTTCTACTTGACAATCCTAATCTGACACCTCACCTTCATCATTGATGTCTAGGCGTGACACCGAAATAGAACATATACAAAATTAATTTCGACCAACACCAAGCCCATCAAGCTACTATGTACTAGCTATGCGATTGGCTTGTATCTAATCTATAAACTATTCATGGTTACTACTTCATCCACGCGTATGGGAGCTAACCATAAATTCATTAAGTTTGGAAGAAATAATTTAGTTCCTCCAAATGCAATTTGTACATCTTGAAGATTTGGATGATATAATTAATAAAAATGTAGATACAGTACCAAATAAGTTGGCTATGTGAGAAATAGGCAAAGCACAAGGGGTTCAAAAACATCTATTTTCATCCATTGAGTGGCTCTTGTGGTTACCGAGGAGAGGTATAAAACCCTGCTTGGATTGCAGAAGATCGGTAGATCGAGCCACGGGAGCGCATTATTCATTCTATTTATTTGGTAAAAATTTACGGACAGCAGGCCAACAGACATGCAATACAGCATGCACAAAATCTTGTGGACATCTAAAAAAAACCAGTAATTAAGGTAGCAGTTATTTGGAATGAAGAGGGGGTGGTTGTGAGGGCAGCAGCAGCAGCAACCGATTAGTTCATTCTCTAATCAATCAATTATACTAGTTCATTCTCTTATCAATCAATTCTATCCCTAATTTAGGCAGTCATACAAAATAACCATCCACCAGTATCATTTCTGGCTGATGAGCATAAAAAGAACCTGATCTCCTTTTTCCTTTTGCAACTAAAATTTGGTTCTATTGTATCAAAGTAGCATAGGAATACAATAAGCAAAAACGAGGAATACGTCCCCTGCAAATGAATACAACCTCTCACGTTACATTTTCCATACGAAGTTCTCATTCATGATTAGTACAATACATATACCGACTGCCATCCAAGGAATTCAGAGATTTGCTTCCACTGATGCTCCTAGTAAACAAACCTCTGTAAGAACTGTAAACATGCCTTAGAAAGTACCGTATGAGCTCTCTCTTCAATTTCACATAAATCGGAAATAAGTAAAGGCCTCTCAAGCAGAAGAGCTGGATCCATTTGACAATACTTCAGGCACGGTGATAAATTAACGGTAACCCCTACCTCTTCCTCGACCTCCCCAACCCCTCCCTCTGCCAAAGTTTCTCCCACCACCGCGATACAAACCTTCAAATGCTCTGTTCACAAGTTGACTTTGGACTGGCCCGTCACCTCGACCCCTTTTCGTACTATTAACAGAAACAGTTGTTGCAGGCGCAGCTCGCTTAGCCCTGCAGCAAAAGCACAAGGCAAAGAAGTTCAGTTTTGAGTGAATGCATGACAAGAAAACTCAAAGAACAGGAGATGACATATATTTACCCGGCTGATGCTTGTGGTGCTTTTGGTGGCTCCAGCCAAGATAGCTTGATTTTGTTATCACCGATAAATGTTGGGGATTTTGAATGCAATGGCTGAAAAAGGAATCATAAATCATTAGATTAAATTAAACATGACGTCTGTATTGGTAGAACAGCCCTAACCAAACCTTCTTCTCACCTGTGCCATGGATATTATATTGTTGCAGACACGCAACCCAGTGGTAGCCTTCTGCTGCTCAAGTTTCTACATGAATTCATGGAAGTTTCACATAGATGAGTTCAGACTTGGGCCTCAAACTAAATAATCAAAATGTTCGCTGTGAAGAAACTTACAATCTTAGATTTTGCATCTTCAGTCTTTGCTGCAGATATTGCCTTGTTGTGTTCCGTCATTCCTTGGGTGAGTTTCTTCATAGCTACCTTAACAATTTCTTCAATAGCACTTAACCTGCATCAACACCAAGGATACCATTACAAGTACTCTAAACAATTTCAATTTCAGTGTTGTACAAATGTAAAAAAAGCACTCCAGCCAAACATATGAAGGAACCTAATGGCATTTATCTATAAGAAACTAGTTAAAGTGAGTGGCAGGGTAGCTAACAAAGAGCTAGTCTCAATCAAGACTGAGAGCAGAAATATCTGTGTTCTTGATACAATATTAGTTGGTTTATAAGCAATACAGAAGAAGGAATTTCATAATTTATAAATGTTTTAATCTGATCTACAAAATATTGTAATAAAATCCAAAGATCATAATAGTCGAAAGATTCAGAATATCGTCACTTAAGATGAACGACTAATTTACCCCACCTTGATTGGAACATGTGACAGTACATCTAATTTATTAATGTAAGAACTTGCTTTTTATGGTAAGATGGATGATACTTTAAAGACTTCACGAGGAATCACCAAATCCTTGGAGAGAGAAAAAAAATCAAGGTCCAAGGAATATCTACTCACATTTGATGGGACCTCAAGTGGTGGCACCCAAGCAAATAAATTTCTCTTTAATTCATCTAACATTGGATAAATAACTCACGTTTCTGGTACAAGGGAGAATTTTATTTGGCAGATCCATTACATAGCATATACTACAACACACTATAGCAATAAATGATAACTGGGTTGTGTATAAAACATGAAGAACTTTTTTTTTACTTTGCGGACTATGGGTGCTTATAAAGAGTGCTGGTGAGCAAAGGGGTCATTACAGAGAGGAGAGAGGAAGAAGATGGTGGTGGCAAGTTAGGGTTTGTGGTTGTGGGTTAGGGATGATAAATTGAGAAAAATGGTGATGGCATTGGTGGAATAGGGCATAGGGAGGAGGAAGATGGTAGTACTGGAATATGGTTTAGGGATGGAAGGGGGAAGAAGCTGTGGAGGGTTAGGTTTAGGGGATGTAAAAAAAAAATTTCTTTATGTATCGTCCTAAATTTGTTACTTATGATGGTGGGTAGAAAAGTGATAATGACTAAAAAGCCCATACTGTCATGTGAACAAAAATGCATCATGGTACACTTAAATACCCTCAATTTATGTTCATTTTGATACCATGATAGTGATACCTTAAAACTTATTTGCCTTTACGTCATATTGGGTTTTTCAATGGATTTTTCCCCCTACCGGTTTCTCAGTTCAAGTTTGAGATCATCTGAAAAAAGATGCTAAAAAAAAAAGTTTTATCGCTGTCTTCTGTGAGATATATGTGGTTCATGTCGGGCAAGTATGAAGATGGAAAAGGAAGTTAATTTACGTTAGAAGCAATCAATTGACGTGTATGGGAAGCTATGTCAAATGTTTAAGGCCCTTGCTCATGCTAAAAAGTTGGGAGGCTATGCTTGATTGGTTAGCAGAAGATAGCAAGAATTGAGTAGGAACACCAAGCAGTAATCATGTCAAACTACACAAGGTGTTTCCCTTGACAAAGGTATTGTTTGAGACATGTAGTCAAAGAAAGCTATTGGGAAAGAAGTCTGAAAATAAATCAAGAAGCTAGATAGTTGGAGCATTGCACCAAAACACATTTGGAAAGAATCTTCTGAAGATTTCTTTATGTCGCTTGGTAGGGATAAGAATGGAGGATCAACAAAGACAATGGGAGAGACATTTGGGTTGTACGCACAGGAGCGAATGGAACAACATAAAAGGCAGGAGAGCGAGAAGGCATGGATTGACAAGAAGGCATGTATTGGCATGTTCTTCAGGACACCAATGATGCAATAGCTTTGAGGTTCACAAGGAGTCCGAGACAAACTAGGGACACAGTAGATATGCTAAATGAAAGAGTAAATGGAGATTGTTGGTGAACCGAGAACACAGAAAAAGGAGGTATAAATCCCAATTCAAGTTAACAGGACATTGTTGGATTAACAGGTGGACAGGGAAACCATGGAGGATCTAAATGCAGCATGCGACATGGAAGAAAATACATATTTCCTAAAGGCATTTTTTTGCAAATGAACACTGGCTGGCTAGAACAAGTATGACCTACCTTGTTTGGCTTGAGCATTACTATGCCAGGTGTGTGTGTTTCCCTATACACAAAAATATAAATATATACACTTTTCCTTTTGACCAATTGTGGGGAAAAGTTTCAAGACATTGATAACAATAATATTATTATCATCATAATCCAGAAAAAGAACAAGATTCACAATAGAGTGTGTGAGAAGATAGGATAAGAAATGAGTGTATTAATGGGATGTTGGAGGTGGTGGATGCCACTTGAGAAAAAGATGAGAGGAAATCATCTTAAGTGGTTTGGACCAAGGGGGAGAACAAAAAGTCGGGGTATCCTTGGCATTTTCAGGGGTTCCAGTGGTTGTCAATCAGCCATTTTCAGTAAGTTTCACCCTCCTGTTCCGATCCAAACATAAATCATTTTGACCGATACATGAAACCTTGGTCTAGGAATACACAACGTAGACCAATAAACCGAGCAGTTCGCATGAGCGACAAAATAGTTGGTTAGAGAAACGGTTAGGACTAGAGGTAGCCCTAAATAAACATGCATTGAAGTTGTAAAGGATATGGTTTTTGATAGTGTTATAGAGGACATGGCCCTTGAGACTAAATGTAAGAAAAAATAGCAGACCCACTTTGCAGTTATATATATAAAGTATATACAAAAAGTATATGCAGATGTCCCACACATGATACAAGGCTCCATTGAAATGTCCACGCTTTATATCACAGCATAACATATACATTATACACACATACACAGATGTGTCTATACAAATTACAAACACATGAACGACTAATTGCCTGTTATGCTTTGAAAATGATATTGTGAGAAAAGGACACTTGTTCTCCAACTGCAAGTATTATGGAACATAAGAATTACTCTAAGAAGATATATATATATATATATATATATATATATAGAGAGAGAGAGAGAGGAACCTATCGTTTGGAGGGCGTATTGAGCTGGTCCGCTCGGTCATTTCTGCTATTGCTCTGTTCTGGCTCCAATCGATTATGGTTCCTCTGGCTACTATCAGAAAGATTGAAGGCATTTGTGCCAAGTTCATCTGGCATGGGGGGATACATGCCATCTCCTGGGAGCAGCTCTGTCGGCCTAGGAAAGAGGGAGGTGTGGGTCTGCGATCTCTTGTTTCTGTCAGGGAGGCGGCGGGGATCAAGCTGGCATGGAGATTCCTTCAGGGTGATTCTCTATGGTCGGCCTGGATGACGAGTCGGTATCTCCGGGGCAGAAACTTCTGGGTATGTGAAATTGACAACAACTTCTCTGTGTCTTTCAAGCATATCCTGAGGACCCGTCCTGTTCTTCGGACGGCGTTGCGGAGGCGGATGAGGGAGGGAAGGGAGACGGATCTTTGGCTCGATCCGTGGATCTCAGGTCAGTCTCTCCTGGAGATTCTGGGCCCCCAGCGGGACGGCGTGGCATACAGAGGACTGACGTGTCGGCACATCATCCGGGGAGGGGTATGGAGGCCTGAGGAGTACCGGTTCACTGCTACGGTAGTTGAGGAGATCAGACAGGTGCAGATCACTCCTACGGCACTGTCTGATATATGGATGTGGGCCCCTCCCGGCCGCTCGGAGGGTGCTGGGGAGTTCCGATTTAGCAGCTGCTACGACCTTGTCCGCCCCCACTTCGATGATATTGAGGAGTATGACTTTGTCTGGGGGAAGGGACTCGCCAGGAAGATGCAACTATCTGCATACAAACTGGTGCTGGGCCGGTTGCTCACTCGGGACAGATTGCTTCGGTTCGGGGTTTCTGTCCCTGATCCTAAGTGTGTTTTGTGTGAGACAGAACCTGAATCTATTGGGCACCTGTTCTTCCAGTGCCATATGGCGTGGAGCATATGGGCAGAGCAGAGCCGGAGACACTTGGGAGGGGTTGGCAGGGAGCGGGACTTCAGAGAAATCCTTAAGTGGATTGGTGATCGCAGGGGCATGGAGCAGAGCTGGGCTAGGCGTGCTAGATTGAGACTTGCTGCGTCAGTTTGGCATGTCTGGAGGGAGAGGAACCGGCGCATTTATGAGGGACTATCCACACCTGTGGTGGGCATACTCCATAATATTGAGTCGGATGTACTAGTTATGTCCCCCTGAGTTGGGATTGTATCTTATGTTGTAACATTATTGCGATGATGGAATAAAATTTACCCTTTTTCCAAAAAAATATATAGAGAGAGAGAGAGAGAGAAAGAGAAACCGTCATGATATATCGTATTTGAAATAGAGAAAGGACCAAAAAGTACAGTAGAAAGAAGCAATACCTCTCAGTGAAATCTTTATAATTTTCTGAAAAATCCTCTCCAAGCCTGTCTGACGGTTGGCCTGTGACTATCTTGTAACCACAAAGACTGTTTGTAGAGTTTGGAGTCTGCAGGACATAAAGTTCAGCATAAAGAGGCCAAGAAATTCATACATGAATATCAGCAAAAAGGAAGGGATTGGCAAACCTTGTGGGATAAGTGGTGAAAGGTGTATAATAAGCATTCAACATAATTCAAATTTGCCTCTTCTGCCTTTTTCCTTGGTAAGTATTCCTGTAGCAACAAAATGAAAAACATAAAATGATAAGTCACAATCACAAATATAAATAAAGGATAGCACAGTGGTGAGACTACTCCATGCAAGTGCTGTCACGCACAGGCCCATGGGCTGCCAGGACATGACTCGTGCATGGGCCTCAATGTGCATCACCACTTGCCAAAATGGTTACGTACACGACAATCAAGGATTTATTTATAAGCATGGGACTATTTGGGATTCCACACTCTACCCCACTGAAAGACATGATGTCCTCGTCGCAAATCGTGTAAATGGCCCAGTCTTACCACAATGGAATACATATCACCTAGGTAGCTCTGATACCATTTGTCATGCCCCGTCCCATGGTCTCGCCAGGAATATGACCCATGCATAGGGCTTAATATGCATTACCACGTGGTTAATGGTCATCCACTTGTCAAAATGGTTAATCCGGATGTACACATGATGTTCAAGCATTCATATATAAGCCTAAAATATTCTGATACTTCTATACTATATGGGATTTCAGAAGTGATGTGCCCCAGTAAAAAGAAATAGGATCTGAAAAGTCATGATCTACAGATAGTAATGCTAATTCAATTAAAAATAAACAAGTTCAAATTACAGGTGTAGCTTGAATTGAGAATGTTCAGATGGGTGTTAATTACAGTCATTTATAAGATAGAACAAGAAACAAGTTAATTGAAGGTTAGTTACAAGAGGTGTTGAATGAGGATATGATGATATATAGAAGATGTTCGGACAAGGTTTGGGTATGTGGTGACCCAAACGATGCACCGGAGTTATAGGATTTCATTTAGAACAGATGCTAGAACTAGAATTGACCTAAATGAATATGGATCAAGGATGTGAAAAAAGGATGCAGTTAGTTGCTAATCTTATGAGATGAATAGGGATAGACCACGGTGTGCCTGGAGCAAGGGTGTGAAAAGGATACTCCAGTTGGTAATGACGTAATGTTGATAAGAAGATGGTATTAGCTGAATGGAAGAAAAGTATTCATGTAGCTGAGCCTGTAAAGACTGGGATAAGGCTTTGGTAGTGGTATGGTGTTCAGTCATCAACTGGAACAAGTATCATAAAAGCTAAGAAACTATGAAAATGATTCTGCTAAAAAAAAAGGCTCAAGACACAAATACGATGACAGAAAATCTAAAGAAAAGAAAGAAATACGAGTTTGAAATTTGGAAGAAACTAAATGGAAAGCTCCAGTTGAGAATTTTGGGAAAATCGTCTACCTTGAGCAGTTGCACGATAGATGGAAGAAGCTGCCGTGAATCCTGAGCCAGTGCAAAAGGTGAACATCCAGCAAGAGTCCTAAGCAAATCAAGTTTTCTCTCTTCAGGAAACTGTCAAGAATGGTAAATCATCAGAAACAAAAATTTCAAATATTCAAGAAACTTGAATAGTACTAAATCATAAGCAAGCTCAACTATGGCATAGGCCCAATCAGTAGAAGAATTTGATGGAAGGAACAAGTATGTTGGTGTGTGTACAGAAAGAAAAACACCAATATGTATAGACAACTAGACAAGTAATCAAATATATGTAAGAGATAATTATAAGCATCAAAAGTAACAACTATGTTAATGCTATAACATGAGAGAATAAAAATGAGAGTAATCTGAAAAAAGTGCATAGACTGTATCATGTGCGACGATGATGATGGTGCTCCTCAAGTGTGAACAAGGAGTCTCAAACAATACCATCCACGTCCACCCTCCTATCCACATGGAAAAGCAGAAATCATATAACATAATATGACATCACAAGCATATCAGTGTTGCTAACAACACATTCTTCTTAAAATGCTTCTCAATCCTCCCACCTCAACAAAAGTACTCAAGACTGTCCCAGCAGATGATGAAAACAACCATACGCCTAGATACAACAATTGGATAATAAAAATTGTATTAAGGTGAGAAATTCCCACAAAGTAATCAATAAGATAATAAAAAATAATCATACGTCTAGATACTACAACCCAAAATGTATATAGATGCAAAGCACTATGCGTCTAACGGTTGTGCTGCTAAACTAACACTCATCAAACTTAAAAGTAGTAAAGATGGTATAGAAGCTAAAACAAGGTTCTTCCACTTCTAGGACATTCTGTCACACAACTATTAAGTGGCAATTTCATCCTGACTTTTTTTTTATTGGACTTTTCAAAATCAAGTCGATGCAAGTGCTGCTCTATTCTAAAATAGCAGAGAAACAGCAGAAATCATCCTTTTCTGCTGTTAAAAAAACATTACACCAATTTCTCTGTCTCCCATACTATGTGAAACACACTACATTATCTGCCTGAACATTAGAGAAATTTCCTTGAAAGTAGATCACAAAAGATAGAAAACTATTTCATAACTTTCATTTCCATCATAAAATCTAAATATCAAGCATGACACCAAGATAACACATAGTATCACTAGCAAGGTTCCATGACACTTTAGGTAGCTACAAGAAAGAGACAATAAACAGAAATTTGATGACCTAAAAGCCATGATCTTCAATGAGTTTAAGAGGGAAAACATCACCTTATCAAAGACGGGTATTATGTGTTTGTTGAAATAATTGAGGAACTTGCTGCTCGACGCACCTCTCTAGACAAGCATGTATATCAGGAAAACAATCATGAAAACAATAACATAGATAGATCAATGAAAAGAAATTGAAATCCAACGTAATAACTTACCTTGAAAAATGGAAGAGCCATATACATGCAAGAAACTAATCGGTTGATGTGATCAATATCGGACACCTGCATAATCAATTAATAAGGCTAAGTAGATTGCAATTGAATACGGGAGATAAATATGGCAATAGTAGTGTAATTATCAATAAATGAAAAAAAAAAACTGTTGGGATCATTACAATGCTTGCCAATTTACAGTCAACAAATTACATTGTCTTAAAACTTTAAAGAATGTTAACACAACTGTTTGTCAGAATTTATCCCAATGAGGCTACAGCGAATGAAACAAGAGATTCAAAAGAGTAGAACCTATGAAGCACAGGTACAGGGTACATACTCAATAAGGTGGTACAACTATTCCAAAAATGCATGATATCTTGAGAATATATATATATATATATATATATATATATATATATATATATATATATATATATATATATATATATTGACAGAGAAGACGAAGTAACACATCTTCATGACCGAAACTAAGAATTTAAATTTCTTCACCATAGTCATCAAATTTAGTCGAAAACTATGTAGTTTAAGTTTAAAACTAGAGAAAGTTTGATTTCTAAAACAGAACTATCTAAGTTGTATTTAAAAGACAAGGTCATCCAATAAGCTGGCACTAGAAAGTATCCAAAATTAAAAAAATAATAATAATAAATAAAATTTTGGGTGTGCATGCGGTACACGTACCCATGAATACCCGAGTACAATTACCTGGTACTGGTATGCCTTCCTAAATGGAGTACCTGTCTTTCATAGAGTAAAACTCTTTCTAGTCTCAGGAAAAAATAACCTGAGGTTAGTTTTCTGTTGGAATATTTCACTGATGCATGCATGCATGCATACAGACATAAAGATCATCTCCATTGAATCTTTTCCATTTTTACTAACATGTATCCCCCAGCGCTAATCACATAGCATCTTATTCCTATAACAAAATTTATGAATAAGAAGTTCTATTTAGAGCTATGAATAAACGTGTATTTTACATACTTTAAACTACCATTTTTAACTTGGTATGTGTATGTTTGTATATTTCTATACATAGTCATAAAAAGTAGACAAACTATGTTTTGCCAAATATATACTATTTCCAAATATTAGGTACAATAACAAAGCCTTCATCACATACTCCCAGGAACTAGGAAACTTATAAAAGCATGAATACAAAGTGAATAATACAGCAAGTTCGACCATGCAACAAGAAGAAACATAATACAGCAGAAATTAGCCTCTACAACATAATTTAAAAAATTAGTCTCCACACATAACCAATGGAATATTGATCATCCAGCTTCAAGGATCCAATTTTTCATTACCAATGCATGATTACTTACATTAAATTGTGCATCAAGGTCAGCCTGCCCTTCAATTATCTCAATCAATTCTTGAATACGATCTGGAGGAGCACTATCCCCAAATATGCTAAAACTCTTCAGGAAGTCCATAAACAACTTAAACTCATCACCAGTTACGTCATTCAAACTCTGAAATACAACATAGTTTACTCTTAGAATACACTTGCATAAAAAGTACATAAAATCAAGATAATACCAAAGCATGGCCATTTACATGCATACACAGAGCATTTAACTACTACTATATTCAAAATATGATCAGAATCATCTATAAAAAAAGTTTTAAACCTACTCTTTTCACCAAATCTGTGACGTGCCTTTCCATTTCAACTTGTGGCTTCAACAGCTCAGCTTTTAAAGGAAACACCTGGCAAGACAAGTATTTGTATCATGTGTTCGCAATAATACACTACAAAAGAAAGCTGCAGATTAAGATCTTTTTTACCTTCTCCTTGAGAAAACAGATAACCTTTTCATGGTTAGCTTCCACGCCAGTCTCAACATGTTTAAACAAAGCTGTCAATGAAGCTGCAACAAATAGAACTTGCTAATCAGATATAATGGAGAAGACTTGTTATTAACAGAAACAAAGTAGAATGGAAAACCTATGTTGTGAAGTGAATGTCAGTTATGACCTCTTAATTCCTTGGTCGCAAGAAACTAGAAGTGCGGAATTGACCGAGATTTCTGTTACTGGTTTGTCAGGAATTTGAGAATTCCAAACTTTGTCAATACAAAAGTGAATATTGGAATCGTTTTCACACAATGGGTGCAATGAGATTCTGGTATCTAATGGATCTGATGTGATGATCATGTTGGCAATGGGGGAAAAAAATTCTTCTGCGAACAAACAACAAATTTGGAAGATTTTCAATAGTCCTAATACTAAGACTCCAAATACTAAGCCCCAAGATGCAGATACAATACAAATTTTCACATAAAATAAGTTAGAAAGTAATCTCCTTAGGAACATGCCTCCCATGTAGTTTAGAATGAGTATCCATGTAGCAACAAGAATTTGCTATAGGGAGACAAATGGTTGAACATTTTCGTTGAAGTTTCGGTTTGTCGTAGTTGGACTTGTTCCACGCCCAAATATGTATCCAAGAAACCTCGTTGTTGCGGTCTAACCACATGCCTGGAGTGCTTCTCATCTCAAAGTCTATACAACCGGGAATCTAATCCTAACTAATAAAAAATCTGATGCGGGATAAGACGTAAACAGCAATCTGCATGGCCAATTCACAATTTTAACAAACAGAGATTCGTGATTGCCTGATTATAAAAGAAATAATTACTAATAATCTAATAGAAAACAACCCTAGAAGATATCTGAATATCCAATTGAATTCAGTAAATAAAGATATGAATTTACCAAAAAGTCCCAGAATTTGTTCCTCGCAATAAAACTTCTGTCTCCAAAATATGTTTCTAACTTCAATAGCATATTCAAAGACTTTACATAAGAATTTGAAAATCCTTCAAACACGAAAGTTGTAGGATTGAAGTCAGCTTTCCAAGTGGGGTTGCACGCCTTAAACAGACCTCGGTAGCAGAAGTCAAAAAGGGTGTCACAGTGCAACAAGACACCCGCTTATGCAAGGTCCGGGGAGGGCCGAGATGTGTGCAACTGCAGCCTAACCCCCAAATATACGACGAGGCTTTTTCCGTTACTCGAACATGCATTCTCCAGGATGCAAGAAGCAATCCTTTCCACCGCACCTGGCGACGCCCTCTCTGTAGTGGAAAATATGACTGCCTTTATACAGTTTGGCAGTCTAGATTGAATCCAAACTCCCAAATTGTTGGATCTGTTCAAGTTAGGCAAATGAGCTGCAGGACAAGTGGTTGTCCGGTTTAGTCGAGGCAGGTATTGTTCAAAGCAAAGAGGAAAGATTTGGGTAGTAATTTGAGGATCTTGTGAAAGGGAAGAATTCAAGAATCCTATTCTAGCTATTTGATAATCTCACCATCAGCTCATAATCTAGGCTTCTATTATTTTATTCATTGACTAAAAACAACATCTATTTTAAAAAGTAAGACAAACTTGACCTCCAAGAGATTGAAACCCTAAAAAGAAATAGACCAAGTCGTAATGAAGTAACCCAACTACAAAATAAACCAAAATCCAACAGTCCTGAATAATCCAACTAATCTAATAGAATTCAATGGTTCAAATCAGTCCAGATTGGACCTAAATGGAATTGAAACGGATGAACTGGTCTTCCATCAGAAACAGACATCACATGATAGCGAAGTCAAAATTATCAAAGAAGTGAAATATCATATTCCTACAGATATTCAGTAAATAACCTACAACAATGTCTAGGAGAAAATATTCCATAATTGCATATGTTGTCAACAGATCAAGGATTAGAATCCTCCCAGTGACTGGAAAATGAATCAACGAACAGGACAACATGAAAGGGGACAGGGATAACAAGAGGATAACACAAAAAGGATATAGAGGGAGTGGGAAAGATGACTCCAGATATACAGGTACCCAAGCCATAAGGGTTTTCTCAAATCTCATATAGTATCATGGAACACGAAGTGCTTCCCACAAGATAACCTTCATTCGGAAACTCGCATATTCTCAGAGCCTTCCCACAAGATAACCTTCATTCGGAAACTCGCATATTCTCAGAGCCATAAGGTACACTACCCATGTGTTTTCATTCTTTTGTAAGAGGCACTAGCATATTCTTCATGGTCAACAAAGATTATTCTAAAAATACAAGCCAATCATAGAATTCCATCTACGTAAGAAAGTACCAAGCAATTAATAGAAAGAAGTAAAGATGCTATTCTACTTCGAAAGAGTCTATCTCAGGGTAAAGCATAAAACAATATCTCAGATAAACATCTCCTTCAGTTACCCTTGTAGTCCCAATGAACAAGTGTAACCACTAATCTTCCTATCAAACATCCACATGTTTCTAGTATGATGTCTCCTCTAAAACGGAACGCATGAAGTCCAAATTGAAATCTATTTTGGGAAGCTTGTTTCCTTTAAAGTAGGTTCCTTTAAGGAAGCTTATACTATTTACTCAAAGGAGTTCTTGGTATATAGCAGTTCTCTGATTTCTGATGGAAAGTGTATATGTAGTGGACTGTAGTTTAAAGGCCAGGCTTCTCAATGTGAGATACAGCATTACTCAGATGGATTTCATGGTTAAGGTTAGTGGTAGGCACAGTGGTGGAAATTTATGAAGATATGTTTCTACTATGTGCATCTTATTCGGTGGGGGTCGGTGGGGTGCGGTGGGGTGGGGTGGGGTGGGGTGGGGTGGATGGGGTGTACATCCAAGTAAAAAGGTTCACGGGAGAGGCTCCTTACATAACTCGCTTGAAGAAACAAATAACATGATAACATCTAGTGGTGCTCAGTCACTTGGTGATGCCTTCCTGAATTAAACTATATTATTTCATATATGGAAATTAAACCTTCATTTATCCAAAAATAGGTGGTCAACTCGTTGACTAAACTGATGCTTACATTTACTTCTGTATGTGAATATCGATCAGAGGAAGCTTGTTGGTAATCTTTGAAATTCAAAACCTTAAAATTAACCATCCTTTTAATTATTGTAGTCATAAGCTGTGCCAAGTATTAAAAATCTTGCATTCTTTTTTCCATGCTAATGTTACAATTGTTCTACAGAGAAATTTTGACTCCGTCTTTCATGCCTTACAACCTCAATATGCTAGGCTTCATGAATCTAGAACCCCAGATTTGGAGGCTTCCATGAATCTACAGTTTAGAAGATATATCAAGGGTATTTAGTATTGGGATCATTTAGTATCTACAGTTTATGAAATTTTGACCGTCTTTCATGCCTTACAACCTCAACTGTCTGATCACTCACTAGAATTCCAAACTTAATCTCCTGAAGGGTTTCTCTCATAAGCAGTATTGGGATCATTTAGTATTGAAACCTTCTGGGAATCTACAGTTTAGAAGATATATCAAGGGTATTAGCAGCTCATGAAGTAAGATAGTATTTTGATTAATGATTTAAGAATTTTGTATTCAAAGACTCTTCAGAAGGTTTGATAGGAATATTGGCAGGCAGTCTGGAAGATGCACTGTCTGATCACTCACTAGAATTCCAAACTTAATCTCCTGAAGGGTTTCTCTCATAAGCAGTATTGGGATCATTTAGTATTGAAACCTTCTGGGATTACGAACCCAATTAACTTAAAGCTATTGTGTTTCTTGAACTGAGCATACAGGTTCTATAGCAAGGCCCTCTCTTCTCATTACTTGGCTATAAATTTGACAACATAAAGGGTTGACTTTAAGTTGACAGTTGTCAGTCATAAAACTAAATTCTCTTTTGGAGCTGTCATGATCCATAGCCGACCCATCCTGATAGGAAAGGCTTGGAGTAGGAGGATTTTGTAAGGGCAATCTGCCATGTTAAGGAACTAAAACAACAATTGAAATTGATATAAGGCAGAATAATAACATTCATGATAATTGATGCATTTCATTGGACTTACCTTTCACATCCTGCCTCAAAAGAGACATGAGAGCTTTATGCACCGCATCACGCTCCATGCTTTCTACTAGTGCATAAAAAGAATGAAGGTCAAATCTACAAGAATAGAACATACGAAAGTTGCACAGAATAAATCTGGAAGCAAGAAGTACCGGATGTCAGTAGTTGACCAAGAACATCCACGATCTTAGAAACATATACTGGATTATCTTTGCAGACAAGAGGGAGCCCACGAATTGCATGTATCCTGATCTGTAACCATTAGTAATTTATAAGAAAATATTTTGCTTTTGAAGACTGCAAGGAAAATTATAAAAAGCAAATGCTGATGTTATAGAGTAGGAGCATCCAGGTCAGTGATGATAGATGAAGAAAGGTAGATGTCTACTTTTTCCACAACCTGCTACGAGAGCTCCATATTTGCTGATGTTTGCATGATGGAAAAGTTCTAAATGGAAAAGTCCTATTGCAGCTGCTCATTTTTTCTATTCATTTCAAAGTACGATTAGTATTAAAGTGGACATTAATTCTAACCCAATATAGTCAGAACCTTAAACTTCATTGTCATTACAGTTAGGTCATACAAGACATTTTTGATTAATTTTGACCATTTGATCGAGGAGATACAGTGCATCTTAAAATTCATACTTGGATCCTACCATTTTAGTTACGAACCTTACCATCCTAGGGTCTTATGAAAATTAAATATTTTTTTCTCCCTCAAGGAAAAACAAAATTAAATATTTTATTTACAACCACTAGTTTACTTTGATTTTATATTTTATTAACCAAAAAATGTAATACTAGAAAACAATTTCATTCCATTTAAGTGCAAATTAAATCTTGCCATCTAGAAACAATTAAGGACAAAATTTATGTCATTATTCAGCTACTTGCAGCTACAAGTAAAACGAGTAAAACATCAAATTGTTACTCGTTCATAATATAAATACATGGGAGTAAAACAATTAATAATAAAAAAATTATATATATATATATATATATATATATATATATATATATAAATTGAGTGGGGTCACATGACCCCACTGGGCCTATGCTGGCTCCGCCAATGGAGTTAAGCATAATCCCATGTGACACATAAAATTTCTAACATTATCACTTCAAAAAGACTTTAGAAGAATACAATTGGCGAATAAAGGTAACCTTGTATGGGCATTAACTTTCAACCTCTCAAGGTATGTTTTTCCTTTGTGGTTCTAGGTGGAGGAATCTGACTTATGATATGAATCAATATGTTTGCCCTGTGTGGCTCTAGCCTTCTAGGTGGTGAACTATGACTTAAAAGTCTTTTGTGGTTCTAGGTTGTGGACTCTGAATTAAGTCACCGACAACAAAATACCGCATGGGCAGTTCTTGAAGTTATGCAAGGTTAAAATAGTTATGACAGAATGATGGGACTCAAATCCAGCCTTCCAAGGCAAGATGCTCACTTCAGTACACAAGAGTTAAACAGATCGGTCCAATAGGGATGTTTGACTGGTATCCATTGTTGAAATTAAAAAGTAAAAATCAGAGAAGATCAAATCTATTGGTCTCAGCTTAATTTTCAATTACGGTAAGAATGATGACATTTCAGAATATATCAAATTACTATTTGTAGAAGCATTTTCTACAAATAAAGTAAAAAAAAGGAACAATTTCAGCAGAAAACTATGCCTTTTTAAGCAGTGTTTTGAAACTCAGTTTTTTTTCCTACCGGTCTCAGTCCCCTCTCCAACAGTACCGGACTTGGACTGTAGTCTTGAGTTTCAGTCGTGGTCTGTTTCTATAGAAACTAACCGGACATGGAAAGGCTTTAATTTTACCAAAAATGTAAACCTCTCCCCTATATCTTCCTTTTCGTCCCTCCCTCTAATCCTTCCTCCTTGAAACCATGAATCTTAATAGCTAGTCCAATGATCTCAATTAATTCTAAATTATCAAATTAACTTTTTTGTGAATGCAGACTCTATGCTATTGAGTCCCACTTCCGAAGGTATATCACATTCAAATGTCAAATTAACCTTGAGCTTATATGTTTAAGTAACTTTATTATGGTAGTGCGTATGCATATCAACATTGTATATGTTAGATGGCATGTTCGTTACTTGCTACTTTGCTGATGACAATTTAATAGCGTACAATTTGACTTGAAAGTTTGATTGCGTTACTGATAATAGCAGAATTGAGTGAGTGTGTTTCTTTTGACCCTCTGTGTGTGACTATGGCTATTACAAGCTTCCCTTGCACTTTTCACGGTAATGACTGACTGAAATTGAAATCTAGATCAAGTTTCAGTTTACTCCCACATTAAAACAACAAAACAGAAGACTGGGTTTCGCCAATACTTGAGCCAAGTTATCAAGCTCCCAGATTATGAATATACTACTAAGATAGTGGAGATAACATCCAAAATAGTTATCCTACAGCATTTGGATATTAAAATATACACAACTAAAATTCCATTCGAAATACATGTCTCTAAAGTGCACTAGGAGCACTAGGAAGGGAAGAAACAAGAATCCCTGATAAAGATGAAACCTCATGGGCAACTACATCACTTCGACTTCTCAAGAGAATACTACAATGGATTAGCGGAGGAAAAGCGACGAGAAAACTAAACAGGAGCAGTGCATATAAAAACAAACAAACAAACAAACATGTTAAATCACTAAAAAGGGATGCAAATCCCAAAGTAGAGCAAAAAAGATAGAATAATCTCTTATTGGACCCAAATATTTGCAAAGTTAAAATCTTTGATAGTTCGACTCAGCTAATACAGTTGAAAGGTATCCAGAGTAAAGCAGGACTCATCAATTCATTTGCGTCACATCAAGCAACCAACGCATCGCCAACGTATGTAAATGACTGAAAGATCTTTCCACGAAGGGAGTGGTGTATAATAAACCTTTAACAAAATTGTCAAGGGTGGGGGAAGCAAGTTGAAGTAGGTTATAATGAGTGGCAGCAGCAAAACTAGCCTCCGCTTGTGCAAGTGGCTTAAGCTCAGATCCCATGGGTTCGTCTTTACTAGTAATCGTTAAAAAAAAAAAAAAAAAGACGACAAGGTCACAACAAATCCCCCATATATCCAAATTCACAAAGAGTAGACCTACTGATAATAAAGTTTCTTCAAGGATATATCTTGTTAACCAAGGGCTGCATGGACACGCCAAAAGCAACGCCGTGTCGGTGTCGTATACGTGTATGTGCGCAACAAATACCACGAATCAATTTGAAAGCAGTAAATAGTGTCTATCGGGAGCGACAATACATCTGCACTGAAACCCTAATTTAAGAAGGAGAGGGGAAACGGAAAGCGACTCACCGCAATCTCGTCTTCCTCGATGAGATCGAACAGCGCGGTTAGCGCCTGGAAGGCGAGGTCGGGGAAGAACTTGAAGAAGCGGGGGATGAGCTGCGCCGCGAGCTGCTTCGCCTTCACGCTGCCTCCCTTCACCGCCATCATTATCCCCTCGTAGTCGCTCACGTTCTGCTCCCGCAACAACAACAAGAAGAACTCGTCAATCGGAAGAAAAACCCTAGTTTCGCCGAAACCCTATAAATCGAATTCTTCTGGGAGGGGGAGGAGGAGGAGGGGAAAGAACCTGGGTCTTGTCCTTGGCCTCGTTGAGGCGCTCGCCGAACTCGTAGAGATTCTCGACCTCGGCCGCGTCGCTCGACTCGGTGCCCATAGCCGCAGACTCCGCCACCCTCCACGCCGCCAGAGGGAGAGAGAGAAGCTGGAGGAGGAGAGGAGAGACAGAGAGAGAGAGAGAAAGAGAGAACGGCTACTTCTCTTCCTCTTCTCTTGTGTGACTGTGGGTGTAAAATTACTTTTTAGGGTCTGCTTGGTAATCGTGTTTTCACCGGTTATGAGGTGTTTTTGAACCTATCGTTTATACCTTAAAAAATAAAAAATTATCGTTTATAAAAATTTTTGCTTGTTTATTTTTTCGGACACTGATTTTGGTCGGCTCAAAAAAACTTTAAAATCGGTATAATATATTTTTGGTGGCTTTATAAATACTCCAAATTAGTAGATTTTGAAAAATTTTATTATCTTATTTTACTTATATATATATTTTTTTTTTTGAAATCATTTTACTTATATCATCACCAAAAATATATAATTATAACTACTAATACTCTTCGCTATTTAATTTTATTCGTGTAAAAAAGCTTTCAGAACCGCTCGTTAGTGAATTACCAACCATGGATTGGACTGTTTAAAAATTGCTACTTAAAAAAATACAACCAAAATCAGATCCTTCATAACCGCTCATAACCGGTACTCTAAAAACACCTCATAAAACGGTACTCTATTTTTTTCTAAATTATTTATTTGGGTTTCTTCATCAAAAGTGGAATGCAATTTTTTCAAATAAATATTTTTCCTTTTTCTTTTGCTTTACATCTTTATGTGTCTAATATTTTCTTTTTTCCCCTTTTAAGTAGGATAATATTAGATTAAATCAATTAATTTAATCTTTTATACCTTTTGTCTTATAGATTAAAAAAATTAAAGTTGTAGATTTAATAAATAATTTTTAAATTTGAATATTTTAAGTTATAGATTATTTTTAAATTAAAATTTAAAGCTATTATATATAAACTAGTAAATGCACGTGCTTTGCACATATACTGACACATAATAAAAATATTATCCAATTATATTCAAATATTTCTTCTAGGAAAAATTTATGAAATGCCCAAAAAACGAAAAAGTTTTATGAAAAACCCACCGCACAAAAACGTTTCATCGCGTGCCCAGAATTAGCAAAAAATATATAAAGAGGGTTCCGAATGACCTTTTTGCCCTTCCTTCTAATTTATCGAAAACACCCACGAAACTACTCTTAAAAAAAATGTTTCGATACTTCATCTTCTTCCATACGCTGCTCACTTTCGAATCTAGGTTTTCTCCTCAAAAATCTTCAAAAACTCGTCGGAAAATTTCGAAAAGACCGAGACAAACGGCAAAAGTGCTAAAATGGAGGTCCAAACATTATTTTTTTGCGATTCTAAAATTTCGGAAGGCCGTCTAACGAAGAAATCGTTAATCTCAGGCTCCTCGAAGATACGCTCATTTTGGGACAAACCGGACCTCGTTTCGACCTCCAAGTCAAAAGTTATGGCCCTTCAAAGTTTCAACTGACCATAAAATACAGGAGAATGGTCATTCTCCGTGTTAGAACACGAAAAATGTTAATTTCGCATGAGGGTGACCATTCTCCGTGTTAATAACACGGAGAATGTCATTCTCCGTCTTAATTTACACGGAGAATAGTCATTCTCTGTGTTAGTAACACGGAGAATGACATTCTCCGTCTTAATTTACACGGAGAATGGCCATTCTCCGTGCTAAATTACACGAAGAATGACCATTCTCCGTGTAAATTAAGACGGAGAATGACCATTCTCTGTATAATTTAGCACGGAGAATGGTCATTACAGTGTTAAAACGCAGGAGAATGGTCATTCTTCGTGTTAGAAACACGGAGAATGCCATTCTCCGTGTTAAATAAAACGGAGAATGGCATTCTCCGTGTTAAATAAAACGGAGAATGTCCATTTTCCGTATAATTTAGCACGGAGAATGGTCATTCCAGTGTTAAAACGCAGGAGAATGGCCATTCTCCGTGTTAGAAACACGGAGAATGCCATTCTCCGTGTTAAATAAAACGGAGAATGACATTCTCCGTGTTAAATAAAACGGAGAATGGCATTCTCCGTGTTAATTTACACGGAGAATGGCATTCTCCGTGTTAATTTACACGGAGAATGGTCATTCCTAGTGTTAAAACGTAGGAGAATGACCATTCTCCGTGTAATTTAGTACGGAGAATGGCATTCTCCGTTTCTAAATTATACGGAGAATGACCATTCTCCGTGCTAAATAACACGGAGAATGATATTCTCCGTGTTAAATGACACGGAGAATGGTCATTCAAATGTTAAAGCACATGAGAATGGCCATTCTCCATGTTAATGTCACTACCACATTTCTAGTTTGAGGGTATTTTTGTCATTTTTTGGGTTATTTAAATTTATTAGAATTTATTTGAATTTATGGGAATTTTTAGGATTTATTTTGGAATTGTTTGAATGAAGGTTGACTAGGTTGACTTTGACTAGCTTTGACTTAGTAGGCTAACCTAGAAGCTAACCCTAGTTGGGTATGGACTTGGTTAGGTCATGTAACCCTAGTTAGACTAGAGTTAACCTATGGTTTAGTCATTTAAACCCAAGTTAGAATAGAAGGCATTTAGACACAAGTCATGACTTGTGATTTGAACCATTGATTAATGACTAAGCCCAACCCATTAGCCATGAGCCAAACCCTAACCCTAACTTAATGTGGCCGGCCACTTAACCTAGCATTGGGAATCCCCCTATAAATATTCTCCTCCATTTAGGGCTAGCCTCCTTAGGAAAGAACAAGTTTTAGAAAGAGGTATTTTCCCAACTTCATAAATTTCTAGAAAATCTATTTTAACTCCTTTTTAATCCAAACAAATTGTAATAGGTTTTAAATTAAGTTTTCTTGCTGTTTGTGGTGTTCAACCTCAGCTTTGGGGCAATTTGAAGAAGTTTGCTAGCAAGGAGAAACCCTCTATTGGAAGCTTTTCTTGCATTTTGACACCAATAGGTAAATCTCTATAAACACCATTAAATTTCAGTTTCTTTGCATGATTAGAAAGCCCTAGGTTTACCCTAACTGTAGGTATGCCTAGACCTAGGTTTCGTGTCCCATTTGGACACGTATCAGTCCTAGGGTTTAAGTGTTTGATGAAATGCCCCAAAGGGCATTTCGAATTGTTTTTAGGAATGTTTCTGATTAGGAAATCATGTTTTAGTGTTGCTTACATGTTTCTTGTCGACTGAGGTGGATTTGGCCTTGTGTCGTGTCGGTTTTGACACTTGGACATGCCGTGCGCGCACGAACTGCATTGTCCTGCTGTTCGGGGGTTGCACCGGACACGACACGCGACTAGCGGACACAAAACTCGACACACACCACGGGGCACTGACTGACATGCCACGTGTCAAGTTTCAGATGACCACGTGGCGTGTCGAGGGAGAAATCACCAGCGCATTGGTTTTACACACACACGCACACGCGCACATTCGACCACTGACACGGGTGGATAACTCTGGACACGACGCACTAGGACACAAATCAGGGTTATGGACACGAAGACCTATCCTAGGCGAACCTAGGTTGGTGAGCACGAGACACGAAGTGTCCTGTGTCGGGTGCACGACACGCGTGCACTTGTGCACGAGACTGCACTGCTGTGCAGTGTCCAGTGTCTCATTTTTGGTTTTATTCGTGTGGACACGTCTGTGTCGTGTATGGTGGACACGTGTTGGACCCTGGGACACACTTACATAATATATTTTCATTACCAACCTATAATTTCGTATTTTGGTTCGTTTTTATGTGTCAATTATCATTTACCCAAATTTCTGATTCATGAACATTCCAGTTTTGTTCCAGTTTTCATATTTGAACTTGGCAGTCGATTTTACCCATTTAAATGCTGATTAAATGCTGGTTTTAAACCCTAATATAGTTATTCTACTTATAATCTAACCATGGGTTGATTTTCGGTTGATTTGGTTGTATATTGAGTTGGGAATGGGGTTTTAAAGTTGGGACTGATAACTGTTTAATATATGAACTGTTTTGTGACTGAAATGAATTGATTTCCTTTCCTCCTCTTCCCTGTGCAGTAGCAGTCTTATTTCCTGTACACTCTCACTTTAGCTCACCCCTCTACACACTGTTATGTGTCACTCTTCATATTTCCTACACACACAGTCCTCTACATCTCTCACACACATTTCCTCTCATCTACCCACACACACACACATACTGTCTCTCCTTATTTCCTGCACACACACAACCAAATTCCTGTACACCCTAGCATTGACTTCTCTCACTCACTCATTCACATACACACACTCTGTCTCTCACTTTCTACACACACACACATGCCCTCTCTCTATATACATATGTATGTATATATTATATATGAATATGTATATGTATGTAATATATGTATATGTATGAATATCTAGTAATGAATATGTATGTATATAATATATGTGAATATCTATGCATATGTGTATATGTATGTATATAGTTAATATATATGATGTGAGTAGCCTATATGTACATATATGATGATTCCTATATATATGTACTATAGCCTATATATATATATATATATATATATATATATATATATATATATATATATATATATATATATATTTTGTCCTTTAAAATATCCAATAAAATGAACATTTGAACTACATCATCACTTACAAGAGAACAAGCGGAAATTTCACACAATTTCCCCAAGATCACTCCACAGCTTCGAAAAAATTTTCCAAACCCACACGCTAAAGTACTCGTAAAAAAGAAAAAGAAAAAAAGAAAAAAAAAGAGGAGAGGAGCATCATCCTCACAAGTCACTGCCACTGCATAGAACACCACTCTCCCTCCAGTCCAGCAGCACCTTGGTAGCCACGTAGTGCGTCAGCACCCCTACGAGCACAAACACGTGGAATATCTGGTGGCTGTGGCCTGCAATGTCGAATGCTCCCGGCTTCCACCGCTCCGGCACTCGGCTGACGTAAAACCCTGCCCCTGTTGCATAGGCCAGCCCCATCAGCACCTCCAATGCCAGCGCCAGGTGGCATGCCGGATGCCCCCGGTTGAGAGCAAAGGCGTGAACGGCCGGGACGACACCGGAGAAGCCCATCGCCAGGAAGAGGGACGCTCTGAACGGGCGGAAGCGGGGGGAGGAGAGCGACGGAGCAAGGAGGGTGAAGATGGCCAGGAGTCCCAGGGCTGATATGGTGGACAGGTAGATAAGGCGCGGGAGGGGGTTGCAGAGGAAAGCGTAGTATATCGGGGGGACGAAAGAAGACACGATCATGATGGATATGTCGGTGTAGTCAAGCCGCCATAAGAAGAGGTTGAGGCACTGCGAGTGGCAAGCGAGAAGGTGGGAGATGGAGCTGCACGCCAGGCAGATCATGGCGCCTACCAGGAACACCAGCATCGGCCATCGCGGCACTGCTTGACTGGCTGTGGGAGGAGTTGATTGGAACAAGGACATTGCTGGAGATCCCGAGAAAATATTTCCGGAAACGTTTCTCTCCGCCGCTCCGTGGGCCGGGACCACCGCGCCGAACAGCTCCTCCACCGCGTCCATGGACCCCACGAGAGTGAGCCCTAGGAAAAACAAGAAGCCAGCCAAATACGTCCAGACGTTGAGGGTCTCGTTGTGCCAGGAGAAGGCGCTGAGCAGCGCGTCCCTGACCGGCCACTCCGACCGGTAGTGGCCCAGGATGAACTCGTTGTCCCTCAGGAACTCCGGCAGCTCGTCGTAGCGCAGCAAGCGGAGCCGGGTCCCGGACCCGGACCCGCGATCGTCGGGTTTGGATCCGGCGGTTCTGAGCCTCCGACGCCGGCGGATGGTGGTGTCGGATCCCATTTCTCGGAAGGCCGCCCCGCTCGCCCGGATCCGAACTCTCTCGGCTTTTCGCCTTCTGGCTTTTTTTCTTCTTTTCTTTTCCTGACTATAGCCTATATATATATATATATATATATATATATATATATATATATATATATATATATATATATATATATATATATATATATATATATATATTGTGTATGTGCCTATAATGTGATGTATAAGTATAGGTTTATAGAGATAGTATGGTATTCCTAATGTGTGTGTATTAGCCTAGGAATATAGTCTATGAATACTTTGTGAAGTAGTGTAATGGTTAGAATAGACTAGTATAGACTTGATAGGCTTGCATAGGCTTGTAATGGTATGTGTTAGCTAGTTTAGCCTTGTTTAGACTAGTATGGACTAGTTAGACCTAGAATGACTTGTTTGACCTAATTTAGACTTGTTAGACCTAGTTTGACCATAGTTGACCTAGTTTGACTTCTTGGTTGACCAAGGTTGACCAAGAGTTAACTTTGGCCTAGATTGACGTAGATTCATCTAGAATGCATTGAATTGCATATTGTTATCATTTTAGACTTGTTGTGACTTGTGCTGTTCTGATTAGGAGCCAGACACCTCTCCTCGGACAGTACATTTCATCCGGACACTCAGATACCAGGCGAGTACATTCTCTGATCATTTCATATCCTGCTTAGAATTATTTTCCTGCTTTAAATTACTTTACTTGATACTGTCACGTTGGTCACACGGATTGGTACTATATGGATCCCTTCTTGAGATGTTATCCCTTCAGGGAGCATCGGGTACTTCATGTTCTGTGCGTTTCACTTACATGGCGTATCACTATGCTTCATTGGTTCATTGATCACTTGTGACATGTACTCTCATGATCACAAAGTCTTCCTTGAATCCTTATCCCATTTATTGGGTTTCCTAGAATCCCCATTTATGGGACATCCATGTATCACCCTTCGGGGGCCTTTGTATGGAATCATAACATAACCTGGTTGGATCCTTGTGTATTGATTGGGGGTACGGGGGAGTAGAAGTAGACATGTGAATATATCCAAGTAGTATAGCATCAGAATCATTCCATAGTGTAGCATCAGAATCATCCTATGCCATTTACATGTCTATATTGTACTCTGACTCACTAGCCATATGATAGTTCTCTATTTATAGTAGATATTTCTATTACAGTTCTCTTTCTGTTTACATACTGCATTTCTTTTCAGTACCTGTATCTTACTTTACTGCATGATTATATTTTCTAACCTGCTATAAACTGTTGAGATGTATTGTGCTCGCTCTTGTCCTGACTGGACCTGTTGAAAATATTACAGAGGACGAGGAGGAGGCCTGTGTGGATACCTTCTACGGGGCAGCCCTAGACGACACTTGCGAGTTGGACTCTCAGGAGGACCCAGCTCTAGCTGAGGACATTACCCCTATTGCCTAGACTAGTTTAGTTAGGCCTTATCTTACTTATGTTATCTTGAGACTGTTTTAGCTAGACTTTATTTCTGTCTTGAGATTCTGAGTTGTATATATTCTTTCATATTCAGTAGCTGAGACTTGTATCTCTGGATATTTGCTGAGATGTTATCTGAGACTCTTTTGATCATCTGTATTTCTTGAGTTCTATATCATATCGTGCTTCTTCTTCCTTAGTTGTGATTGAGTTTACATTCTGCTATGTCACCCCCATTCGGGGAGTATAAACTGTTTAGAATTATATTGTTAGATGTTGTGACCTAGGACAGCGTTCTACCGCCGACACTGCGGCGTAGGCTGGACGTACCCACGTCTCGTGCCCTTACTCTAGGGTGCGGGTCGTGACAGTTAGAAACACGGAGAATGCCATTCTCCGTGTTAGTAACACGGAGAATGCCATTCAATACGGAGAATGGCATTCTCCTTGTTAAAAATACAGGAGAATGACTATTCTTCGTGTGATATCGACGGAGAACAGTTGACAGAAACCTAATTTTTTTATTTTTTTTGTTTTGTGGAAGAAGAAGAAGAAGAAGAAGAAGAAGAAGAAGAAGAAGAAGAAGATGATGATGACGATGAGCGATGATCGGAGTTCGACTGAAAAAAAAGTATGGTGAACTACGAACGATCTTTGCGATCTTTGCTGAAGATCATAGCAATGGAATTCAGATCTCTCGTGAAGAAGAAGAAGAAGACGAGAATCGCAATCCAGATCTGAGTTTGTGCGGAGGGGTAGTTATGGTATTAATTTTGTAAATACAGAGCATCTAAAGGGAATCTTGGAATACTTAACGTGAAAATATATAATTCTGGGCATTTCATAAAACCCATCATGCGGGTGGGTTTTTCATAAAAACTAACCCCGAAATTGGGTTTCTCAGCAATTTCTAGTTTCTTCTAACTCATGTGGTTAAGGTGTGAGATATTTTTCATGTTTGGTTGAGTTCGATTCTCCATGTTGACAAATTTAAACTTTTTTTAAAAAAAAATTACATAATTTATTTTTTAGAAATAAAATGGACCGTGATATAATGACGGCTTAGACGGCTCACTTTTGAGCCGTTTTGAAATCTCATTATATAGTGTAAGATTTGTAATTAACTACCTTGCACTATGATAAATATTCTTATCGACATTTAAATATTAGCTTTGATTTTGATCCTGAATTATCATATTTTTGTAGTAGTAAAGTATTGGCAAGTGTCAAAAGGCAAGAATGTCTCTTTGTTCAAATTCTAATTTTATTGTTTCTCTCTCCTAATTACAAAATTCTCCTTTATATAAATTCTAATTTTATTATTTTTCTTAGGCTTAATTGCACTTTGCTACCCTCAACTATTCCGCTTTTTCAACTTGATACCCTAAACTTTTTTTTGTAACAAGTTGATACCTCAACTACTATTTTTTTTCAACTTGATACCTATTTTTTTCAAAAAACCCCAAAATGCCCTCATCCCTTCTCCCCTCCCCCCGCCTCCCCCACTCCGGCCACCCCCACCCTCCGGCTCCGCCTCCCCTCCGACCACCACCCTCTCCCACGCCGGCCAATCCCCCCCTCCCGCTTCAGGCGCCACCATCGCGACGGCGGCTGCTGCTGCTACGGTGGCTGCTGCGGCGGCTACTGCTGCTGCGACGGCAGCTGCTGCTGTCGCGGTGGCCGGCGGCGGTGGGGGTAGGGGGGTGGCCGCGCGCGGGAGAGGGGGATGGCCGGAGGGGAGGCGGAGCGGGAGGGAGGGGGTAGCCGGAGTGGGGGAGGGGGGGTTGGGGGAGGGGAGTAATTTTAATGTTTGAGCAGGGGTATTTTCGTCCCAAATTTTTTTTGGGTATCAACTTGTTACAAAAAAAAGTTTAGGGTATCAAGTTGAAAAAGCGGAATAGTTGAGGGTAGCAAAGTGCAATTAAGCCTTTTTCTTATTATATTTGCAAAATCCTAGTTTGGTTACGTTTCCTAATCGTAATATTATGGGCTAATTAGCGTTTAGACCTTGAATTTTATACTGGCTTAGATTTTAACCCTAATATGTCCAATTGAAAATTTTGGACCCTAAAATTTTATTTTTAGTTTTCTTTTTCCTATTACCTATCATGAGTACAAGGACAACAACTAACACAAGATAAAATGAGGGTATGGTGGAAAATATGAATCCAAAACGAAAAAAATCAAGGTCCAAACTTTTTAATTGGATATGTCAGGACTTAAACTCTAAACTGGTATAAAATTCAGGATCTAAACGTTAAGTATCCCTAATATTATCTTTCATGATTTCGAAACCCTAATCCTATTTTTTTCTGACCCTAATTTTAAATTACCTAATTACAAAACCTATAATCTAAGTGCAAAATCCTAACCTAAGTTTTTCAACATAGTGGTAAACCTTATTTTCTTACTAAGTAAACTCAACCTCAAATTATCAAGAACCTATATCTTCTTAGTGTTCACGGTATCTACATAAATAACATTTACAGACGAAATTGTAAATTTATCATAGTTCTTATTTGTGAGCTATATATGTAAAAGAAAGTGATTTTTTTAATAAGTTAACACTTGACTAAGATTAAAAATTAAATTTCTCTCTAACATCCAAGGACGGATCCGGAAACTGTAGCTGAGGTGGGTTGCATAATTTGGGTGGGCTAGAAGTGGTCTAACCCATTTTTTTTAAATACGGGAAAAAAAATTTTAAATGGGGTGAGCTCAAGCCCACCCCAACCTATGCTTGGATCTGCCTCCGCTCACATCACACATGTCGACATTGCCAAGAGTTGGTAGTTATGTGCCTAGGAAATAGTGATGATGTGCCAGTTGGTTGATGTCGTTGTTGTCACGCCCCGATTCGGAAAATCGTTCACTTCGCTTACATTCATGCCGAATCGTTCATCCTCGCTAAGGCGTGATGTCGTATAAGTCTGGAGTTGCACTTGTACAAGGCAAGAACGTGCACCCTTGTGTCATTTTAAGACATTTGAAATAAGCACATTTATAGAGACAATGAGTACACAAAATAGAAAGAAATAATATTCATTTTATTGATAATTGTAGTCAAAATACAACTTTTCTCAATACTCTTTGAAATGTCTTTTCGGCTATATTGATTCATGAAAAGAAATACAACTGATAGACTGCCATGAAATAACTTTTCGTTCCATACATCATGTCCCTTTAGTACTTTGAAATATAAGCAACAATCTTTGAAAGCTCCGCAATACTTTGTGTGTCTTTATTGAAAGTAACTTGAAAGGAAATGGCAGTTCAGAATGCTTTAGTTCAGTCGTACGCCCGAGCCTTCTCCAGTACCTGTGGAGGAGGGGCCAGCATATTATAACAATGCGCTGGTGAGCCCCATTGGCCCATTCAGCTAAACCAACATTTGGAATTAATGACAAGCATTTTAAAGATCATGAGCTTATTAGGAACTAGCAATTCACAGTGATTCATAATTGAGGCAACATGATATTATATAAAAGCAACTGTTTACTTTACCATCGATCAACATCCAGCTTTCCTGCATAAGATACAGGATAATAATAATGCTTACTGCCCTTGCACAAGACACTTATTAGCATGCATCCTTACAACATGATCACTGGTGTTATAGTATATATACCATTTTGGACGTTGCCATATAGGACTTCGTAGGGTATGCGATGCGCCACTCATTTGGGTTGCAAGTCCGAATGAGTGTCCCGATACCACGTGCCACCAAAGCACGTAACATTTTCTCCTAGGCCGAATCGGTCCCAATGCCCTGGGTACCATTCGAGGAAATAATACCTTGTATACAAGTTATCCAGACCATGTGAATGCGTGTCTGACTCGATAAGCATACTGTGCATGGTATAATACTAATATTAAGGAGGCGACATGTTCAATTCTCAACATTTCATATTCCACCATCTCAGGCATCAACTCATCTCATTTCAATATTCATTCATCGCAGTGTTTCAATGTTCAAGGGACGAGCATAATCTCAATCTTCATAGGGACAAGCATAATCTCAATGTTTTTAACAGTGTAATCGATTCATTCAATGTTCATTCTCTAGCTTCTTAGTGGTATTGACTTGTGGCATTGGCATCTTATTATTAATTAACGGATGTTGCAAGGCAATTTATTAAGTTGGCATGAAGGAGTAGCGAGGGTGACAAAACCACCACAGAGATCCACACTCACCAGTTAGAGAATTGCCGAGAGGGAGAGGAACACTTGCGCGCTTAGCCTTTCGTCACGCGTCCGTCTACAATGGCACCAAAAGTTTGGTTAATACTCCATCTCGTTATGTTCCCTTCTCTCAGAATTCTCAAGAATGAATGCTGTGAAATCGATAAAAACGGGCAAGAATCAAATCATCAAAAACCATTCAGAAAAAGCATCCATCAAAACCAAGCAACAAAACTAGCAGCAAAACATCCAAAGAAAACTCTTAGACGCATTTTAAGAGAAACCAATCCATTAGTTGGAAAGGTTCTTATGTATTTGGTTGTGATCAATTTGATACCGACGGTAAGTTTCTCCAATACTCGGTTTCGACCGAGTTGATCAAGCCACAAGCCTTACATAGTGAACCGCTAGGAGCGGGGCATTACATAATATACCACTAAGAAAAAGTTTCGTCCTCGAAATTTAGAACAAAAGTCCTGCAGTGTAGGATAGGTCAGCGCTCAGCTGCAACTGATCGAAGTTCACTACGTGACTTGGATCATGCATGTACTTCCGCAGTTGGGACACATGGAAGACATCATGCACATCAGCCAGAGCCGGAGGTAGTGCAAGTCGATAAGCCACCGAGGCTGCCTTCTCCAAAATCTCGAAGGGTCCAATGAATCTCGGGCTCAACTTTTCCTTCATCCTAAACCGCATCACACCTCGCATAGGTGTGACCTTCAAAAAGACATGATCGCCTGCAGTAAATTCTAAAGGTCGCTGATGTACATCCGCATAACTCTTCTGTCGACTTTCAACAACTCTAAGCCTTTCTTGAATTAAGCGAACCCTTTCGACGACATGTTCCACAAGTTCTGGTCCGAGCACTTGCCGTTCGCCGACTTCATCCCAGCATATCGGTGATCGATATTTTCGTCCATACAAGGCTTCGTACGGGGCCATCTGGATACTTGCCTGATAACTGTTGTTATAGGCAAATTCTGCCAATGTGAGATGTGCGTCCCAATTTGTCTTCGAATCGAGCAAGCACAATCTCAACATATCTTCAAGGATCTGATTTACTCTTTCTGTCTGTCCATCGGTCTGTGGATGGTATGTCGAACCGAAATTCAACTTTGTGCCTAATATTGAGTGCAGACTTGTCCAAAATCGCGACAAGAACCGCCCGTCTCTATCTGACACTATAGAAGCTGGCGCCCCATATAATCGGACAATTTTATTCATGTAGATCTGAGCTAACCGTTCAACGCTCCATGTCACTTTTATTACAATGAAATGAGCTGACTTGGTTAATATATCCACAATCACCCAAATCGCATCATTTCCTTTCTGTATTTTCGGTAGGCCCACTATGAAATGCATGCTGATATTATCCCACTTCTACTGCGGAATAGCCAGATTTTGTAGTTCTCCGCCTGGCCGTTGGTGTTCGGCCTTCACACGCTGACAAGCTAAGCATTGTGACACAAATAGGGCCACATCCTTCTTCATGCCATGCCACCAAAATGTTGTGCACGAATCTTTGTACATTTTAGTGCTTCCCGGATGCAAGGAATACTTTACGAAATGAGCCTCGGTCAGTATTTCCTTTCTGAGTTCCTCATCCTTAGGAACGCACAATCTTCCCTTGACACGAATATTGTCATCCTCTACTGTAAAGTCGGTCACCTTTTCTGCTAGAATCAACTCGCGTATCTTCTGTAGAAACGGATCGTCCTTCTGAGTAGTCTTAATCCTTCCCTGGAGGCTTGGCTCAAGTTGCAACTGAGCCAACTGTATATATTATGTGTACGAATTCTGAATTCGATGCACATCTCTTCAAGATCTCGTAGTACCTCCTTTGCTACTGCTAGTGTCCCAACGAATTTCCAACTCAAGGTATCAGCTACCACGTTTCCTTTATCCGGCGTGTAGTAAATCGTCAAGTCATAGTCCTTGATCAATTTTAACCAACGCCGCTGCCTCAAATTCAATTCTTTTTGTGTGAATATATACTTCAGGCTTTTATGATCCGTGAAGATCTTGTAGGACACACCATAGAGATAGTGTCGCCACAATTTCAATGTGAACACAATCGCCGCCAGTTCTAAGTCATGATCGTAATTCTTCTCATGCTGCTTGAGTTGTCTCGACGCATATGATATCATCTTCCCACGTTGCATGAGAACACATCCCAAACCAAGTCCCGATGCGTCACTGTAGATCTGAAATCCCTTAAAGCCTTCTGGAAGTGCTAAAATTGGAGTCGTGATGAGCCACTGCTTTAATTCTTGGAGACTACTCTCGCAGTCGTCGGTCCACTTAAATATGACTCCCTTCTTAGTGAGGCGAGTCAAAGGCGAAGCGATTCTTGAAAAATCTTTCATAAACCTATGGTAGTACCAGGCTAAACCAATGAAACTCCGTATCTCACTAGCTGATGCAGGCTATTTCCAGTCTACAACTGCCTCAATCTTCTTTGGGTCAACGACAACACCTTCTGCCGAGACAACATGCCCTAGGAATGACACGATGTTCATCCAAAATTTGCATTTGCTCAGTTTTGCATATAGTTGATTTTCTCGAACCGTTGGAAGCACCGTTCTCAAATAATCAACATGCATCTCCCTGTCTTTCGAGCAGATCAAGATGTCGTCAATGAATACGACGATAAACTTATCCAAGAACGGTCGAAATACTCTGTTCATAAGATCCATAAAGGCTGCTGGGACATTAGTCAAACCGAATGGCATGACCAAAAACTCATAGTGTCTGTATCTTGTATGAAATACTGATTTAGGGACATTTTCGGGTCTGATCTTCAACTGGTGGTATCCTGAACGAAGATCGATCTTAGAGAACACGGTCGCTCACTATAGCTGGTTGAACAGATCGTCTATCCTTGGCAAAGGATACTTGTTACGAATGGTTGCCTTATTTAGTTCTCTGTATCGATGCACAGCCGCATCGTCCCATTCTTCTTCTTTACAAACAGCACCGGAGCTCCCTATGGCGATACACTTGGACGAATGTATCCACGGTCTAGTAATTCTTGTAATTGTACTTTTAGTTCCTTCAGTTCTGCCGGAGCCATCTGTAGAAGCATGGAAAAGAATAATAAAGAAAGACCTATGCGGCTCCAACAGGGATCTCCATGCGGCTCAGGATCCCCATGCGGCTCAGACGCCCATGCGGTTCAGGATCCCCATACGGCTCAGAAGTCCATGCGGCTCGGATAGTTCCATGCGGCTCAGAAAAAATAGCCATGTGGCCTTCAACAGTTCTTCTCGGCTGTATTTAATGTCCTGAAGGCTGACAGCTATGACAGCTCTGACAAAAGGACGTAATAATGACTCTGACATAATGGCGTGATCCTAGGGAAAAAGGAGAAAATCTTCTTACAGCTGGCAAAATCCAACATGTTCCGAGGCCACTCCATGCGGCTGCTGTATTTATGCGGCCGCCCGTGTCATGCGGCTGCCCATCCTCATGCGGCCGCCCATGTCATGCGGCTGCCCATCCTCATACGGCTGTCCAACCTCATGCGGCTACCTCTCCTCATGCGGCTACCTATCCTCACGCGGTTGAGAGGACCACTCATATGCGACTCTGTTGGGATGATTCAATTGAGACACGTGGCGCTCTTCTCGACAATGGAGACACGTGACAGTCTTATCTTCCCTGGAATTATGGGTGCTAACAAATCCCAACAAAATTAGATTTGTTGCGATTGTCATAATTGTCCAGATCAAATCAAATCAAGCCAATGGGACACGTGGCAGGCTATCACAAATCATGAATATCCATGGCAATCAACATTTATTACCCATAGAGATTTGAGGCAATCACATTAATTACTTAAATTTACTACATTCAAGATGAAGGGCCCAGATTAAGTGATCCTTAGCCGCCGACTTCTGAAGGAGGCAATCATTGGCAAACCCTAATGAGCACACCCCATTCTTTTAAATAGCAAGGTGCCATTCCCTTGCAAGAGGACATTCTCTGAGAGCAGAAGAGAACAGAGAGAGAAGAGAGAGCGGAGCAAAAAAGAGAGAGCACTGCAAAGACATCCAGAGATCTAGCAACCGAAGGCGCAAGAGAGTCTCCCCACAAGTCCAAGAGCATTTCTTCACCAGAGTCAAGGCTACATCTGATCGTCCAAGGAGTAAGGCAGAGCGGCCGTCACTTTCCCGAGCCTCTATCGTCACCTTCCAGAAAAACTAAACAATTGTACTTAGACTGCTGTACCTAAGTTTTTGTCTCTAGGCTTTTTTTGTACAAGCGAGTTTGTATTGTGAAGTAAAAGTCCAGTCCTCCGATATAATTGTTCTGTTCTTTTATAATCAATGGCAAACACGATGGCGACTCTGCTGGGGACTAACTTCTCCATGGCAGAGGAGTTGGTGACGCAATCAGACGCAGCCAAGCTTGGCTCCACTCAACTAATGCTGGTCGCCCGGTTCGACCAACAGGCGTTTAAAGAAATGCTCTCCGACGGGGGCGCTGGCCCGGTCCAGCGGCGAGCCTGCACGAAGAAGGCCCGCAAGGAGTGGAGACCCAAGTCATTCGCTCCTCCCCAAGCTCTGGACGGAGTACTCTCTGCTGTCCAAGACGGCGAAGGCAACTCTCATACGGCTCCACTTCAAGCCATAGAGGACTCTGCTGTCCCCAAGTCCGGCAGAGGAAAGCACTACGATGCTGGACTTGCAGGGGCAAAGGGTGATTCTATGTGCTCCAGGAAGAAGCCGAACAAAGGCACTAGCTATAGACTGAATATTCATGCGGCCAAGATTGCCAGCCGCATGTATGATGTCCATGTGGTCGAAACTGCCAGCCATGTAGTGCCCCGACCCGCAAGATGCCTTATGATGGATTGGTTGGTTCGATGAAGCCTTGTTGGACTTGGGATTATACGAAGGATCGCTTGGAAGACTATGCGATCGTGGCGGAAATCGTCCTATGAATGTGAGTAGTGTTGAACCCTTCAAAGATCCTTTAGCTTCACGCTTAAAATAAGGATGAGTATGTTATGTTTCTAGTTGAGTTTGTTCAATAATACCTTGCATGGAATTTGGAAAGATAATGAAAGATAATAATCACCTGAACATAAACTGGTGTGGCTAGATAAATTGTATGCTTGTACGCTGTTGCGATGAATTACATGACAGGTGAAGGCAAAGTCCCAAATACTTGGGCAGGTGAGTATATTGAGCTTTGGCTCAATGAATAGATGGCAAAACAGATGTTAAGACCCAAAGAACTGGACAGTGAGTATGCTTGAATTGCATTCAAATGAATGAATGCTAAACAGACGCTAAGTCCCAGGAATTGGGCGGTGAGTACACTGAGTTTGGTTGGAAAGATGTATAGTATCAAAGATGTGGCAAAAGGATTGGGTAACAACATTCTATTATCCTGTCGCCGATGTAGAATGTTGATTACGCCAAGACCCTGGATTGGGTAGAGGATAATATGAGCATTGGCTCAAGGCAAGATGGCTAGATAGCAAGATGGTAATATGAATGGGAATGGTGGCTGAATTACTTAGTTTTCCTTATCATGCATTATATGTTTTCTTCTTAGATAAGTTGCATATAGTTGTATGGTCATGGACAACTTGTCGACAAGGTAGTTTCCTCGAACGGTATTCCTGGGCCATGGAACCCGGTTCGTCCTAGGGGGAAACAAGGAATGTGCCGACGTACTGGCATCGGTAAACGGGACTTGCAGTGAGGCTAGCTACCTGTACTGAAAGGGCGCCGTTGTACCAGTAAGACGGTCCAGGATGGCGTGTCGCCAGTGACCTTCATATAGATAGGTCAGGTGCTAATGATGTCTTATGCAGGCAGAGTAAGTTATTACTCAAATACAGGAAAGGATGTCGGCTGTTGGTAAGAATCACCTGAACGGTGATATTCATATTGAATCATGATATTGTTTCTAACAATGTCTTGTGCAGGCAGAGTAAGTATTATAAATGTACAGGGATGGCTACACGACCGTGGGTAAGAATCACCAAAGGGTGATCACAGTATGCTTTAAATTATGTTGGCTATGAGATTTGCATGCTTTACTTCTTGTCGGCTATAACATGAAATTGACCCTAAGGCAACGAGAAAGACCATTGATAATAATGTTCTGTAACATGATTACTTAGTGCTGTCTTCTTAGGTGAGTTGGGCCAGCACCGCTCGCCAGTACATTGATGATGTACTGACCCACGTTGTGGGCAATATTACAGGTGTTTGCTTGGGGAAATTCGGTGAATCAGTGCTTGGCATCGATGAATCGGATGGGTGTGCAGAAGCTCTTCTTGCAAGACGATGTCTTCTGCTATACGGGACATAATGTATGGAACATGGGAACTCAGTTATACCATAGAGATTGTAGCCATATTGGCAAGTTTATTGTAAAGAAGTCGGTATATTCATTTGTAGCCTAAAGGGCAAGTGTATACATTCAGTTGGCTATTCAAAAGTCTTGTAAACAGTTGTAAACTCTGTATTCTGCTGCAAGTCTTGTAACCCATTTTGATTATCAATAAAGAGATACATTTCTATATAAATTGTGTGACTTCAATTTATCTGCTTGGTTCCGCTGCATTGTCGATGTTTTCTAAGAATTACCAGGAACTGTAATGGTTTTGCCTTGTACAAGTGCAATCTAGACTTGTACGGCATCACGTCCAGTAGCTAGTTTTCGATCCTCCGGGATCGGGGCGTGACATAATGGTATCAAAGCACGGCTTTACGTCCTTGGATTCCTATTCGATTTGTTTTGAATCAACGTTGCTACTAAGATGATTCTAAGCTGCTTCCGCGATGATTCAAAGATTGCTTTCACGATTATTCAAAGTTGCTTCCGCGGTGAATCAAAGTTGCTTCCGCGAATACTCAAAGTTGCTTCCGCGATGAAATCAAAGTTGTCTCTATGATGACTCATAGTGCTTCTGCGATTATTCTGTGTTGCTTCCAAACTATTCTATGTTGTACCCTTGACTGAAAATCCGTTGATCATTCTAACCTCTCACTGGGTGTTCCATACAATAAGTCTAAATATGTGGGCTGTGATATGTGTGCTTTGTTGAATTTCTAAAAGATACCAAAAAGAATAACAATGATGCGATGCGTAAGTTTGTGATGTATGCTGGATGTCTTATGTGTGGGATTCTTTGAATCGATTGTTATGCAGCAATCGACAGTGGGTGATGGCATGGTATATTGGAACAGTATGTGCATGAATTTCAGTGAATGGGAATCGACAGAATCTTGAGTCGATATTTGTGGTCAGCATAACCACTGCAGGATGGATTGTCCATATTGGACGTTGGTTTGATGCGAGGGAATATTGTGTTGGGAATGGCTTGAGCTCTGAGTGGTATATTGTATATACCCTCGTAGTGATAAGATGTCCCTTGACCCTTGATGTGTCTATGATTTTGTGATTGCTTTACCTATAAGGTAGTGGGTGGTATCGAATCGTAGCTGAGCTTACGATTGATACATGTTGGCTAGGCGTGTTCCTTGATTGTTAAGTTGGATGACCGTTGTGAGATTTTGATGTGTTCAGATGAACCATCGCTAGACCTTGTCGGTTAGCATTAAGTTGGGTAATAAGAGAATTGAGAATATGAAATGATGCCTTGGTTGGAAAAGAAAAGAATTTCAGATTCAGACGAGTACTTGAATCAGTTGGGTAGAAGGATTGTAGGCTTGGTAACGATAGTGTGGTGTTGCTATCGAATGATTTTGCGGGAATAACTATGGACCGAATATTGAACGATGTTGGAATTGAGTTAAAGAAATTACATGTTGGATATCGATAGAATTGATGGTAATGTTAGACGCTTATTGGGATGTTGCGAATGATTTAGAAGATGCAGAGAGTTGCATCGACGACCTAAAAGTTAGAGAATGGGCTTGTGGAATAGATGATCTTAGCACGTGGTACAGTGTGCTTGAAGGAAATTGATGTCCCGAATTAACAAGTTATGACCCTTGACTATTTTGAGGCATAGAGAATGGGTACTTGTCCCTTGATGTACGAAAGAGTAGATGTTCCTTACGAGAGTCGAATGGCTGGAATACAAATAAGTATCGAGGTGCAGCGATATGTAATAGACCCTGTCAATAGATGATGTTGTCGCATGGATAACAAGTTTGGTGGGATATAGAATTGTGGGATTATGACTTAGCTAATTAAGTTATGTCATATGAAATTGGATGATCGAAGTAAGAATGCTAGATGATTGGTGCTATAGAGATTGGATTGGTGCATGAATAGTAAATCTTCTTATGGAATCAGAAGGAGATGATACAAAACTAATATTGATGGTTAACGTGAATTGCTAAGAGATGTTCGTGTTGGTGTTAGAAAATTTATAAATGATGCCTCGGAAGAAATATGATTATAGTTGCCTTATTTTTGTTGGTTAAAAGAGTACGGACCGTATCGATGATATAAGAATGTGGAAAACGAATATGTCGCGAAGAGACCATAGGAAAGAGATCATAAGTGATAAAGTATTGAGATAACAATGTCGGATGATGATTCAGAATAGTTGACCCGATTGAATAGACATATGAGTACGATATGAGGATACAAGTCGAATTGAACAGGTAATGCTATGTCTATGCAAATGAAAATTGAAAGTTGAATATTCTATTGAGGAGTTTTATATGATAGCTTCGAGATTGACCCATAGAATTGTGGGATAGAATTATTGGATAGAATTGTCGGATAGATTTTGTCGGTTGCGGGTAAGTCTAGAATGAGACTTCGTTGGGTATGACTCGAGTATGAGTACGGGTAGAAAGACTTGACCCTAGATTGTCGGTTTGTTGCCTAGATTGTTGGTTGCTTGATTAAGTCTCAGATTGGTTGGCTATGTTCTTCAGTTGTCCGTGTTGGGTATAAGTTCATAAGATTGGGGTGGCGTCCCATGTCCCTAAGTTGGTCAGACCATAGAGTTGCCCTATGTTGAGAATTGGTTGCCTCTAAGATAAGAGATAAGTATGTCCCTGATAGCTACTCATCTCATATGGGTTAGCTGAATGTCTGGTTTAGCTTAGATTAGCTGACCGTAGAAACTTGATTGTATGCTAAGTTGACTATTGGAAAAACCATAGGATGTCCCTATTGATGTTGCGTGAGTTTAGTCGGAATGAATAAGATGTGTTGGAAGGTAGGCTTTGGAATGGAATAGATATTTGGGAAATTTTGATGTTATAATGTTGGATGGGATGACGGATCATGTTGGTTTCGGAAATTGAGTTGCCTTGGTTGAAATGTTGGGAATTATTAGAATTGGTTGGATTGGTTGATTGATATTGAGCTGCAAAAATTGTTGGTAGTGCTTTGAGATAGTTGGAATAATTTCATTGACCGGATCAAGATTGAGGATAAGTGTAATGACGGAATTGGATAGTGCATGTAGCCGAGATCGGCGAATGTGAATATGAATGACCCTCAGAATTAATGTTGCTGGAATATGATAGTTGCCTATGCGAGAGGATAATATTGTTGGCTTGATCAATACGAAGAAACATTTGAGTACAATGAGAAATATTACTAGAATGGGATGATGGTACAATTTGAAGGATGGTACAATTTGGAAGATGGATCATGATTGGGAAATTTACAAGTTACAAACAAAGTATATGGATGTGAACGATGATGAGTACAAGATTTGACCGACGAGAATCGGGGTATCGAAATAAAATATGGCAATAGGATTTATCAACTTTGGTGGCATGGATGACAATGAACTTGAAAGGAATACTTGACATATCTAAGTCCGAATACTTTGGAAAATGTTGGATCGGTTGAGAAAAATGTCTTGATTTGAATTAGCAACATCTATTGTGTTATCAATTGGTTGGAGTATCGAATAAACAAAGTGGGATTATACGAGATGCTCAAAAAGAATTACTGATGTTCAAAAAGGAAGGTACACCGTAGCTCGTTCATTTTCTCTATCACTGAACTTGGCTGAAGTACATGTATTTCGGGGACGCCTAAAATATGTGTATGATTCCAACTAAGTGGTATGCTGAATTCAAATGAAGCCACGGAAAGGATTATCATGTGCTAAGGATTTGCATGAGTGTCGGAGGAAAGATCAAAGATAGTAAACTATGTTGAATCAATTGGGATGCTGTAACGAGACGGTACATTACTTGAAATCAATCGAGAGATTGCAGAGAAATATTAGATGGTGCAAAGTTGATCGTAGAGAAGTTTCATGAAAGCTTGGTTGAAGTTTTGGGGATGAGTTTTGTTTTAAGTTTCGAGGACGAAACTTTTTCTGGGTGGTATATATTGTAGTGCCCCGACCCGCAAGATGCCTTATGATGGATTGGTTGGTTCGGTGAAGCCTTGTTGGACTTGGGATTATGCGAAGGATCGCTTGGAAGACTATGCGATCGTGGCGGGAATCGTCCTATGAATGTGAGTAGTGTTGAACCCTTCAAAGATCCTTTAGCTTCACGCTTAAAATAAGGATGAGTATGTTATGTTTCTAGTTGAGTTTGTTCAATAATACCTTGCATGGAATTTGGAAAGATAATGAAAGATAATAATCACCTGAACATAAACTGGTGTGGCTAGATAAATTGTATGCTTGTACGCTGTTGCGATGAATTACATGACAGGTGAAGGCAAAGTCCCAAATACTTGGGCAGGTGAGTATATTGAGCTTTGGCTCAATGAATAGATGGCAAAACAGATGTTAAGACCCAAAGAACTGGGCAGTGAGTATGCTTGAATTGCATTCAAATGAACGAATGCTAAACAGACGCTAAGTCCCAGGAATTGGGCGGTGAGTACACTGAGTTTGGTTGGAAAGATGTATAGTATCAAAGATGTGGCAAAAGGATTGGATAACAACATTCTATTATCCTGTCGCCGATGTAGAATGTTGATTACGCCAAGACCCTGGATTGGGTAGAGGATAATATGAGCATTGGCTCAAGGCAAGATGGCTAGATGGCAAGATGGTAATATGAATGAGAATGGTGGCTGAATTACTTAGTTTTCCTTATCATGCATTATATGTTTTCTTCTTAGATAAGTTGCATATAGTTGCATGGTCATGGACAACTTGTCGACAAGGTAGTTTCCTCGAACGGTATTCCTGGGCCATGGAACCCGGTTCGTCCTAGGGGGAAACAAGGAATGTGCCGACGTACTGGCATCGGTAAACGGGACTTGCAGTGAGGCTAGCTACCTGTACTGAAAGGGCGCCGTTGTACCAGTAAGACGGTCCAGGATGGCGTGTCGCCAGTGACCTTCATATAGATAGGTCAGGTGCTAATGATGTCTTATGCAGGCAGAGTAAGTTATTACTCAAATACAGGAAAGGATGTCGGCTGTTGGTAAGAATCACCTGAACGGTGATATTCATATTGAATCATGATATTGTTTCTAACAATGTCTTGTGCAGGCAGAGTAAGTATTATAAATGTATAGGGATGGCTACACGACCGTGGGTAAGAATCACCAAAGGGTGATCACAGTATGCTTTAAATTATGTTGGCTATGAGATTTGCATGCTTTACTTCTTGTCGGCTATAACATGAAATTGACCCTAAGGCAACGAGAAAGACCATTGATAATAATGTTCTGTAATATGATTACTTAGTGCTGTCTTCTTAGGTGAGTTGGGCCAGCACCGCTCGCCAGTACATTGATGATGTACTGACCCACGTTGTGGGCAATATTACTGTAACTCCACTTTTTCAGGAAATTTAAATTTCTCCTTTTCCATAATTTTCTAAATATTTATTCTTCTCAAATCAATATTTTGTATCTATTTTTTTTCCTTAGCAAATTCATTAAATACTTTCACTTTGTTTTATTTTGGGCTTTCCCTTAAGCCCATAACCCAGCTTAGAGTCAGGCCATGGATTCATTCCACAAACACTGGTTAACTGAAGTTCTTTCCTCTTGCTGAACAAATTTCAAATTTCTCTAACGGCCATGGCATGGCAAGCCATGTGCTCCCAACCGAATTGGACAGCTGCGCCATGTGCCAGCAATTTTCCTTCCATCCCATTCTTTCCCTCCAAAATTTTCTCTAAATTATCTATTTAAGGTCTCTCTCCCCACTCTTCAGAGGAGCCACTCTTCTTCATCCTTCTGGATCATCTTCTCCAATTGAAGCTTCGTCTAAGCAGCAATGGCGGATCGATTTCCTTGATCGAGAAGTGTTGCAGACGAGCATCAGAATCAGGAAGACGATCCGAGGAGCGACTGTGGTTGGTTCATAGTTCGTGACCAGATTGAGAACAGAGGTGAGCAATTGTTCTGTAGATTTCGTTCAACCCTATTCTAGCCATTCAATAATCTAATGCTAGATTGTTCAACGATTAATCATAGGTTCTTTGATTCCTGTCGATCTCCTTCATTGGTGGCTTGTTCTTCTTGGTTGACCCATGCTTGTACTGACGTTTGAACAACTCTGAGGTGAGGAATCGAACATTCCTTTAGTATAATAATTTTACATTGAGAATTATTGATTCGATCTCCTTCTTGGTGATCTAGTTGTTGATATTATTGAAGAGGAATCCAGGGCTCAGCTGTTTGATTTAATTACCCAACCAAATCGAGTGTGGTAAGTAATCACTTGCCTTGATTGTTAGATCGGATTTCTTTTTGATATTCTTATGGATGTCTGGTAGTTGTAGAATTATGAGGAATAGATTAGTTTTAATCTAGATCTTTTCATTCATCAGGAGTAGCAGTAATTGTGAAGGACATCTTTAGCATTGGTTTGGTCAGTCCCTTTCATTTGGCTACAGGTATTAGTCTAACTTCTTTAAATTTAAGGCAATAGTGATTTTGATAGATTTGAGTGGTTCCATATGGAATTTTCATGGTATCCATATTAAGGAGGAATTGTGATACAATTCAGTCTTAGCATGGTTCCTGTGTCTGTGGCATAGGAATTCTAAGGAACAGTGTCCTGACCATGCTGGAAGTCGTGCTTAATCTGTGGTGGTGTATCACCTTGGTTCGTTCGAGCCAGGTATAAGCCTATGCATTGATTGCATAACTCTGACTGGGTTTTCCTATTTTGTATCCTAAATTTCTGGTGTAACCAATGTGGTTAGTGGCTGGTTTGGAGCTCACTCGATGTAGCAGTGAGTTGGAGGCTAACCTGTGTGGGGTGTCCCATGGATCTGAGATGTCTTGTTGGAGCAGGATCTCTTAATAATTCTTTTGTAGAACTTTTGTGGTGGCAGTAAATTGTAGCTGGGTTTGAGTTCAACATGGAATCTGGGATTGCCTAAGGAAGTCTGTTACCTGTGTTATATGGGATCCAATTTACTGATTTCAATTTCATGGACTGTTGAATGTTCAGGAAAGTCTGAAACCAACACAATGGGATTGAATCAGTCAACTGGATTGGGTTGGCATGTGTAACAGGTGGATGGTTGAATCCTATGACTCCTGTACGGGTTGTAACTCGTTTTGTTCCCTGATACTTGGAAACATGAGTGTTTTTCCGTTAGAATTTACTCAATACTCTGAGTTTCACTCAGCTCTTTGAACTTTAGCCCACTGCTCTGCATTTGGATATTTCTGAAATGAGCTTTTAGTTCAAAAGTTAACCTGGGACAATTTTGGACTGACAAGTGCTGGACACTGGGTTGAAATCAGATTTTGGTTTGGGTAGTAAAATGGTTAACCATGTTATATGTGAGAACATGTTCCTGAATGCTCAGGAAACTGTGAATGTGTTACCAAATTCTCAAACCTGTGAGTTTTCCAGGAACATGAGAGTTCATTATATATTGATTGCTAACTAAATAACTTAAGGAAGAGATCATATTACTTGTTGTATAATTAGAAAGAGTAGTAAGGTTATGGTATAGCTAGTAAAACTAAATTGTAAGATAGTTTATGATGAACCTAGGTAAATATACCTTGATTAGAATAACCAATTAGAATTAGTTGCTTATTAATTATCTTGTATACATCATTATTTTCATACAGGAGGACATCTGACTCTTTTACCTACTCGTACTTTTCTGGAGCAAGACAAGTACATTCTATGGTTTTGTTCAGTGCATCTTCCTTGTTCTTTATTGCTGACACACTGCGACACGTTCATGATCTTCTGGCTTGTTCTTTCATGATCTTACTTGAATCTTGGGGTGGGGAAATACTCCAGATATGTGACCAAACCCGGATACTTATTCATGATCTTTAGCTTAGGCCTCGCACAGTGCACGCGGGTCCTAAGCCGTACCTACATGATCTTTCAGGATCTTTTCATGTTCTTTCATGATCTTACCCAAGCCGGTCACATATCATAGAAGTATTTCAAATTTATAACACACATGTTCAGGATCTTACTTGTTCTTTCATGATCTTACTTGTATCTTGATTTTAGCTATAGTCGTGATCTTTCCTGCATCTTTACATAGTCATGATCTTCCATGTATCTTTATAGCAGTAGTTCATGTTCTTCCTTTTCTTACATACATGTTCTTATCCTGTTCTTCCAGCATTTACTTTCCATATCATTATGTTATTGTTCATTACCTAGAACTGTACTTTGCTCCGCTCCTGACTGGATATGTTATGATAGGTGAGATGGAGGCTTTGTGTGACACATACTATGGACAGGATACTGCCTTCCCTACTGAGCCAGCTGGAGCTGCTTGTGACCTAGAGGCTGCAGAGGCCTAGTTTCATTTAGTTTTCCATTTATCTTTCCATGTATTGAGACTAGCAGACTCTTATAGTTGAATTGTAATAAATTCAGATATTGTATCTCTTTTCTGGTTGGGGCACATTATATAGATGCTGTGATTCTATGCTTTCATGTTTATCTGGTTAGTTTCCCTAGATTGGTACAGCTTACTTCATTGTGTCTAACAATGAAGGCTGGGCGTGTCCGACTCGTGTCCGATTATTCGGGAGCGGGTCGTGACATGTTTTTAGTGGTGGCCCATGCAGGTCCATCCTAATGGTACCTAGGACTTAGCGTACTATTGGGGGACTTGATTACACTAGGGAAAACTTGATCACAGCATAGGAAAATCGGGAATAAGGGTATATCAGGTATATCAGGTATATCAGGTGTATCAGGTATTTTGATATTCTATAAACACTTGTTGTATGTAGGTCTAGGTTATTTTAACAGTTTTCTGTTTTGCAGATAGTTCAAAAGCATGCGACACCAGAACTGTCAATTCACCTGCACTTGACGTTTCCGAGCTTCCACTACCTTCTACCACTCTACTATCCCCATGGGTAGTACGTAGTTGACGGAGACGTTTGAAGAGTCCCTTGACAACCAGAGGAAGCAGGCCATCCTTTCCAAGTCAGACTTGTAGATACACTCTCCGAGCCAGGAAGGACTTCTGATTTCCAGACGCTCAGACACTTGGACTTTTCCGACACCAAGCGCATATCTTGCACCAGAGAGCCGATCGAGAACCTGAAGCCGCCACTGAAGATCATCCCAGCATGTGAGGATCCGACTTCTCTGAAGATTAGAGCCACCAGCATGGAGATTCAGAATGTAACGCAGACAATGGAACGAAACCGGAAGCTGAAGCTCATGAAAGACATGAAGATTTATGACAAAGACAACAACTACCCTGGACCCGCAAAGCGTCACAACACTCATTCAGCGTTTCTTCGATCACACCACCAGTCGCATCATCAGGAGCAGATCTCAGCAGCCAGCACGCCAGCAGCCATATATTCCTGCCAGAGCCCTGCACTTCAGCCCCAGCGGAAGATCCAGATTCAGATCCAGCCGACGATCATTTACAATTTTTGCCACCTCTCAGGATGCCACTACGAAGAGTGCCGCAAAAGACGGAGACTACGCTAGTACTGCGGATCACCTACTCACCAAGTCAAAGATTGTCCGGAGACCGTTGATCGCACTGCCCGAAAACAAGCACGGGGAGCACCAGGACCGCAGCAGAAGGACCCGCCTCTCCAGATTCAGCAGTTATATGGAGCATTACCGCACGGACCAGTCTACGTCAGGACAGTGAAAAAGATTGAAGTGATTCCAGTCCCGGAGGAAATACTGAAGACAGATTGAAGACAGAGGATTTCTGATTAGCAATCCAGTCTCTCCTTAAAATCCTCTTAGCACCTAGATCACTTCTTCAAAACTTTTTGTTTCCTATCCTTGAAATCTTGATTGATGTCGAAACCTACTTTGAGATATTGTTTCCTGTTTCGGTAAACTTGTTTCAGATCCATAAATCAATAATTGTTTGAAATTTATTATTCGATACCGTTTGCATATTCATCATTCCTGACCTTGTTTTCTAGTAATGGCTCCTATTTTGCAAATTTTGTTCCTTTATCAAACTTCGCACTAATTGAGATTTTAATTCCTATTCGAGACTTCATTTCTAAATCCTGTTCCTCAATCAAAAATTTGTTTAAGCTCCGTCCTATTCAAGACATTGTTGCAAATTCCTTTGAGGGTTTTGAAGACTTCATTTCCTATTCGAGATTTGTTTCCTCATTCATGACTTTGATTTTCTAGTCGAGAGTTGTTGGTCCACTATTTTGTTTCGATCTTGTCTCCTATCAAAGATTTAGCTTGTTTCATGGATACTTGTTCCTACTCGTTTATTGATATTCTGTTTGCTAATCAAACTTGTACTATTCCAGAATTATTCCTATTTGAAATATTATTTTGAAACCTTGTTTGAACCTTCGCTTCTATTAATGCTTGTTTGAGATTCCATTTCCTATTTTTGAATTATTCGGAAATTGTCCTCTATTTACAATTTTGTTTGCTATTGAGATTCACTTGTCTCCTATTGGAACCTGTTTTCTAGTCACTATTCTAAACCTTGTTTCCTTGTTGAAATTTTCTATTCAAGGTTTTACTTCTTAATTTGAAACTTGTTTCCTATCTGGTATCTTGCTTTTATGTCATCTTGAGATTTTGCTATCTATCTGGGATTAAGTCCATGTACTAAATCTTGTTACCATTCCAGATATCAGTTGAAATTCCGTCATAATTTGAAACTTTGCTCCCTGTCTGGAAATTTTAAATCTTCCTGGTTGCCTTTTGTATTCACTGATTGGATCCCTTGTCGTCTCTTAATACCTAATAAACTCTTGTATTCTAACAGTCAGGTAACTTCACCATTTCCGTAACTTGGATTATTGAAACTCTTTTGAATTCCTAAGGATAAAGTCGAGAGGCTATTCGATGACCTACTATGGCATGACAGTTGCGCGCTTCAGCCATTAGTTGGATTATGGAGACTGAGGGTTCACTGCAGCCAGTAGCGCACTGGCGAGGCAGGAACTCTAAGTTGAAATGATTTCAGACAATCATAGGTTTTTTTTAGTACTGTCGAGACTTGTCATATTTTTCATACCTTGATCTCTTGGATTGCTTCATCAATGATTATTGGAAAATGGATAAGGTTGACAGATTATTCGATAACATATTGTTATTTGAGTCACGGAGCCGGAAGTCCACTGCAGTCAGATACATACTGGCGGGGTAGGGATTCTAAGCAAAGTGATTTCAGATACCAACATGTTCTTGGATATTCTGGAGACTATAATCCCTTTTCATATGATTATTGGTTTTCGAGAATCATAAATCTTTGCATGTTCACCATGATTTGATACTGTATCTCCTGAGTATTTCGTACGTTCCTCAAATCAACCCTTGCTAATTACTTTCTAGTATTGTATCATTAGATCATTGATTTTCTCAAATTATACATTGCCAGATTTTGATTCCATACTTCGTTTGTGTCTTGTCTAAATTTTGATCTTAAATCATGTCTGACCATGATTTTCCTATCTTGTACTAGCCACCTGTGTTAAACTATCGATTTTTGATCATACTTAATAAATGTGTCTTCATGATTTTGCTCCTCTAAGTTGTAATTGGAACTTCATTCTATCTCGTGTCTATTCGATTTTTGATCATTGATCATGTTATTCCAACTTCTTGTGTGTAATTTATCGTATAGGGTCTCAAGGCTTAGGTAGCGTCTCAGGGTTGCGCAGGATCGGCAGAAGCATTGGGCAGACAGCACCAGACGGCCACTCGAATTCGAGGTTGGAGACAGAGTGTTCTTGAAGATCTCACCAACCAGAGACGTCATTCGGTTCGGCAGAGGCGGGAAGCTCAGTCCGAGATTCATTGGACCATTCGACGTGACAGCACGGATTGGCGAGGTGGCGTACCGACTAGCGCTTCCAGCTAGGTTGGAGGGAGTGCACGATGTTTTCCACGTATCTCAGCTTCGACGATACATTCCAGACCCCAGCCACGTGGTGGACTATTCAGAGCTGGAGGTGGGCCCGAGATTGACTTACGAGGAGCAGCCAGTAGAGATCTTGGACCGAAGAGAGAAGCGACTGCGGAACCAGGTCATTCCTCACGTTCGTGTCATGTGGAGACACCACTCTCCGGGAGAGTCCACATGGGAGCGTGAGGATGAGATGCGTGAGCGATATCCTAGTTTGTTCACTTGAGTGCTTTGTATTTCTATACATTTTTTTGAATTCAATAAACAACTCTTTGGATTCACTATTTTGATCTTTCCTGTGTCTACATTCCAATTTCGAGGACGAAATTTTTCAAGGGGGAGAGTATTTGTAACTCTACTTTTTCAGGAAATTTAAATTTTTCCTTTTCCATAATTTTCTAAATATTTATTCTTCTCAAATCAATATTTTGTATCTATTTTTTTTCCTTAGCAAATTCATTAAATACTTTCACTTTGTTTTATTTTGGGCTTTCCCTTAAGCCCATAACCCAGCTTAGAGTCAGGCCATGGATTCATTCCACAAACACTGGTTAACTGAAGTTCTTTCCTCTTGCTGAACAAATTTCAAATTTCTCTAACGGCCATGGCATGGCAAGCCATGTGCTCCCAACCGAATTAGACAGCTGCGCCATGTGCCAGCAATTTTCCTTCCATCCCATTCTTTCCTTCCAAAATTTTCTCTAAATCATCTATTTAAGGTCTCTCTCCCCACTCTTCAGAGGAGCCACTCTTCTTCATCCTTCTGGATCATCTTCTCCAATTGAAGCTTCGTCTAAGCAGCAATGGCGGATCGATTTCCTTGATCGAGAAGTGTTGCAGACGAGCATCAGAATCAGGAAGACGATCCGAGGAGCGACTGTGGTTGGTTCGTAGTTCGTGACCAGATTGAGAACAGAGGTGAGCAATTGTTCTGTAGATTTCGTTCAACCCTATTCTAGCCATTCAATAATCTAATGCTAGATTGTTCAACGATTAATCATAGGTTCTTTGATTCCTGTCGATCTCCTTCATTGGTGGCTTGTTCTTCTTGGTTGACCCATGCTTGTACTGACGTTTGAACAACTCTGAGGTGAGGAATCGAACATTCCTTTAGTATAATAATTTTACATTGAGAAATATTGATTCGATCTCCTTCTTGGTGATCTAGTTGTTGATATTATTGAAGAGGAATCCAGGGCTCAGCTGTTTGATTTAATTACCCAACCAAATCGAGTGTGGTAAGTAATCACTTGCCTTGATTGTTAGATCGAATTTCTTTTTGATATTCTCATGGATGTCTGGTAGTTGTAGAATTATGAGGAATAGATTAGTTTTAATCTAGATCTTTTCATTCATCAGGAGTAGCAGTAATTGTGAAGGACATCTTTAGCATTGGTTTGGTCAGTCCCTTTCATTTGGCTACAGGTATTAGTCTAACTTCTTTAAATTTAAGGCAATAGTGATTTTGATAGATTTGAGTGGTTCCATATGGAATTTTCATGGTATCCATATTAAGGAGGAATTGTGATACAATTCAGTCTTAGCATGGTTCCTGTGTCTGTGGCATGGGAATTCTAAGGAACAGTGTCCTGACCATGCTGGAAGTCGTGCTTAATCTGTGGTGGTGTATCACCTTGGTTCGTTCGAGCCAGGTATAAGCCTATGCATTGATTGCATAACTCTGACTGGGTTTTCCTATTTTGTATCCTAAATTTCTGGTGTAACCAATGTGGTTAGTGGCTGGTTTGGAGCTCACTCGATGTAGCAGTGAGTTGGGGGCTAACCTGTGTGGGGTGTCCCATGGATCTGAGATGTCTTGTTGGAGCAGGATCTCTTAATAATTCTTTTGTAGAACTTTTGTGGTGGCAGTAAATTGTAGCTGGGTTTGAGTTCAACATGGAATCTGGGATTACCTAAGGAAGTCTGTTACCTGTGTTATATGGGATCCAATTTACTGATTTCAATTTCATGGACTGTTGAATGTTCAGGAAAGTCTGAAACCAACACAATGGGATTGAATCAGTCAACTGGATTGGGTTGGCATGTGTAACAGGTAGATGGTTGAATCCTATGACTCCTGTACGGGTTGTAACTCGTTTTGTTCCCTGATACTTGGAAACATGAGTATTTTTCCATTAGAATTTACTCAATACTCTGAGTTTCACTCAGCTCTTTGAACTTTAGCCCACTGCTCTGCATTTGGATATTTCTGAAATGAGCTTTTAGTTCAAAAGTTAACCTGGGACAATTTTGGACTGACAAGTGCTGGACACTGGATTGAAATCAGATTTTGGTTTGGGTAGTAAAATGGTTAACCATGTTATATGTGAGAACATGTTCCTGAATGCTCAGGAAACTGTGAATGTGTTACCAAATTCTCAAACCTGTGAGTTTTCCAGGAACATGAGAGTTCATTATATATTGATTGCTAACTAAATAACTTAAGGAAGAGATCATATTACTTGTTGTATAATTAGAAAGAGTAGTAAGGTTATGGTATAGCTAGTAAAACTAAATTGTAAGATAGTTTATGATGAACCTAGGTAAATATACCTTGATTAGAATAACCAATTAGAATTAGTTGCTTATTAATTATCTTGTATACATCATTATTTTCATACAGGAGGACATCTGACTCTTTTACCTACTCGTACTTTTCTGGAGCAAGGCAAGTACATTCTATGGTTTTGTTCAGTGCATCTTCCTTGTTCTTTATTGCTGACACACTGCGACACGTTCATGATCTTCTGGCTTGTTCTTTCATGATCTTACTTGAATCTTGGGGTGGGGAAATACTCCAGATATGTGACCAAACCCGGATACTTATTCATGATCTTTAGCTTAGGCCTCGCACAGTGCACGCGGGTCCTAAGCCGTACCTACATGATCTTTCAGGATCTTTTCATGTTCTTTCATGATCTTACCCAAGCCGGTCACATATCATAGAAGTATTTCAAATTTATAACACACATGTTCAGGATCTTACTTGTTCTTTCATGATCTTACTTGTATCTTGATTTTAGCTATAGTCGTGATCTTTCCTGCATCTTTACATAGTCATGATCTTCCATGTATCTTTATAGCAGTAGTTCATGTTCTTCCTTTTCTTACATACATGTTCTTATCCTGTTCTTCCAGCATTTACTTTCCATATCATTATGTTATTGTTCATTACCTAGAACTGTACTTTGCTCCGCTCCTGACTGGATATGTTATGATAGGTGAGATGGAGGCTTTGTGTGACACATACTATGGACAGGATACTGCCTTCCCTACTGAGCCAGCTGGAGCTGCTTGTGACCTAGAGGCTGCAGAGGCCTAGTTTCATTTAGTTTTCCATTTATCTTTCCATGTATTGAGACTAGCAGACTCTTATAGTTGAATTGTAATAAATTCAGATATTGTATCTCTTTTCTGGTTGGGGCACATTATATAGATGCTGTGATTCTATGCTTTCATGTTTATCTGGTTAGTTTCCCTAGATTGGTACAGCTTACTTCATTGTGTCTAACAATGAAGGCTGGGCGTGTCCGACTCGTGTCCGATTATTCGGGAGCGGGTCGTGACAATTACAGGTGTTTGCTTGGGGGAAATCCGGTGAATCAGTGCTTGGCATCGATGAATCGGATGGGTGTGCAGAAGCTCTTCTTGCAAGACGATGTCTTCTGCTATACGGGACATAATGTATGGAACATGGGAACTCAGTTATACCATGGAGATTGTAGCCATATTGGCAAGTTCATTGTAAAGAAGTCGGTATATTCATTTGTAGCCTAAAGGACAAGTGTATACATTCAGTTGGCTATTCAAAAGTCTTGTAAACAGTTGTAAACTCTGTATTCTGCTGCAAGTCTTGTAACCCATTTTGATTATCAATAAAGAGATACATTTCTATATAAATTGTAACACCCAGTTTTCCAGAAGAGGGTATTTTTGAAATTTTGTAAGTATAATTATTATTTAATGATATTTATTTCATATTCTGATTTTTAGTGATTTTTAATTATTTTTTTTAACTATTTAATTTTATGACTTGTGATTATGGTGTTTGCTAGTGAATAGTAGAGACTGTCTACCCTAGAGCCTAGCCTTGTGATTAGGGTATTTAGACATTTTGGGGTTATTTGATTTTATTATAATTTATTTGAATTTATGGGAATTTTTTTTCGAATTTTTTTTGGAATGGTTTGAATAAGGGTTGACTAGTGTTGACTAGGAGACTAACCTAGTGACTGACCTAGGTTAAGACCACTTGGTTAGGTTAAGCAATCTTGTTTTGACCTAATTTAGTGAAGTTTAAGTCATAGGAACTTGTTTGGAGGGATTTGGAGTTGATTTGACTAATATGGCTTATGACTTCATAAGTCATGAATAATGACTTGAGACTTAAAGCCCATAGGCCCACCCAAGTAGCTAACCCTAATTCTATTCAACCCATGGCTGGTCATTATGATCATTCCCATCCTATTTAATGCCTCCCAAAGTTAGGGCTAGCCTCTTCCTTAGGAAATTATTGCAAGAGAAGAAAGAGGTGAGCTCCCATCTTTAGAAATTCATAATAAATCCATTTCTCATCCTTTTTGATCCAAACAAGTTGCAATAGTTTCTAATTATTGTTTTCTTGCTGGTGGAATTGTTTGTTCTCAGTTTTCCAACAAGTTAGAGGGGTTTCACCATCAAGAGGAGCATCTCTCTTTAGAGTTTTCAAGGGGTTTTGACACTTTGAGGTAACTTCTTGTTCTCACCATAGAATCCTGAAATTATTGCATCAATAGGGAGCCCTAGACCTACCCAAACTATAGGAATAGGAATCCCCAAATTTTTGGGTCGTTTCGTGTCCTAACAGGACACGTATCAGTGCCCTACTCTAGGTGTTTGTGTAAATTCCTCACAGGGACTTGTTGTGTTATTTTCATAATGTTTTTGAATGGAAAGTTGCTATTCTATGTCGCTTACACATTTCTTGTGCACTGGGGTGAATTCGTGCTTGTGTCGTGTCGCTACGACACTCGTGCACGTGCACTTGGACTCGCGCGCGCGCGGCTACAGGAGTCCCCTGCATCTCGGGGTCCTTTCTGGACACGACACGATTCGTCTTGACACGAATTTTTGGGAGAAGGTTGGGGCATGTTCTGTCACCATGCTCCCCAATTTTCACTGGGTTTCATGCATTAGTTAGGGAGGATTTCGTCGTGCACTGTCATTTTTGGCCACTGACACGCGAGTGTAACTCAGACACGGGGACACGTCGACACAATACAGGGTGACACGTGGTTAGCCTGACACCTGGCGAACCTAGGTTGGTGACCACGTGCCTTGATTTGGTCTGTGCGGTGTGCACGACACGCGTGCACACGTGCACGACACAGTGCACTAAAACAGTGCCTGTGTGCCCATTTCGTGTCCTGTTTCATTTGGACACGTTTGTGTCCTTTTGTTTGGACACAAACACCACACCTAGCATGTATGCATCCTATATTTGTATTACCCACCCTTTATTTTGAATCTTAACAATTTTTCATTGATTAAATTCCTATTTTCAGTTTTGTGATACTAAGTGTTAATTTTCTGTTCCAGTTTTCAGAAAATGAATTTTGACATCATTTCTCACCTAGTGATTACTGTTTAAATGTTGATTTTAATCCTGGTTAGTGTTCTCCTATAGCTAACCTAGCTATGTGTTGATTTTGGGCTCTTTTTGTGTTTCTTTTGGCTGTCTATGGGATGGAATGGGAAAAACTGAACTGTGGTTCAGTTTTGAGTATGTTGAGGCTGTGTTGATGAGTTGTGGACTGAATTCATTTCTTTCCTTTTCCTGTTAGTTGCTACTGCTGTTTATTTTCCCTGCACTTACATGGTTTTCACACACACACACACTTTCATTGTTATTTTTCTGTAATCTTTCACACTATCACATTATGGTATTGCACACACACACTCCTCTTTAAACTGTTCATAAAATTCTGAAATGATTTTCTTGCTTTTCCTTTTACCTGTTTTCCTGTGAACACACCATTCCTTTATATTCTGTCATATTTGCCTAGCACCCACACTCACACATCTTTGTATAACTCACTCACTCACTCTCATGTTCTCACACTCACACAAACCATGTTTCACACCACACATTGAACTCTCATGCCATATATCACACACTCTTGCACACACATGTTTCCTCTCACTCACTCTCATGTTTTCACACACACACATATACATTTGTTCCCTATTTTTCCTACATGCATATATAGGTATTATGTGAGATGTGCATATATAGGTATGTCTAGATATGTACCATGTATATATGTACATATGTCTAAAGTATAATGTATATATGTATATATATTTGTCTTAAATATAAATATGGATAGATAATGTATGTGTGGTTTTCACATAGGAGTCTATAATACTTTGACTTGTGTATATGATATTAAGGATAGCCTATATGCTATTGTATATACCTATATAGATTACATTAATATAGTAATATGTGTATGGTATTTTAGACATAAATATTGTCATGTGTATAGGAGATTTGTAGGTTGTTTATGAATGGTTTTGCCTAATAGCCCATTGACCTAGTCTCTTAGCCTATGGGTGTATTGTGTGTCTGCTTGACTAGTAAGCCTATATTAGACTTGTGTAGTCCTGTTAGACTTAGAATAGACTGGTTAGACTAGTATAGACTATTTTGACTCAGGTTTGACTTGGTTGACCTAGTTTGACTTCTAGGGTTGACCAAAGTTGACCAAAGTTGACCAAGAGTTGACTTTGGCCTAGATTGACCTAGAATCATGTAGAATGCATAGTAGAACTTCAGTTTACCATTTTTAGACTTGTTGTGACTTGTACTGTTCTATAGAAGACAGACACCACTCCTCGGACAGTATATTCTCTTCAGACACTCAGGCTATCAGGCGAGTACATTCTCTGACCGTTTCATACTTGTATGGATTTACATTCTTGCTCTAGATTACTGTACTTGATGCTGACACGATTGTTATCACGGATTGGTACTATATGGATCTCCTTTTGGGATGTTATCCCCTTGTATTCACTAGATACATATTGTGATGTGCGTTTCACTTCCATATTGTATTTATTGAATACCCATATCCTTGTATACTCATTGTGCATATTGTACTCTCATTATCACATGAGCCCCAGGGATAGACCATTGTACACTATTGTATAACATTGTACATCCATTGTATAACATTGTACACTATTGTATAAGATAACGTAACTGGAGTAGATCCTTGTGTATTGATTGGGGAGGGAGAGTAGAATTGGTTATGTACTCAAATCCTATTGTACAACATTGTATAACTATTGTATATGTCTATTGTACACCCACGTACAATGGAGTTACCATTGCATTTTCCTAGCCCGTTTACATAACCAGATTGTACTCTAAAATCACATGTTCCTTACAGTTCTTACTTATCGTATTTAGATATTTCCTGTTATCAAATCTCTACTATTTTTTATATATCTTCTTCTTTCAGTGTTTCATGTACTTTACTCTATTGCATGCTTTATATTTCCTAACTCGTTATGAACTGCGTGAGATGTTTTGTGCTCGCTCCCGTCCTGACTGGACCTGTTGAAAATATTACAGAGGATGAGGAGGAGGCCTGCATAGACACCTACTATGGGACAGCTGTAGATGACATGTGTGACCCAGATTTCCAGCCTGATCCACTAGCTTAGAGACTGAGGCTCCCTAGTCTAGGTTTTACTATTTCTGTCTTCTGAGATCTGATTGTATATATTCTTTCATTTTCAGTATTAGAGACTTGTATTTAGTTAGATGTTCAGTTTGTATGGCAGTAGACACTTAGACTCTTTCTCTCTGATTGTATCCTGTGGATCTTTTATTCCAGTATCTATCTATCTTTTATTTTCATCATTCTGCCTTAGATGTGATTGAGACTGTGTATTGTTATGTCACCTCCATTCGGAGTGTATATACTGTACAGGTACCTTTATATTGTTAGATGATTGACCTAGGACAGCGTTCTACCGCCGACACTGCGGCGTAGGCTGGACGTTGTTACGTTCTCGTACCCTCACAGTGGGTGTGGGTCGTGACACGTTTTTAGTGGTGGCCCATGCAGGTCGAGTTTATGTAGTGGTATTCGAAATAGAGTATCACTACAGCCTGCAATAGGATCAGGATATTTTGAAGGTACTCAATCACACTAGGAAAAACTCATATCAAATTCATGCCATCTCAGTTCTTGCTGATATTGTTCTCCTTGAATATAACTGTCCTCCTTTGCTATTTCGACTCATTCTCAGCAATTGTTTGTTTGATCTGTCTTCAGGATGGTGGAGATGCGATTACAGCGTGCCATTCATGGAGATACTGTAGAGGGGACTGCTACCTCTCAGCCAGTTCAGCAGGGTCGGGAGGCTACAGCTCCTGCCACCTCTGCTCATATTGGGATTTCAGCAGTAGCAGCAGCAGCTGAGGGTATGCCTTCACCAGTTCGGAGGCAGGACCCAGTCATTTCGGAGGATCCTTTCCAGCCGCCACCGCCTCCAGGACATGTGGACGCAGCTCAGATGTTCGCATATTTCCAGCAGTTCATGGACCGACAGCAGGCTCGGCAGGATAGAGGCATGGAGTTGGCCGTCACGACAGCCGCTGCTCGACCAGTGGTTCAGCAGCCGAAGACACCGGGGATCGAGCAGTTTCAGAAGATGAGCCCCCGAGACTTTTTGGGGACAGAGGGGATCCTATATGCCGATGAATGGATCGAGCATATGGAGGAGATCTTCCGCTTGGCCAGGATTCCAGCAGACCTTCAGATCGAGGCAGCAGCTAGCCGGATGCGAGACCTTGCTCGCACCTGGTATCAGTCGGACCCCAGGGTGGGGGTACCAGGGCAGACTTAGGAGCAGTTCAGGGGCTTCTTCAAGAAGAAGTTCTTCCCAGATTCAGCAGTCAGAGCCTTGGAGACGCAGTTCGAGAACTTGGTCCAGGGGAGCCTCTCAGTAGAGGAGTATGCGGGAGAGTTTGGCCGTCTTGGCAGGTTTGTTGAGGGGTTGAGCGAGACGGCGAAGGCCCAGAGGTTCCGGAAGGGTCTGGTCAAGGAAGTCAAGTCCTTGACTAAGGGCAACAGGGATGCCACATTCGAGGAGATTCTGACGGGAGCCTTATTGGCGGAGGATGATCTTGAGCTTAGGCTCAAGAGGGGGCGAGACCCAGTTGGGGGCAGCAGCAGCGAAGGACCGGCCAAGAGGCCGCACGTTCAGCATGAGTTTCAGCAGCAGTATCAGCAGCCGATGGCCCATTTCCAGCAGCAGCAGCAGAGGCCTGTTCAGTATCAGGGACAGAGACAGGTGCAGTATCAGCAGGTACCCAGGTAGCAGCAGAACACTGTGTACAACTTCTGCAAGAAGCAAGGCCATGGGTGGGACGACTGCATGAAGAGGCTGGGTATGTGTTTACTTTACGGATCAGTGGAGCATCAGTGTAGAGAGTGTCCCAAGAACCCGACACCATTGGCTCAGGTAGCACCAGGAGCTAGAGCTCCGGCAGGGCAGCAGAGGGGACCACCATTGCAGACTCAGCAGCAGAGGTTCGTCCAGCATCAGCAGCAGGCCAGGGGAGGCCAACCAGGGCGAGCTTTCGCCATGACAGCCGAGGATGCTCAGGCCGTTGGAGATCTAGTTGCAGGTTCCGTTCTTTTGATTCAATTTCGAAATTTCTATCTTAAAATTCAGTTCCATCTTTTCCTATCTGTTTCTTCATTGTTGATAAGTTTGATCTGGTGTTCCAGTATGATTTAATTTTCTTCTGAGATAAGTCGTATGGGCTAGGTCGCCTCGATTATGAGATTTTAGAATCCTCTGGGGTCATGCTAGCAGGCATAGTGAGAACATATAGTCGGATTATGGACGTATTTCTCGGGTGTGGAAATTTAAGGTTTTCGCTGCCAAGCGCGCGGCAATGCAAAAATTTTAAATACCATAGTTCTAGAGGTATGTACCATAGTTGAGGACTCTGTGATTATCGTAGCCTTGCTCACTGGCATGACAGAGATTCTGAGTATCATGGTTTTGGACAGACGCATATGATTATCTGACAGTATGTTTGAGACTCTGATTGTGGGGTGTTTGACCTAGAAGGACTACTACCATTTTAATTTCGAGGACAAAATTTTTATAAGGTGGGTAGGATTGTAACACCCAGTTTTCCAGAAGAGGGTAGTTTGAAATTTTTTAAGTATAATTATTATTTAATGATATTTATTTCATATTCTAATTTTTAGTGATTTTTAATTATTTTTTTTAACTATTTAATTTTATGACTTGTGATTATGGTGTTTGCTAGTGAATAGTAGAGACTGTCTACCCTAGAGCCTAGCCTTGTGATTAGGGTATTTAGACATTTTGGGGTTATTTGATTTTATTATAATTTATTTGAATTTATGGGAATTTTTTTCGAATTTATTTTGGAATGGTTTGAATAAGGGTTGACTAGTGTTGACTAGGAGACTAACCTAGTGACTGACCTAGGTTAAGACCACTTGGTTAGGTTAAGCAAACTTGTTTTGACCTAATTTAGTGAAGTTTAAGTCATAGGAACTTGTTTGGAGGGATTTGGAGTTGATTTGACTAATATGGCTTATGACTTCATAAGTCATGAATAATGACTTGAGACTTAAAGCCCATAGGCCCACCCAAGTAGCTAACCCTAATTCTATTCAACCCATGGCTGGTCATTATGATCATTCCCATCCTATTTAATGCCTCCCAAAGTTAGGGCTAGCCTCTTCCTTAGGAAATTATTGCAAGAGAAGAAAGATGTGAGCTCCCATCTTTAGAAATTCATAATAAATCCATTTCTCATCCTTTTTGATCCAAACAAGTTGCAATAGTTTCTAATTATTGTTTTCTTGCTGGTGGAATTGTTTGTTCTCAGTTTTCCAACAAGTTAGAGGGGTTTCACCATCAAGAGGAGCATCTCTCTTTAGAGTTTTCAAGGGGTTTTGACACTTTGAGGTAACTTCTTGTTCTCACCATAGAATCCTGAAATTATTGCATCAATAGGGAGCCCTAGACCTACCCAAACTATAGGAATAGGAATCCCCAGATTTTTGGGTCGTTTCGTGTCCTAACAGGACACGTATCAGTGTCCTACTCTAGGTGTTTGTGTAAATTCCTCACAGGGACTTGTTGTGTTATTTTCATAATGTTTTTGAATGGAAAGTTGCTATTCTATGTCGCTTACACATTTCTTGTGCACTGGGGTGAATTCGTGCTTGTGTCGTGTCGCTACGACACTCGTGCACGCGCACTTGGACTCGCGCGCGCGCGGCTACAGGAGTCCCCTGCATCTCGGGGTCCTTTCTGGACACGACACGATTCGTCTTGACACGAATTTTTGGGAGAAGGTTGGGGCATGTTCTGTCACCATGATCCCCAATTTTCACTGGGTTTCATGCATTAGTTAGGGAGGATTTCGTCGTGCACTGGGTTTGCACAGTGCTGTGCACTGTCATTTTTGGCTACTGACACGCGAGTGTAACTCAGACACGGGGACACGTCGACACAATACAGGGTGACACGTAGTTAGCCTGACACCTGGCGAACCTAGGTTGGTGACCACATGCCTTGATTTGGTCTGTGCGGTGTGCACGACACGCGTGCACACGTGCACGACACAGTGCACTAAAACAGTGCCTGTGTGCCCATTTCGTGTCCTGTTTCATTTGGACACGTTTGTGTCCTTTTGTTTGGACACAAACACCACACCTAGCATGTATGCATCCTATATTTGTATTACCCACCCTTTATTTTGAATCTTAACAATTTTTCATTGATTAAATTCCCATTTTCAGTTTTGTGATACTAAGTGTTAATTTCCTGTTCCAGTTTTCAGAAAATGAATTTTGACATCATTTCTCACCTAGTGATTACTGTTTAAATGTTGATTTTAATCCTGGTTAGTGTTCTCCTATAGCTAACCTAGCTATGTGTTGATTTTGGGCTCTTTTTGTGTTTCTTTTGGCTGTCTATGGGATGGAATGGGAAAAACTGAACTGTGGTTCAGTTTTGAGTATGTTGAGGCTGTGTTGATGAGTTGTGGACTGAATTCATTTCTTTCCTTTTCCTGTTAGTTGCTACTGCTGTTTATTTTCCCTGCACTTACATGGTTTTCACACACACACACACTTTCATTGTTATTTTTCTGTAATCTTTCACACTATCACATTATGGTATTGCACACACACACTCCTCTTTAAACTGTTCATAAAATTCTGAAATGATTTTCTTGCTTTTCCTTTTACCTGTTTTCCTGTGAACACACCATTCCTTTATATTCTGTCATATTTGCCTAGCACCCACACTCACACATCTTTGTATAACTCACTCACTCACTCTCATGTTCTCACACTCACACAAACCATGTTTCACACCACACATTGAACTCTCATGCCATATATCACACACTCTTGCACACACATGTTTCCTCTCACTCACTCTCATGTTTTCACACACACACATATACATTTGTTCCCTATTTTTCCTACATGCATATATAGGTATTATGTGAGATGTGCATATATAGGTATGCCTAGATATGTACCAAGTATATATGTACATATGTCTAAAGTATAATATATATATGTATATATATTTGTCTTAAATATAAATATGGATAGATAATGTATGTGTGGTTTTCACATAGGAGTCTATAATACTTTGACTTGTGTATATGATATTAAGGATAGCCTATATGCTATTGTATATACCTATATAGATTACATTAATATAGTAATATGTGTATGGTATTTTAGACATAAATATTGTCATGTGTATAGGAGATTTGTAGGTTGTTTATGAATGGTTTTGCCTAATAGCCCATTGACCTAGTCTCTTAGCCTATGGGTGTATTGTGTGTCTGCTTGACTAGTAAGCCTATATTAGACTTGTGTAGTCCTGTTAGACTTAGAATAGACTGGTTAGACTAGTATAGACTATTTTAACTCAGGTTTGACTTGGTTGACCTAGTTTGACTTCTAGGGTTGACCAAAGTTGACCAAAGTTGACCAAGAGTTGACTTTGGCCTAGATTGACCTAGAATCATGTAGAATGCATAGTAGAACTTCAGTTTACCATTTTTAGACTTGTTGTGACTTGTACTGTTCTATAGGAGACAGACACCACTCCTCAGACAGTATATTCTCTTCAGACACTCAGGCTATCAGGCGAGTACATTCTCTGACCGTTTCATACTTGTATGGATTTACATTCTTGCTCTAGATTACTGTACTTGATGCTGACACGATTGTTATCACGGATTGGTACTATATGGATCTCCTTTTGGGATGTTATCCCCTTGTATTCACTAGATACATATTGTGATGTGCGTTTTACTTCCATATTGTATTTATTGAATACTCATATCCTTGTATACTCATTGTGCATATTGTACTCTCATTATCACATGAGCCCTAGGGATAGACCATTGTACACTATTGTATAACATTGTACATCCATTGTATAACATTGTACACTATTGTATAAGATAACGTAACTGGAGTAGATCCTTGTGTATTGATTGGGGAGGGGGAGTAGAATTGGTTATGTACTCAAATCCTATTGTACAACATTGTATAACTATTGTATATGTCTATTGTACACCCACGTACAATGGAGTTACCATTACATTTTCCTAGCCCGTTTACATAACCAGATTGTACTCTAAAATCACATGTTCCTTACAGTTCTTACTTATCGTATTTAGATATTTCCTGTTATCAAATCTCTACTATTTTTTATATATCTTCTTCTTTCAGCGTTTCATGTACTTTACTCTATTGTATGTTTTATATTTCCTAACTCGTTATGAACTGCGTGAGATGTTTTGTGCTCGCTCCCGTCCTGACTGGACCTGTTGAAAATATTACAGAGGATGAGGAGGAGGCCTGCATAGACACCTACTATGGGACAGCTGTAGATGACATGTGTGACCCAGATTTCCAGCCTGATCCACTAGCTTAGAGACTGAGGCTCCCTAGTCTAGGTTTTACTATTTCTGTCTTCTGAGATCTGATTGTATATATTCTTTCATTTTCAGTATTAGAGACTTGTATTTAGTTAGATGTTCAGTTTGTATGGCAGTAGACACTTAGACTCTTTCTTTCTGATTGTATCCTGTGGATCTTTTATTCCAGTATCTATCTATCTTTTATTTTCATCATTCTGCCTTAGATGTGATTGAGACTGTGTATTGTTATGTCACCTCCATTCGGAGTGTATATACTGTACAGGTACCTTTATATTGTTAGATGATTGACCTAGGACAGCGTTCTACCGCCGACACTGCGGCGTAGGCTGGGCGTTGTTACGTTCTCGTACCCTCACAGTGGGTGCGGGTCGTGACATAAATTGTGTGACTTCAATTTATCTGCTTGGTTCCACTGCATTGTCGATGTTTTCTGAGAATTACCAGGAACTGTAATGGTTTTGCCTTGTACAAGTACAATCTAGACTTGTACGGCATCACGCCCAGTGGCTAGTTTTTGATCCTCCGGGATCGGGGCGTGACAAGCCAGATGCAGAATAACCATGCGGCCAAAATTTTTAGCCGCATAAAGAAAACTCATGCGGCCGAGACTGCCAGTCGCATAAAGAAAACTCATGCGGCCGAGACTTCCAGCCGCATGAAGAGAGCCCATGCTAGCCGTATAAAGACTGTTGATTCCTGCCGCATGCTGTCTGCTCCACGCGGCTCAGGCTCAGTCTTCGATCGCCTCTCCTATGGTCCTGATCTCTCACGCTCCCGAGAAAATATGTTGGACTCTCTGTAGCACCACTTAGACTCTTCCTACTATGTGCCCTCACGCACTAGAGTGAAGAAGTCCAAGGCAGCACGAGCTTGGCAAGCTCAGTCCGCTATCCTGACCTCTGACCATCCGAGCGCTCCACATACTGTTATACGGGCCTCTGATGGGAAGTTGTACAGAACCATTCGAGTCCAGCCCCCGGCGGCAAACGGACAGAGTGGTTCCCAAAAGTCTCCCAAAACCCAGGAAGCAAACATGGTCGTTCCAGACCCATCTGACTTGCGTGAGGTTATCCTCCACAAGCACAAGGAAAGAGAAGAGGCCTCGGTGTGCGAAGAATCCTCCCACAGACATCACTGCACCCAAGTCATTGTCAACTGCTGCTGCAGCAAGGCGGCGGTACAAGCAGACCGACGGTCCGTCTTCCGACGATTGTAATGCCCGAGCTCAGAAGATGAGACGCTCCTCGTCGCCTCCTGCAATTCTGCCCTGAAGATTCCCGGCAGCGGGAGAGGGAAGAAAACAAATGCCTCCAGCCCGAAAATTTCAACCGGCATAACCAAGAAACTTTCTTCTAAACGGTTGTCTACCACCGTTACAGGAGGAGTTTACCAAGGGACCCGCTCAAAGACGAAATCTTCTACACTTGGGGATTCGTCGTCCACACTCGGAGACACTAGAACTGGGGGTGGCACTTCTCCAAATATCTACGATAATCCGGTGTTCCAAGAGGATAATCCAGATGCAGCAAATCTCGACGTCCCCGAGGACGTCCACAACTCTCAAGACGAGGCAAGCTCTGAAGCTGGGGGTACCACTCTTTCTGAGTCCGAACTAGAAGAGAACATCCCCATATACCCTGACGACTTCTCCGTACGAGGGTACGACTCAGAAGGCACGTCCTCTACCGCTCCTTCCACCTCTCATCATATAAGGACGGTATTCATGACGGACATCAACCAAGAGAGCCCCAGTGATCGCCAACGCATCGATACTATGGAGGCCATACTGCATGCTTTGGTCAAGTCCGTGGACGAGATCAAGGCGGCCATTTCCACTCTGCAAGGAAGGACGCCTGGCCCAACGAGTTTGGGCCCCGCAGTCAATGCAGACTCGAACTCAGCTGCACCAAACCCGGGCGATAATGCTCCTGAAATATCGGCCCCCACCACTGTAGACGAGGCCAGGGAGGCGAGAAGAGAGGTCCAAGAGCTTCGAGCCATGTTTCAAGCCCAAGAAAATTGCCAGGACCTCAGGGTACGACAACCGTATCCTGCCGCGTGGAGAGATGTTCCCTTCCCACCAAAATATAAACCATTCCACATTAATCCATATGATGGGAAGACGTCGGCAAGCAGGTACGTCACCTACTACAAAGTCACAACCGACCATCTGCCCCATGACGATGTCATCCTTACGCGATTGTTCATCGGAGCCTTGGACGGGGTCGCCTTCGACTGGTACCTTAACTTGCCGGATAATTGTATCCACTCCTTCACCGGCTTCAAGCGCATATTCCTAGAGCGATTCTATGAGGTAGGACAAGATGTGACAATGTCCACTCTCAAGGATGTTGTTCAGGGAGAAAAGGAGCTAACAAGAAATTACATCGAGCGGTTTCGTCAAACCGCGATAAAGCTGCCTTCCGGCAACCCTGATTCCTCTTTGATTAAAATTTGCCAAAAGAGACTGCTTCCCACAATCAGCCTCTGGATGGGTGAAAGTCAATTCAGGGATTGGAAGACATTCATCATCAGTGCCACTAGCGCAAAAGATAAGGTGAAGAAGGCCCGCCAACTGGAATTGCACATCTCAGAAGGAGAAGACAAGGGCAAACGCCCTAACATCAACAACAACAACGGTAGTAATTCCTCCAACAACCGAGACAACAAGGGCAAGCAGGCTATGGTGGCCGACACAGCCCCAAAGCCCGAATCGAAGCCGGAGGAAACTTCGAGGACGGCCATGTTAAGCCCATCTTAGACATGCTCATCCAAGGAGGACGAATTCATCTCCCTCCTCCAAGGCGTGAGCCTCGCCCTGCAGATATGGAAAGTCCCAAGTACTGCCATTACCATCGCTATGTTCACCATGCTACACAAGACTGCTACCAGCTGAAGCGATACATCCAACATCTCATCGATTCGAATGCCCTGGCCATTGATTTCGAAGAGGTGACCGTGGCAGCCAACATGGCGTCAGTACAATTTGGCAGCTTTCCTCCGACAAAGACTCAAGATGGAGTAGTGCCCATCCCCAGAGCAAAGATGGAGGTCTCTAACCTTCCACCTCCCCGAGACCAAGCTGCGGGTCTAGTGCCCCTCACCACATCACGGAGGGAGATCATGTGGGTCCATCCGGACTTGGTACCTGAGGTGACTCAGTTCGCACCTCCCTCCACCAGCAAGAAGAAGAATGGGAAAGTCAAATCATGCTGCACAATCTCGGCAGAGGTCGAAGAAGTTACCGCTGTTGTTACCCGCTCCGACGCACAAATCTAACCTCCACCGGGTAACTCGGCTGAAGACCCTCAAACGACAGCTGCTGATGCCCCAGGACCTTCGCAACCTTCGACGACCGACAAGCCTAGGCCGAAGGAAACTCGCTTCGACAAACCGCTCCGAAGGGAGACACCTCATGGGCTAGAGAAGCCCTACAACTTCGACATCTTGGCCCAATTGGCCAACACACCAGCCAAATTATCGCTATATGAGCTCTTGAGACTCTCCAAGGATGTCCGCGTCGCACTGAGCGAAGCACTCCAGAATGCCGACGCATACCTGGCTCAGTCCAATCTCACCGGGGATGACTTGCCGGCAGATCTCCAGAACAACGCTTAAACAGGGTCAATGCCAAACATCGTCTTCACTCCGTAGGATATGCTTATCAAGACTAACCTGCACGATCGTCCTCTGTATTATACTGGGTATATTGGCGATATCAAGGTGGATCGGATGCATATTGACCCCGGGTCCTCCATAAGCATCATCCCGAAGAGCCTATTACACCATCTGCCCATCCCAATGCATCGCCTGACGCCGACAAGCACCGCCATCAGCAGTTTTAATTCGGGCAGGAGCTACCCTATCGAGAAAATTTGCCTGAAGTGTCAAATCGGTGACCTGCAGTCAGAAGTGACTTGTTATGTCATAGATGCGGACACTTCTTACAACATTCTCCTGGGGCGTCCTTGGATACACGATTACATGATCGTGCCTTCCACGCTACACCAGTACTTCAAGTATGTCGACAAACACGGGTTTATGAGGACAGAATTCGCCGACATCGATCCTTTCAAAGGAGTCGAGTCTTACTACTCGGACTCCTGCTTGTACGAGAAGTCAAAGAGGCACCTTGTCGAAGGAGACATACAAGCTCAAACTGAGGTAGCAACCGGATCAGAAGAACCTCTGACGATCCATCTCCAAGTCCGCAAGCCTGGCATAACTGCGCCTCTTACAGCCACTCTGTGTATGGACGCGATTAGCCTCTCTGCACAGGAGGAACAGTTGATAATCCGACTGCCAAGGTCTGGCCAGGCGTCCAGACCCACGACAGAGCCACTGACAATCAGGCTGCCAAAAGCTAGCCAGCAACAAACAGGAGAGCTCCATCCCTCTGTCAAGTCAATGACAATTCGTCTTTCCAGAATGAATCGGCAACCGAGCACTAAGCCAAGGACTGTAAGCCAGCGACAACTCCCCGCCAAGCACCAAGCACCAAACTGGGGGTGGCTAGCGCGCCAACGACTCCACGTTCTGCTCCACCCATGGAGCCCCTGATAATTAAGTTGCCCAAATCATCCTCTCAGTCGGCATTTATACAGGGGGTGGCAGAAGAACAACCAGAACTGGCCAAGTATGTGGCTGCTCACACTGATGTTCCATCCGCAGATGATGTAATCCCGCTGGAAAAGATACCTTATTTCATCAATAAAGGGCTATCTTTGAATTATCTCGAGCTTAATAAGCTCTGTACAATGTATGCTATGGAACACAGTATAGGCACTCACCTGCACACACAAGTGACAAATGTCTACACCGCCAACCAACTTGCTCCAGCGGAAGATGCCTACCGCATAATCGAGGGAGGGGATCACCCGATCATTTTCGGCCGGAAGAATGGTCCACAGCCCTTCAAGACAGAAGAATTTAAGCTCGAACCCGACACCGGGAGATTGCCCCTTTATCTGTATAGTTTCTAATCTAAGTCCCTTATGCAAAAATAAGGGTATGATCTGGAAACTACACCAGGCTTGAACTTCGGCACTGGACGGCGACTACCCTTGAAATCGTCGATCCCGACTGGGAAACCACGGGATTACTACAAAAACAGACGTGGGCTAGGTTATGTCACACCTGCGACGACACCTGAAAGCTCAGACGAGGAATGCGACTAGCATTCACATTCAACCGGATCACCCACTTTCGATTCAGACACCAGCATCGGGGACATGCTCAGGCAGGTATGGTCCGTCAATATGGCCTTGGCCGACGCCTACGAAGAAGATGAAGACATTCCTGAACTTCTTGAGTTAGAACCGTGTGCACAACAACTAGGTGCGCAGTGGGAGAAGCGGTTCGAACAAAGAGAGCCTCCCACCGAGGATGAGGTTGTACAAGTCGACCTCGGTGATGAATCCTCTCCAAAGCCCATCTTCGTCAGCAAGAACTTGACCGACGAAGAGCAGGAATCGCTACTACAACTCGTCAGAGAATACATCGACGTGTTCGCCTGGAGCTACGAAGATATGCCGGGACTGAACCCCGAGATTGTACTTCACAAACTCAACATCCGTCCGGACGCAAAACCAGTCAAGCAATAGCAACGTCGGTTCCGTCCTGACGTCATGAATGCCATTGAAGCCGAGGTAAACAAACTAATAGCCAGCGGCTTCATCCGCGAGGAACAGCAACCTGACTGGGTCGCCAACATAGTACCAGTCCTCAAGAAGAGTAGAAAGATTCGAATCTGCATCGACTTTTGCAATCTGAATGAGGCGTGTCCTAAGGACGAGTTCCCTCTCCCTATCACAGACATCATGATCGATAACACCTACGGCTTTGAGCGTATGTCATTCATGTATGGTTTCTCGGGGTACAACCAGATCAAGATGTTCCCTGACGACAAAAAGCATACATCATTCCGAACACCAATTGGCACCTACTGCTACACAGTTATGCCTTTCGGTTTAAAGAATGCTGGCGCCACTTATCAAAGAGCCATGAGCATTATCTTTAGAGACCATCTGCGCAAGACAGTAGAATGCTACGTCGACGACATCGCCGTCAAGAGCCGCTCTAAAGAAGATCATCTGCATGATCCGAGGACAGTGTTCGACCTCATGCGGGCGCACAACTTAAAAATGAATCCCATAAAATCTTTCTTGGGCGTATCCAGCGGGAAGTTCTTGGGTTTCATCATTACCTCCCAGGGTATCCACGTAGACCCTGAGAAGACGAAGGCGATCATGAAGATGGGTCCCCCGAGAAATCTCCGTGAACTTCGAGGCCTTCAAGGGAGGCTAGCCTACATCAGGAGGTTTATCTCTAACCTCTCCGGATGATGCCAGCCATTCACCCACCTCATGAAGAAAGGCGTTTCATTCATATGGGATGAAGAATGCCAGCGTGCCTTCGACAGCATCAAAGAATATCTGACGAACCCTCCAGTCCTGGTAGCCCCGATTCCTGGAAGACCATTCTTGCTCTATGTACGAGCGATGGAGAATTCTCTTGGCGCTCTGCTAGCACAAAACAACAATGCAGGCCATGAGCAGGCTATATATTACCTCAGCCAGATGATGATTGGGCCGGAGCACCGATATACCACCGTAGAAAAGGAATGCCTTGATCTGGTTTTTGCCATTCAGAAGATGCGACACTACGTTACGGGACAGACCATTCATGTCATATCAAGAGTTAATCCCCTCAAGGTTCTCATGACCAAGCCGGGTGCACTCAGCTCTCGCCTCGCTACCTGGGCGATATTACTGTCCCCTTACCACATGATCTTCGTCCCACAGAAGGCTGTTAAAGGTCAAGCTCTGGCAGACTTTTTAGCCGCTCATCCAGGTTCGGAGTCAATCAAAATAGATGAAGAGATCTCAGACGAGGTCGCTAATTCGAATATGGCCTCCCATGATACCATATGGCGAATGTTCTTCGACGACGCTTCAAGAACTAGGCCCAAGGGCAACATCGTCGCTGGAGTCGGAGTAGTGCTGATTTCTCCCTCCGGGTTAGTAATCAATCGGTCTTACTCCCTTACAGAGCCCTGTTCAAACAATGTGGCCGAGTACAATGCCCTGGTCATTGGCCTCCGACTGGTAAAAGAGCTGGGGGTAGAGCACCTTGAAGCATACGACGATTCACAGTTAATCGTTAATTAGATTCGGGGTTCATACGAGGTTCACCATGAGGACATGATCCCCTACCACCAAATAGTGATCGACATCATCTCGTCCCTGGAGGGGTTCTTCATAGAGCATGTTCCCAGGCTCCAAAATATCAAAGCCGACGCCCTAGCAGGACTTGCCGCTTCATTAGCAGTACCGAATCATGCTCATCATCTGGTTGACATCATAGGCCGTGAACTGGTCTGTCCCAGGAATAATGTTCAGTGTATGGAGAGTCACTCCGCTCTGACATTCAACGAAGCACCAGACTGGAGACAGCCATTCATCGACTTCGTTGTCTACGACATCCTGCCAGAGAATCCGAAAGAGGCCACTTCCATCAGAAGGCGTTCCCTCAGATTCTATTACGATACAGAGACGAAAATGCTGTATCGACGATCATACGATGGAGTACTACTTCGGTGTCTGTCAAATACAGAAGCCAAAGAAGCCGTGCACAAAGCCCACGACGGCATCTGCGGGGCCCATCAGCCTGGCCCGAAACTATAAGATCGCCTTCGCCGAATGGGCTACTACTGGCCCACGATGGTTGCAGATGCGAAAGACTATGCACAGAAATACAAAGCCTGTCAAGTTCATGCAGATTTTATCCACCAGCCCTCCGAGTTTCTACACCCGACAGTGGCGTCCTGGCCATTCGAAGCATGGGGAATGGATATCATTGGTCCAATTGCTCCGCCTTCGTCTCGAGGACATCGCTTCATACTCGCAATCACAGATTACTTCTCCAAGTGGGCGGAGGCTATTCCGCTGGCTGAAGTGAAGACTTCAAACGTGATCAGCTTCCTCAAGCATCACGTCATCTATCGCTTTGGGCTGCCTCGAAGGATCATCCACGATAATGGTCCGCAGTTTACGAGCCACGCCTTCTATCAGTTTTGCGACAAACATCGTATCCAGAATATTATTTCAACACCATACAACTCCGCGGCTAATGGTCTAGATGAAGCATTCAACAAAACAATCATCAAGCTTCTCAAGAAATTCGTGTCATCAAACAAACACGACTGGAATGAAAAGCTCAGTGAATGCTTATGGGCGTACCGGACTACAGTACGGTCTGTCACCGGGAATACACCATTTTCTCTGGTATACAGGAGTGAGGCAGTACTCCCACTGGAGACTCAAATCCCTTCACTCCGCGTCGTTCTCACCTATCGGTTGACGATAGATGATAATCACCGTCGTCGACTACAAGAGTTATAGGCCCTAGATGAAAAGCGTCTATTAGCTCAACAGCGAATCGAGCTATACCAGGCACGTATCTCCGAAGCCTTCAACAAGAAGGTTAAAATTAGAACATTCCAGGTGGGCGACCTCGTTCTGGCAGTTCGGAGGCCGATGGTAATGACTCACAAAATCGCCGGCAAGTTCCAGCCAAAGTGGGAAGGCCCGTTCATCATCGATGCTGTATTCTCCAACGGAGCTTATCGTCTCGCAAAAAAAAAATGGAGACCTACTCATGTTGCCCATCAACGGCAAGTTCCTGAAGAAATATTATGTCTAAATGTCACTCTACAGATCTTCCAGAATGACGAGTTACGTACCCGCTGAACTCACATCCCGACTACAAATCTTCCTGAATGACGAGTTACGTACCCGCTGGTACCGCTGAACTCACATCCCAACTACAAATCTTCCAGAATGACGAGTTATGTACCCCTCTCGTACCACTGAACTCACATGCCGACTCCAAATCTCCCAGCTTGTCGAGTTATGTACCCGCAGGTACCGCCGAACTTACACTCTGGCTACTACAGATAAATATACATCGCATCTTTTAGGCAGTAAGTCATGTATGATTATACCTCTGAACTTTCTTCCTAAAGGAGCTCCCTTCTCATGATCCAATACCCGCACTTTTAGTGCACAAAAAAGGGTAACCGATCCATAAATTCTCCAAAACAACCAAGTCGATGTTACCTCTGAGTTGTCTTCACTCCCACCAAAAACAAATTGCTCCCTTACATAGAACTTCCACGTCCTCATTACCTCTGAGTTGTTCTATATTCCCTTCATGGAGCTCCCTCCTGCCATGTCCTCCTTACCTCTGAGTGGGAAGGTCCATCGAAGAAATCCTCATATTTACCACGTCCTCATTACCTCTGAGTAAGTATGCGGGTTCCCTTTCGACTTATTATCTGTACCAAAAAAAACCCCAGGGTACGCCAAGGATAATAGGTCCACAAATGTCCTCTGTCGACCACAAATATCCTCCGCTAAGTCCACTCCTGCCATATCCTCATTACCTCTGAGTAGGAAGACTCCGCGGTAAAATCCCCATACTTGCCATGTCCTCATTACCTCTGAGTGAGTATGTTGGTTTTCTCTCGTCCTATTATCCGTATCCGGAACCAGGGTACGCCAAGGATAATAGGCCCACAAACGTCCTCTACTGACTATAAATGATGTACTAAGTTTCCTGGTACAAGCACATCACTCCTCATCATGCCCCGGGAGCCCAACAGCCCCATGGTATTCTTTCTCCCAATGCTAGGAACGTCCATGACCACCTTACCGTGGAATTGTTCTAGGTATCCCCATCAAACTTGTTATCCGTACCTAAAACCCAGGTATTCCATGGGTAACAGGTCCACAAACAGTCCCCCAAGCGGGGCAAACACCACCATAACACCACAGACACAACAAGCAGTACAAATAAAGGGTAAAATAAAACATATTCTTTTATTTGGAAAGCAAAAATACTACATGTTCTAGGGACAACGTCCCACATAAAGGAAGGAGAAGAACGAAAATAAAAAGAAGAAAAAAGCCGTCTATGGTTCGGCGGTACATAATTCCAGGAGACGGTTCTTCACCAAGGCGGTCCCCTGCTCAAGCCGCTGCCTAGCTCGACGCTCGGCCTCATGGGACAACCGTTTCGCACTATCCAAGTCCATGTGCGCCCGCCAGCCCTCCTTAAACTTCTTTAGAGCGCATTCCAGATTAGCCGAAGCTCTGGAAACCCTTTCGGCATCCTGAACAATCAGCTCCTTGTCCGCACGAGAAGCTTTAAGCTCAGACTCCAAGAAGGCCAGCTTCTTCTGAAGGTCGAGAATCTGCTCCCTGGTAGTGATTATCCACTGGGAGGCGGCCGCCTCCCGAGCCCTGCAAACCTCGCTCCGGTGGCTCAATTGGTCGTACAAAAGAGACAGGTCGCCGAGGTCCTTTGCTATAGCCGTCTTAGATGTATCTCGCGCGAGCCTTATCTTCTCCAGGGCGGTGGTGAGGAACTCCCTCTCCTGATCAATTGCTGCAGACAAATCAGCTTGTCGCAGTACTTGAAACTGGGCCACCAGCTGGTCAGCCTCCAGCAGCTTGGGATCCAAAAGCGCGGCTATCCCTTCCCCGCCAGGAAGGATATTGAGAATGTTAATCTGGCCTTGGACGTATTGTCGGGCCAAGGTGAAAGGAGTTCCCCGCTCCACAACAGCGTCTACTCCCCTCTTCAAATGGTGATAGAAACTATCAACCACATCCCGTGATACCTCATCCAGAACTTCTGTAGAGGACGGTGTCAGAGGAAGTGTGGCCGACAGTGTCGAGGAAGACGCAACAAAACTTGCCGCCCCTGCCACAAGGAAAATAAATTCTGAGCGAAAGAACGCCTGAACAGCGACCAATTCCTCCTCCGCGGCCCGAATGATATGGATACTCGGTAAAGCTGAGAGGTCAACCCCCAAAGTCATACGAGCAGAGGAAGATACAGGGACCATTGCCCCTTGTCCAGGCTGTGCCGCCATATGAACTCCCGAACTCAATTCGGCGGGAGGTCTCTCAAGACAAGCCGGAAGAGTAGGGGGCATGCTCCCTTCCACTAGATCCCTTCTGGCAGAGCCTACCATAACAATGTCCGCTATCGGCACTGAAAGGGCAAGACCTGTATGCCCAGAACAACCATCAATCAGTCGAACCCGAAGGATGTGATGATAGAGCGAATAGGCCTCCTCATTAGTTAAAATATGGCTTATCTTACCAGGGGAGGGTTGTGAAGGCTGAGGCTCGTTCACAACCACCATAGCCCCCTCACCTATGACCCCCGGGCCAAATTCAGCTGGCTCTTCTGCTCCAGCCGTCCCAGAGAGGGATACACAGCATCACCTTGATGAAATTCAGCAGTTTCGGGGACAGGTTCATCGGAGCCCCCGTCGTCTCGAGTCACGACCTCGGCAACCTGAGATTCCCCCTCTTCTGACACCTACGAGAGGGAAGAAAAATGATTAGGATCAAAGCTAGAAGAAAGGAAGAACTAAATAGAGATGGTAGTGGCTTGTTTTACCTCCGAAGCGGGGTCAACTTCCTCGCCTCTCTCCCTTATAGTTAGCTTGCGATGTCTGGTCGCAGCTAGTTTTCGGGAGTGAGGAATACCGCCAACATAAGAAATTTGCCTGCTACGCTTTCGTACAGGACCAGGTGCAACAGGTGGCTGATCCGCCACCACCTCATCTGGCAAAACAGGTGGCTGATCCGCCCCAACATCTTCCACCGGAAGGGAAGAGTTATCTGCATCATGCTCGTCGCCCTCATCATCCGCAGTGGTGGAGTCAGAGTCTGGCACTTCAACTCTATTCTTCCTCTTCCTCGTCTTAGCCCCTGGGGCCTCTCGTCCAGGCCAGTACCAACAATAAACTGGCACCCAGGTTAAAACCGACGGGGAGCTTGTTCGACATAATATGGTACAAAGCTGCCATATACAAAATCTCTACCGACGCCTTAATATCAGGAACCGAGAAAGTGGTACGGGTATAGAATATATCATAGTAGTGCCAGGCCCTGATACCGTCAAGGAGGCTACCTTCAAAACCTAGACAAGAGCTGGGACTGTCCAGAAAAAGCTGGCTGTATCCAAACTGCCGGACAAACCTGCTGGACAGATAAGGCTCCAGGAAGACAGCATTGCGGTTGCGATATACCAGATGGGCGGGGCGGATGTTACGCAGCCACAGAAGCATCTGGCCGTCCAGAAGCTGAGGGGGCCCAATACCGTCGAGATGTACATCCGCTATTTCCTCAGCAGTGAAACGAGGGACGGATACGAAAAAGTCGTACCTATCTGCTCTCGCCAGCGCCATCCGACAGGCATGCATGGTCTCGTACTCCCAAGACTCGTTGCGATAACGGAAAATAAAAGTGTCATCAGCCATCACGCCATCTTCAGAACCCGGTCTCATCAAAGACGAACAGTGCATCAGCAGCCACCCCATCAGATAATGATAAGGCAGCTCAGTCCGTTCAAAGTCTTTCGTCACATCGCGGGCAATGACCTTGGACGTAAAAGTACGGAGGCCATGGTGTATACTGTACACCATGGCCGGGAGAAGAGCTTGTTTGACCCCAAAAACTAGCTTCACAGCAGGGAGGATAAAATTACGGCTGATCCTCTCAATAGAACAAGCCCCTCCCAAGACTACGCAATTCCGCAGCCATATCATCAAGAATCCTGCCAGGAGCGCCTTCTCTGACAGCTCTTGGGTATCCTGATAAAAATAACCAAAGGAGTCGGTTTGACTCTCAAATCTGTCAATGGTGGTGGCCACCCTCTTGGCCGACGACACCAAGGCCTGAACCGCCTTCCGGGATTGAGGACTTCGGGAAGTAACTCGACCGGAGGCTCCCATCGAGAAGAGATAGCTTACCCAGTCCTTAGTGTGGGGAGCATTCCCTTCCGAGCTGCTATCTTTCTTGGCTATCTGTTGGCACGTGCTATAGTGGCACAATATCTTTTGATAAATGGCCACGAAGCCCGGATGCCGCGCTTCCAGCTCTTCAAACTCCTCATTCGTAGGAGTGTACACCTCAAAATCTTCATCCCCCTAAGGAAGCTTGGAAACCACGTGCATCTCATAGAGTGCAAGCCCCATTTCCCCTACAGGTGTATAGAAAGTTCCCGTACGGTGGTTATACATCTCCAGCAGAGCCATAAATAATTTCTTGTTTACGGGTAAGCCGTGGCTGGTGCCCCGAATAGCGTGATAAAGACCAATCTCATGCAGAAAAGTCTCATACTTTCGCGAGATCCATATAGACAGATTGATCTATGAGGGGATAGGGTGTATCCAACTTGGGAGCGCCAACCGGCCAATTGGATAATAGCCTTTCCGAGCAAGTTGGTTCAGGAAAGTGTCGGCTGCAGAGAACGTAAAATTGGGACCCGACACATTCAGGAAAGTGCCCGGGGCCAATTCCATTATATAGTGGCTGGCATGCACCTTACCCGCACACACTGACTTCATGCTGATGTCGCCTACAAACATCCCATTCCAGGTCGGGGTCAAAGACTCTTCCATCTTTCTGTCCAGCGTGAGCATATTAAACCAAGATAGTAGAAAGTGACGCTCCATTTGAGGGATGCGGATCGCTATCCCGTTAGAAATAAAGCTCCAATTCTCTGACACGTCCAGAACTTGACTGTTCTTCACAGTCAAGGCATCTCCGAAGAAGAACGCAAGCTTCAGGTATTCTCCTTCTAATTTCCTCGAGTTCATCATAGCGCAGAGAAAGTAGAAGGGCTGGTTCTTGAGGGCATTCAATCTCGCCAGAGGCTCGTCACTAGATAACTGGTTCGCCACATACCGAACTTTTTGGTCGTACCTATAGCCCATAGCGGCTTGGGCCTGACCCACCAGAGGTTCTCCAGCAGCATTAACTGGCAAATTCACTGAGAAGAGGGCAAAAAAAATAAGTTAAAAAGATGGCCAAGGAGAACTGACTGGTGCTCTCGAGCCTATGCGGCTCGGATTTAATGGAGCCTCATGCAGCTCAAATTCAGAAAACATTTATACGGCTCCGATTAGTGGAGGATCATACGACAAAGCAAGTTCATGCGAGCCTATGCGATCCGTTTCAGATGAGCTTATGCAGTCCAGATCAAATGCGCTTATGCGGCTCAATGCAGATAAGTTCATGTGGTTCAGTTCAAAAGGCGCCTATGCGGCTCAGACATGGAACATACCCCATGCGGCTCGAGACGTGCATGCGGCACACATAAAGATGAAGGCTCGCACATAAAACATGCGACGTAGCCATGACAGTTAGGGTTCCAAACTCACGCAAAAGTCCTTACCAGCGATGGTGGGGTGGACGTCGGGGTGAACTACGGGCACGTCTGCTGGCGGAGGAGCTGCCATATTCGTCGCCGCAGAAGCAGCTTTCTTACCCTTCATCGCCGACGAAGATGCTGCTTTCTTACCCTTCGCCGCAACAGTCTTCTTGGGAGCCATTACTGAAGATCAGAGAAGGAAGACGAGAACAAGAGAGCTAGGGCAAGAGCAGAAAGTAAAGAAAGTCTTCTTTCCAAATACTCTGCTATTTATAGGCAGAGCCCCATAGACCGACGCATCGATCCACGTACAGCATAATCGACCCTTCGGTTATCAAGGAGATCCGATTATTTAAGACTAAACTCTTGGGATCCCGCCCCAAAAAGTAGCCTTAAATCTGACAGCAAATCAAAGGCAATCAATGTAAAGATTTGCACACATAGCATGAAGACGTGGCAAGGAGCCCATGCGGCTCAGATGGCCATGCGGCTGGAACGACCATACGGCTCAGATGGCCATGCGGCTGAGGGGGCCATGCGGCTGAGACATCTATGCGGTCAGAACACCCTATGCGGCCCGAAGAGTTGTTACATGTCCATGCTTCTTATTCAAAGTATTTCAATTTTGTAAATTGAAAACTTTAAATGGAGTCTTGTAGAAGCATGGAAAAAAATAATAAAGAAAGACCTATGTGGCTCCAACAGAAGGATCCCCATGCGGCTCAGGATCCCCATGCGGCTCAGACACCCATGCGGTTCAGGATCCCCATGCGGCTCAGAAGTCCATACGGCTCGGATAGTTCCATGCGGCTAAGAAAAAATAGCCACGTGGCCTTCAACAGTTCTTCTCGGCTGCATTTAATGCCCTAACGGCTGACAGCTATGACAGCTGTGACAAAAGAATGTAATAATGACTCTGACATAATGGCGTGATCCTAGAGAAAAAGGAGAAAATCTCCTTACAGCTGGCAAAATCCAACAAGTCCCGAGGCCACTCCATACGACTGCTGCATTTATGCGGCCGTCCGTGTCATGCGGCTGTCCATCCTCATGCGGCCGCCCATGTCATGCGGCTGTCCATCCTCATGCGGCTGCCCAAGTCATGCGGCTGCCCATCCTCATACGGCCGCCCATGTCATGCGGCTGCCCATCCTCATGCGACTGTCCATCCTCATGCGGCTACCCCTCCTCATGCGGCTACCCCTCCTCACGCGGTTGAGAGGACCACTCATATGCGGCTATGTTGGGATGATTCAGTTGAGACACATGGCACTCTTCACGACAATGGAGACACGTGGCAGTCTTATCTTCCCTGGAATTATGGGTGCTAACAAATTCCAACAAAATTAGATTTGTTGCGATCGTCATAATTGCCCAGATCAAATCAAATCAAATCAAGCCAATGGGACACGTGGCAAGCTATCATAAATCACGAATATCCATGGCAATCAACATTTATTGCCTACAGAGATTTGAGGCAATCATATTAATTACTCAAATTTACTACATTCAAGATGAAGGGCCCAGATTAAGTGATCCTTAGCCGCCGACTTCTGAAGGAGGCAATCATTGGCAAACCCTAATGAGCACACCCCATTCTTATAAATAGCAAGGTGCCATTCCCTTGCAAGAGGACATTCTCTGAGAGCAGAAGAGAACAGAGAGAGAAGAGAGAGCGGAGCAAAAAAGAGAGAGTACTACAAAGACATCCAGAGATCTAGCAACCGAAGGCGCAAGAGAGTCTCCCCACAAGTCCAAGAGCATTTCTTCAGAGTCAAGGCTACGTCTGATCGTCTAAGGAGTAAGGCAGAGCGGCCGTCGCTTTCCCGAGCCTCTATCGTCACCCCCCAGAAAAACTAAACAATTGTACTTAGACTGCTGTACCTAGGTTTTCGTCCCTAGGCTTTCTTTGTACAAGCGAGTTTCTATTGTGAAGTAGTCCAGTCCTCCGATATAATTGTTCTGTTCTTTTATAATCAATGGCAAACACCATCCTGTACGGCGTCTTCGATATCAGACGAGTATCCGAAAATGTATCAATTACAAATTCATTTTCTCTATCCGACGGTATTCCAGGTATCTCATCCGGGAACATGTCGGGGAACTCTGCCATGATTTCGGTCTGATTCGAGTCTATACTCTTCATCCGAGTGTCTTAAACAAAAGAGAGGTACCCTTCACACCCTGAGTACAACATGTGCCTTGCTGTAACTGCCGATATTACCATTGGTCCCTGGAACGTCGAGTCGTACGAGTAAGAGAACTCCATTTCTCCGGGTAGACGAAACACAACTCTCTTATCTGCACAGTCGATTGTCGCATGACAGGTGCTGAGCCAGTCCATTCCCAAGATGATATCGTACTCTTTGATGTCGAGTACATTTGTGTCCAGAGATAAAGACTTGCCTCCAATTTTGATGTAGCCGTCCCTACAAATTAAAATTGCAGGCATATCTACTCTTGAAGGAGTGATAATACACAGAGCAGTCTTTAATAAAGTCATGCATAGTTTATTTTTGAGGCAAAATCAGATAATATAAAGCAATGTGTAGCACCAGAATCAAACAACACCCGAGCAGGTATGCCTTTATACAATAACATACCTGTGATGACGTTCTCTGCGGCCTGGGCCTCTGCCTGAGTCAAGGCATAAACCCTTTCTTGCGCATCCTGTTGTTGATTCAGTGCATTCCCAGTTGGAGCAGGTAACACCAGGGGTGCCTGACCACGAATCTGATTATTATGTTGGCCCCAATTCTGATTGTTATACTGTCTACAGTTCTGATTATTATATTATCCACGAGGAGGATACTGATTTTCTCCCCTACTTCTACAGTCAGCTGCCCTGTGGCTTATATCTCCGTTTTAAAACATCCTGAACGACATTCTTCAGTCCGATGGCCAGCTTGGTGATATTTATTGCAACACAACGCTTAATAAGGTCCTCTATAGTCGCCTGTATTATGACGCTTAGGTACATCATTCATTCCCGCAGACCAAGGTTATTTCTGATTATTGTTGCCTTGACTGCCCTGTGTTGCCCTGCGACTAACTGGCAGATAAAATCTCTCCATCTCGAGAGTTGTTTCGTACGCCTCCCTATAAGACGTACACTTCCGACTTAGAACATCGCGATGTAGGCCATCATTCAAGCCTTACACGAATCTTTCTCGTTTGGCGTCGTCATTCGGTACCATATACCCAGCGAATGCGACTCTCTTCAAAAATTTGGTCTCGTAGTCATCCACTGACATAATGCCCTGCTGGAGTGCTACAAACTCCTTCTCTTTCTGCTGACGGACAGCTGATAGAATGAATTGGGCAATAAAAGCCTATTTGAAGGTCTCCCAAGATATCTTCATATCCGGACTGTTACTGCGAAGTGCATGTCTCTGCGAAGTCCACCATTCCTGGGTCTTGAGACGAAGTTGTACAACGGTACACTCTACCCTCTTACTGTCCTGTATATCTAACATTCGAATGTAGCCCTCAGGTGTGTTCAAGAAGCCCATCACTTCATCTGGCTCCACCCTTCCATTAAACTCAGGTGGGTCATAGCTTTTGAATTCTGAGAACTTGAAGCTCGTTCTTTTTCGTATCGACATTTCAGGTTTCTCTGCCTGCACTTCTATGGTCTCGGTTGCTGCGACCTTTGCAGAAACATTGGGATCGGCCATCAGCTTGGTGACAATCTGAGATAGATTATCCACTTGCTTTTGTTGAGCATCCAGCTGCTCCTGAATCTGACACTGAAGCTGCTCCTGAAGCGTACGATGTTGAGCTTCGCTCTACTTCCTCTGAGCTTCCATTAGCTTCATCAGTTTCTCCATTGGGTCAGACGATGAATTCGTCTTCGAGCTATCACCTTTGGTCATTCTATAACAAAAATAATTCCATTAGCACTCATAAAATATTTATAGGCTTATTGTATGGAACATTATTTCATGCCAGCGCTATCGACACCATCAACCGAGAAAATTTGCATCAAGACTTCCTTTTTGAAAACATTTTAAAAAATCTGAGGAATTAAAACCGTGCTCTGATACCAACTTATTACGTCCCGATTCGGGGAATCGTTTGCTTTACTTACATTCACGCCGAATCGTTCGTCCTCGCAAAGGCGTGATGTCGTACAAGTCTGGAGTTGCACTTATACAAGACAAGAACGTGCACCCTTGTGTCGTTTTAAGACATTTGAAATAAGCCACATTTGTAGAGACAATGAGTGCACAGAATAGGAAGAAATAATATTCATTTTATTGATAATTCTAGTCAAAAATATAACTTTTCTCGGTACTCTTTGAAATGCCTTTTCGGCTACATTAATTTATGAAAAGAAATACAACTGATAGACTGCCATGAAATAACTCCTCGTTCCATACATCATGTCCCTTTAGTACTTTGAAATCTAAGCAACAATCTTTGAAAGCTCCACAATACTTTGTGCATCTTTATTGAAAGTAACTTGAAAGAAAATGGCAGTTCAGAAAGCTTTAGTTCAGTCATGCACTCGAACCTTCTCCAGTGCCTGTGGAGGAGGGGTCAGCATATTATAACAATGCTCTGGTGAGCCCCGTTGGCCCATTCAGCTAAACCAACATTTGGAATTAATGACAAGCATTTTAAAGATCATGAGCTTATTAGGAACTAGCAATTCACAGTGATTCATAATTGAGGCAACATGATATTATATAAAAGCAACTGTTTACTTTACCATCGGCCGACATCCAGCTTTCCTGCATAAGATACAGGATAATAATAATGCTTACCACCCCTGCACAAGACACTTATTAGCATGCATCCTTACAACATGATCACTGGTGTTATAGTATATATACCATTTTGGACGTTGCCATATAGGACTTCGGAGGGTATGCGATGCGCCACTCATTTGGGTTGCAAGTCCGAATGAGTGTCCCGATACCACGTGCCACCAAAGCACGTAACGTTTCCTCCTAGGCCGAATCGGTCCCAATGCCCCGGGTACCGTTCGAGGAAACAATACCTTGTATACAAGTTGTCCAAGACCATGCGAATGCGTGTCCGACTCGATAAGCATACTGTGCATGGTATAATATTAATAGTAAGGAGGCGACATATTCAATTCTCAACATTTCATATTCCACCATCTCAGGCATCAGCTCATCTCATTTCAATGTTTATTCATCGCAGTGTTTCAATATTCAAGGGACGAGCATAATCTCAATGTTCATACGGACAAGCATAATCTCAATGTTGTTAACAGTATAATCGATTCATTCAATGTTCATTCTCTAGCTTCTTAGTGGTATTGACTTGTGGCATTGTAATGCCCATATCTCGTATTACGTATTTGGAATACGTGTACGTATTTTGACCCGCACTGCATGTCTTCCTGCTTGATTTATTTTGGCATTTAATTGATGGATTTATCTTGGTTCGGTTCGGTTTGTTGGCTTGGTTCGGTTTTGCTTGATTTTATGTGAACCAAACCACTCCCACCTACCACCACCCTCTTTATTAAATATCCTACCAAACATTTCTTTCTCCTCATTAACTCTTCTTCTTTCCCACCATTACTTCTCCACCAACCTGAGAGAGAGAGAGAGCTTAGGCAAGTGCATCTTGCTTCATGGAAGAAGTCCATTTTTATTGTTCTATTGTCTTCCTTATATGTTTCTAACCCACTTTAGTACTTAGCATTTTTCATTTCCTTGGTTAAATTCTTGTAGATCTAGTTTTATGGTATTTTTGGGTTCCATAAATTTTGATCTATCAAACTTGCATATTTTTGCTAGTTGATGGTTCCATGTTGTAGAGAATTTCGTTCTACCCCATTTTGACCTATGGAAGTTCGGATTTGGACTCTGGATGATGGAATTATCGAGCTTGGAAGCATGGCTTCATGGTGTTTTTCTTCTCGGAAATTGGAGGAGAAGAACAGTACTTGACCGCATGACTATTTCATGCGGCAAGTGTTCTTCCATGCCGCATGGACAAATCCAGCCGCATGAGCATTAATTTATTGCCTTGGCCACATGGCCATTTCACTTTTGGCCGCATGTGGTATTTTAAGCTGATCGCATATGGAAGCTACGCTTTATAGGGAATTGTATTATTTAATTTCCTTGGCATTTGCATTTGCATGCAAAGTTGGCCCTTTACATTAGTTGCATTGCACCAGCATTTTTGCTTGCAAATGCAAGCTTAGTTAGCCGCATAGGAAATACATGCTGGCCGCATGTGGTAATATCAGTGAGCCGCATGGCCTTAAATATGGGCTTGGCCGCATGTGGATGCATGGCCGCATAGAATCAATTATGGATTGGCCAATTAATTATATGCATTAGCTTTAAAAGCATCTGGCCGCATATATGCATTAGCTTTGCTTAATTATATGCTTAGCTTTTGTATTTGCATGGCCAGCATTAATATTAGCTTAAGCCTTGCATGCCTTATAATAAATGCATGGCCAACATTAATACTAGCTTAAGCATTGCATGCATTATAATAATGCATGACCAGCATGCATTTAAGCATTTGTGCTAGCAATTGCTTTAAGCATTTATGTTAGCATTGCATGCATTATAATAATGCATGGCCAGCATGCATTTAAGCATTTGTGTTAGCAATTGCCTTAAGCATTTATGGTAGCAATTGCATGCCAACCTGCTCACGTGGCCACATGCATGGCCTTTTCCTTTTGTGCATGCCCTTGCATGCAAATTTGTATGCTTGCCAATAGCATTTGCTAGCCAACTCATAAGCTAGCCGCATGGGAATCATTAAGTGAGCCGCATAAGAACAATACCAAAGCCAGCCGCATGAAATATTTGATGCATTATAGTAATATATGCAAGCTTGCATTATTTAACATCAGCCTTTAATTATTTTCATGCATTGTATGCATGGTTTGCTTGCATGCAAATTAATATTTAATTATTGTTGGTCAAACACTGTAGCCGCATGAACATTAGTCTGGCCGTTGGCTGGCCCCATGGACCATCAATTATTGGTTGGCCCATTTGTTAATTATTTTCTTTTGCTTGTACTTGCTTGCATGACCAATTTCTTTGGCTGAGCCGCATATGGCCTAAATTTTCCTGAGCCGCATGAGTCCAGCCCTTGCCCCTGCTAATATTTAATTACCACTTGTATGCTTGTGCCATTAATTTAATATGTTTCCTGACACGATGGTGACTCGTTGTAGTGCACTTTGACATGACATGACATGATAGTGACCCGCCGTGGTGCACTCCTGACAAATAGACTTGACATGATAGACTTGACATGATAAACCTGACATGATAATTCTTGATAGTGGCCCGCCGTGGCGCTCTCTTAACAAGTAAACCTGACATGATATATTTCTCGAGATGCTGTTGCGACGGCTAACATGACACGACAAGATTGAATGGCCTAGACACCGTGGTTGAGTGTGTTTGTACAAATAAACCCGTCTTGTCCTGCATCATGTCTAGGACGGGGACCCCTGAGTACCACGGTCGGGGGTACCTGCTGAAAAAGGACTAAGGCTAATAACTAGAATAATCCAGTAGTCATGAAGAGATTTTCCCAGCTACAGGCAATTCCGTTATCTGGGCGCCCCACTTGGGATCAGTAGCCTGCCGACGAGTAGGGCACATTTCCAGCATACTGTCATGTGTTGCACCCTTATTGTACTAATATTCGACCTGGATAACCTGGATGGTCTGCAGGGCTTGTGGCTGTGGAATAATCTCGCTGCATCTTGCTAGTAACTAGGCCTGTGATAACCCTAGTTAGTTAAAGTATCAAGCCGTACTTATTGCTTGGCCGTGAATGTTGGATGGAGAATTATTAGTCTAGTCTTGTCTTGATCCTGTACAAGATTGTCACATGTCCTAATTTTTTATATTATCTTGCCGATAAATGGTGGGAGAAACCAAGTTCTGTTCAGACGAAGGGTTACAACCCCGGTCCTTGTTTGGTTTACGGGTTGTAACCTGATTATCTGAATAGTCCCATGGTTATCTCATCGTATATCACTTGTCATGCTTTTTCTTAATCACTGTCTTTTATTATGCAATTATATTCTTGTGCTAATTTGCTGGTTTTAGTTCCTAAGTGAAGCCTCCTTTGTGGCACTTTCTCTTTCTGGGGTCTGACCCAGCTGGTTTTGTTTGGCCAGATACCAGAGCAGCTCCAGAGGATCCACCGACTTTCCAGCCAGATGGTGACCACTAGAAGGAATCCTGGCAACGAGTGGGCTTATTTTGGCTCTCCCACTCTATTGTAAAATTATTCTTTTGAGGCGTTTAGCCGCCGAGCAAGTGTTAGCTCGTGTACATTTTTACTTACTGTCTGCCTACGGGCTATAACATGATTGACAGATCCTAGGGTTGATCATGTATAACTAAACTGAAGAACAGATGGCAACTCTAGAGGGGGTTGAATAGTGTTTATAGCGATAATAGCCAATTAAAAATTAAACTCTTTCACAATCTAAAAATAATCAAAGTAAATGCGGAAAATAAATAAGGAGCAAGAAAGCATACGCAAACACACCCGATTTTAACCTGGTTTCTCTCGTGGAGGACTAGTCCAGGCCTGAGAACTCTAGCTCAGGATTAAATCCACTTTTTGTGAAATAGTAGTTACACCCCGTGCCTTTTCTTCAGAAGAGCACGTCAACTTCTTACAAAGGATCGCAGTAGCGATGCTTGGAATTTTCCAAGCGACTTCTTGAACTCTTGCACAAGACTCCTAACTGAATAATGCTGAGCATTTGAGGCTTAGGGAGCTTGTGGCTAGTAGATAAAGAAGGGTATGGCTTATATTGAGCTTAAGAGAGAAGAGAAGATTGGATGAATGAAAATGAGAGAATTCATGGCCTATTTATAGGGTATTAGCAGGCAGAATTCGGCCAGAATTCTGGTAGGATTTTTCAAATATTTGGCCGTTGGACAACTAGCAACCAGCCAACCCTAAAAATTATGGAGCTGATTTTTAGGGGACAGAGTTCGGCCCGAACTCTGTGTGGAGGCAGAGTTCGGCCCGAACTCTGTCTCCAGAGCACAGAATGGGTCCTAAGGTCCAATGGGCTTATTTGGATGAGTGGAGCTTATGGGTTTTGGGTAGGTTATGTCACGCCCCGATTCATAGAGTCATTTATTGACATATTTTATCTCTTGGAATCGATCGTCCTCGCTTGGGCGTGATGCCGTACAAGTCTGGTATTGCACTTGTACAAGGCAAAGATGGTACATACTCGATTATTCTTCAAATAGGAACACATCGCAGCGGCAGAAGCAGATAAATTGAATTTAGTGAGGACAATCTTTCTCATTGAATAGAAGTACATCACTTCTTTATAGCAGCGGAGAAAAAGAGTAACTTAAAGCCACACAGAGATATATAGAACTTTATTCTCTTTATTGATAGTTGAAGAAGAGTACAAGACTTGTATTGAAGTACAATAATTACAGCACATCTCTCTTTACATTGGAAACCAACTGAACAATGCTATACAGCTTACATTTGATATTTGGATACAATGGATGACAACTCGATATACCGACTTGGCTCACAATCTCACTGGTACAACTGATTACAATGTTCCATACATTATGCCCTTTATAAACAGAAGATATCATCTTGTACAAGGAGAGCTTCTGTATGCCCAACAAATCTTCGATGCCGCGGAACCAATCAAGCCAATCTTCGTGTGTAGAATATTCCAAGCAAGAGCACCTGCCCACAAAACGTGGGTCAGCACATCATCTATGTACTGGCGAGTAGAATCCAACCCACTCACATAAACCAACATTTAAAGTGATAATTTAAGCAAACATTTATTAGAATGGTCTTTCTACTTGGGACCTAGCATCAGTTTACAGTTCATGGGCAATAATCAGAGTGAAGCATGTAAACATATTCTTTTAGCATTCATGTGGACATATCTTTTAGCATTCTTGGTGTTATCATGCAAAGGCATCATTGAGGCATACTAGGTGTTATCAAAAAAAGGCATCATTGAGGCATCGTTAACATTAACATCTTAAACATGTTATAACAGTTCTCACTTCAAGCATCACTTAGCATGTATGTTGTGTTTGAGCAATGATTAAAGCATGGCATCTTTCTAGCATACTGAATTTAACATGTTAAGCAGGATCTCATTCTGAAAGGCTACATACAGTATCATCAAACTTATTTGGAACGTAAGCATGCAAGTTAAACCAACACATATATTGAATTATCATATTTAAGTGATCTCTTACCGATAGCCGACTCCCTCATACCTGCATCAAATACAGGTTAGCAGATATACTTACTCTGCCTGCATAAGACATTCATTAGCATGCATCCTGACTACATGGTCACTGGTGTTTAACCATACGGACGTTGCCATATAGGTCTTCGTTGGTAATGCGATGACTCCAGAGAAGGTAGCTAGCCCCAAAGGATGCCTCGCAGAACCCGTGCCCCTACTGGCACGCCAATGTTTTCTCCTAGGCCGGATCGGTCGCCCTAACGTCCCGGGGTACCGTCCGAGAAAACATATCCCCATCACTTATGCATAAGTTGTCCTATGACCATGCGAATGCGTGTCCGACTCAATCGTGAACATAAAACGCATGGTGAAATATTGAAGTAAAGACAACAGTGCACCATTATTCATCTCATTCAAGTCATGTTCAATGACTTATTCATTCCCAACATTACCATCATTTCATTTGGTGATCTCAACGATCCCAAGCCTCATCAATTCTTATTCATTGCTTCATTGCAACATTTCTCATTTGTTCCTTCTAAGGAGGAACAACAGTATTCATTCATTTCAAAGGGACCTGTAGCATTTCATTCATTTCATAGGGACAATAGCATATTCAATTCTTTTCTCATGTATCGTTTATGCAGCATCTCATTATTCAAGTGATTCATTCATTTCATCGATCTTAAGCATAAGGGACATTATCAATTCAATCTCAGGCATCATGTTACATTAGCAGTTCGAGTGTGATTTGTTCAGCAATTCAAAGTTCATGTGTTATTCATTCAATAATTTCCAGCATATGAATCTCTATCAATTTAGCAACTAAAGCATCGCATCACAATTATTCAACATTCAAGGTAAGAGACATTAGGGACATATTCATAGCATCACATTATTCCATTTATTAAACATGCGGGAATAAGGAGGAAGGAGGACAGTTCCACTTGCCTTATATAACGGTCTTCCTGCTCCAATCCCACTAAGCGTAGCTCCACCAGCGAGCCACATTCCAATACCCATTCCGTCTAGCCAGCTAAGAAAGACTACATCAGTCTCAACTCTCTTGGTTCTCAACATAAGTCATGGTCCAACTTTCTGATCCCATCCAACAAGCCAACCAAATGCCTCGTGCGGAGCGGGGCATTACATAATATACCACTCAGAAAAAGTTTCGTCCTCGAAACTTAAGAAAACAACTCATCTACTAGATTCACTTAATCATAATGAGTTACTCATTCAGCTTCAATTCAATATTCATTTCAGCCCACTCGGTCATTTCAAAATAGCTGTCCAGTAGTATCACTTTAATCAATCAACGATTCAATCCATCTATCTCTTTTTCCAAATACTTGCAACTTCTCATTGATTCACCAACATTTTTCTTGCATTCTATCTTGGTCGCAACACATCACTTCATTTGGATCCATACACATATTTCAGGCGTCCCCAAAATATATGCATTTCAGCCAAAGTCTGCGCTAGTGCGATAAATTCTTCCAACAACATTATCTCAGTCGCAACCTATCACTTCGGCTGTATCCATACACATATTTTAGGCGTCCCCAAAACATATGTACTTCAACCAACTTCCATGATAGTATAATTCGATCAGCCACGATATAACTCTCTTTTCCAATCAGACTTAGTATCCTTTCAATTGACTTATCACTTTATTCACTTTGCCACAATCACTATTTTCCAGGCCACCACTTAACATCAGGGACAATCTCCATCCAAGCATAACATTTCTAACATTCGATCAAGGGTCTAACTTAGAGCCAATCATATCAAGGTTTCACAACAACAATCATTTTCCTTCCCAAATCCAACAACATTTTTCACCGAGGCAATTCATCTTTTCTAAAAAGATACAATCCAACATCACCAGCTATCGATTATCCGAGTCAGGGTATAATTCTATGCAACAGTCAAGGTTAACCCAGCTACCCGACTATAGATACTTATCCAACATTTCCGTCATGAGCAGTCAATTCCATCTCATATAATAATTCACTATTCGATACATACAAATCAAGTCTCATCCCACGATTCCATTTTCCCCTATAGGCCGACACATAATTCTCAAGGGTCAACATCTCTAAGGTTCATATTGGAGCATATACTTACAACTTATCATTCTTAGATCATACTCATCACCATCTCTCGTTCAATGCCACAAGGTCATTCTATGGGTCGCCAACGGCCATCTATTATTCGGTCCAGTCTCAATGGTTAGCTATACCGACAGCTATACCTAATCATTCAGGTGACTCCCCTAGAGTGGATGGCTACTAGGGTTATACTAGTTTCTATTTCTTAGGGCCAACAAGCAACCGACAGTTCTAAGGAACTCTACCCAAACCTATGGGTATCAATTCAGTCTGAATAATGAATCGCCAATTGGGCTAAGCCAGCAATTGGTAAATCAACAACTGGTCGCTAGGGTCAAGTCTATCTATTCAGGGTCTTCCTCAAGGAAATAATTCCCACAGAGGCTCATTCTAGACTTACCCAACAATCGACTAAAATCGATCTATCAACATTACGGTCAATTCCAAATCCGACATACGATCTTCATCGTTCTAATAATCCATCAAGTAAATTTCCAATGATTCAATTTCTGGTTCGATTCCTTCGTACCCACATAAACCCATAACCAAGGTTAACTATTCAAGGGTCAACGATTCCGATAGTTTTAATATAACTATAGAATCATACTATTCGGTCTGTATGACAAGGTTGCACCACTAAGTCATAAGCCAACAATCTATATCCCAACTAACAATCACCTATACCGACATTATCCAACACATTTGAAATTCCTTGTTCCCATTCGTTTCTCAATCATCAAACTCTCTTACGGTATTCTTAAAATTCTCTACCTCAAAGGTCGAGTAGTTCATTCCATTCAATCTGATAATTCATGTATCAATTAACCATCCTCTATGCCACATAATATTCAGGGTTGCTACTTGTTACTTTTCTAATCCTATTAAATTTTTCAGCATACTTGCACATAGGCAACAACTATCCTTTGGTGATCTAGATGGGTTAACATCTATTACACCTTAGGGTCAAGGCACAAATCTCTAATATTCCTTTGGTCACCGACAACTTTTTCCAAAACTTTTATCTTAGCAATCAACATTGTATTAGCCACAAATAATTTGCATCCAACCAATCGAAATCGACATTCAGATATTCTAAGCCACAACATTCTCTAGCCAAATCCATTTACTCATAGCATACTAACGGTCTTACTAGTCTGAGTCAGCACTCGACTAAACAATTTATAACCATGCCACCGATTACAATTTCCGACAATCTCGCTATCCAACATAACATCACCGTCAAGGGACACTCAAGTCATCTAGCCACAATACATGACTCCCAGCTAAGTCTCGACACTACCCAGTACTCACAGATAGTCTCACTGCTATCCCATGGAAAGGGTCAACATACATCTCGTTCTGAGGTGGTAGAGGCAATATACCACTCAGAAATGAAGCCATCCTTAAACAATACCAACTCAATTCTATTCCAGACATTCGTGATCTATGATGATCACAATACTTAGCCAACATCTTAGGGTCTCAATAGTATAAGCCAACATTCTTAGCGTCTCTAAAGCACTTAGCAACACACATGAGTCAATTCACCCATTCTGTCAAACTCATCCATCAATTATTTCATTCACAATTCTTTTCCAACATCACATGCAATTCTCATCTTGTCGCAGCATACATAGTCACCTTTCTTTTATTCCCACATTTCCAAACAGCATTCACAATATAGCATACTATGGCATCGAGTCATTGTTGGGTTATTCGTGTCCAAACCAACAACAATCATTCATTTAGGGGCATCACAATGTATATAGACTTATTGTATGGAACATCCAGTGAGCAGCCAAGAGGGTCAACGAACTTTCAAGCACAGATAACATAAGGATGATTACCGAACAAAAATAGCATAATCGCGGAAGCAATCTTTGATTTAATCATGGAAGCAACGTTGAGTGATCGCGGAAGCAACTTTAGTCAATCATCGATGCAACTTTGATTTGAAATGAATCAAAGAAGAGACCAAGGACGTAAAGCCGTGCTCTGATACCAATTTGTCACGCCCCGATTCATAGAGTCATTTATTGACATATTTTATCTCTTGGAATCGATTGTCCTCGCTTGGGCGTGATGCCGTACAAGTCTGGTATTGCACTTGTACAAGGCAAAGATGGTACATACTCGATTATTCTTCAAATAGGAACACATCGTAGCGGCAGAAGCAGATAAATTGAATTTAGTGAGGACAATCTTTCTCATTGAATAGAAGTACATCACTTCTTTATAGCAGCGGAGAAAAAGAGTAACTTAAAGCCACACAGAGATATAGAACTTTATTCTCTTTATTGATAGTTGAAGAAGAGTACAAGACTTGTATTGAAGTACAATAATTACAGCACATCTCTCTTTACATTGGAAACCAACTGAACAATGCTATACAGCTTACATTTGATATTTGGATACAATGGATGACAACTCGATATACCGACTTGGCTCACAATCTCACTGGTACAACTGATTACAATGTTCCATACATTATGCCCTTTATAAACAGAAGATATCATCTTGTACAAGGAGAGCTTCTGTATGCCCAACAAATCTTCGATGCCGCGGAACCAATCAAGCCAATCTTCGTGTGTAGAATATTCCAAGCAAGAGCACCTGCCCACAAAACGTGGGTCAGCACATCATCTATGTACTGGCGAGTAGAATCCAACCCACTCACATAAACCAACATTTAAAGTGATAATTTAAGCAAACATTTATTAGAATGGTCTTTCTACTTGGGACCTAGCATCAGTTTACAGTTCATGGGCAATAATCAGAGTGAAGCATGTAAACATATTCTTTTAGCATTCATGTGGACATATCTTTTAGCATTCTTGGTGTTATCATGCAAAGGCATCATTGAGGCATACTAGGTGTTATCAAAAAAAGGCATCATTGAGGCATCGTTAACATTAACATCTTAAACATGTTATAACAGTTCTCACTTCAAGCATCACTTAGCATGTATGTTGTGTTTGAGCAATGATTAAAGCATGGCATCTTTCTAGCATACTGAATTTAACATGTTAAGCAGGATCTCATTCTGAAAGGCTACATACAGTATCATCAAACTTATTTGGAACGTAAGCATGCAAGTTAAACCAACACATATATTGAATTATCTTATTTAAGTGATCTCTTACCGATAGCCGACTCCCTCATACCTGCATCAAATACAGGTTAGCAGATATACTTACTCTGCCTGCATAAGACATTCATTAGCATGCATCCTGACTACATGGTCACTGGTGTTTAACCATACGGACGTTGCCATATAGGTCTTCGTTGGTAATGCGATGACTCCAGAGAAGGTAGCTAGCCCCAAAGGATGCCTCGCAGAACCCGTGCCCCTACTGGCACGCCAATGTTTTCTCCTAGGCCGGATCGGTCGCCCTAACGTCCCGGGGTACCGTCCGAGAAAACATATCCCCATCACTTATGCATAAGTTGTCCTATGACCATGCGAATGCGTGTCCGACTCAATCGTGAACATAAAACGCATGGTGAAATATTGAAGTAAAGACAACAGTGCACCATTATTCATCTCATTCAAGTCATGTTCAATGACTTATTCATTCCCAACATTACCATCATTTCATTTGGTGATCTCAACGATCCCAAGCCTCATCAATTCTTATTCATTGCTTCATTGCAACATTTCTCATTTGTTCCTTCTAAGGAGGAACAACAGTATTCATTCATTTCAAAGGGACCTGTAGCATTTCATTCATTTCATAGGGACAATAGCATATTCAATTCTTTTCTCATGTATCGTTTATGCAGCATCTCATTATTCAAGTGATTCATTCATTTCATCGATCTTAAGCATAAGGGACATTATCAATTCAATCTCAGGCATCATGTTACATTAGCAGTTCGAGTGTGATTTGTTCAGCAATTCAAAGTTCATGTGTTATTCATTCAATAATTTCCAGCATATGAATCTCTATCAATTTAGCAACTAAAGCATCGCATCACAATTATTCAACATTCAAGGTAAGAGACATTAGGGACATATTCATAGCATCACATTATTCCATTTATTAAACATGCGGGAATAAGGAGGAAGGAGGACAGTTCCACTTGCCTTATATAACGGTCTTCCTGCTCCAATCCCACTAAGCGTAGCTCCACCAGCGAGCCACATTCCAATACCCATTCCGTCTAGCCAGCTAAGAAAGACTACATCAGTCTCAACTCTCTTGGTTCTCAACATAAGTCATGGTCCAACTTTCTGATCCCATCCAACAAGCCAACCAAATGCCTCGTGCGGAGCGGGGCATTACAGGTTATAGGTTAAGTCTCAAGAGCTCAGCACAACTCAGCTTACAATAGTCTAGACTCAATAAATATAAAACTACAGACTCAAAAAATGACTTGCATTTGCAGAACTGAGCTGTCGTCTGGCTTGAGCTGGATGTAGTCGTCGTGTGTCGTATTGAATTATTACAAGTATTATTTAGTCAATGTTATCAATATATGGTTGACTGTGACTTTGTGTCAACAATCTCTCCCATATTGATAATTGACAAAATAATAATTGTATATTCAATATTTATACCTGGACACATGTAAAGACAAAAAGCATAGCTCTCCCATAATCAGTGCCGAGCTGAAGAATAGCTCCCCCGTAAACAATGCTGTGAATCCTGATAACAACATTCTTCCAAAAGCACATATAGACAAAAAGAATATAGAATATACATATCTCCCCCTTTTGGCATTTAGCAATTTAAGATAAACAGGTAATAACTGGCAAACACACCAAAAGAGAAGAAACTGCATATAAATTGATATAACGACCAAATGTCTCAAGAGTCATAATAGAGGAAATGACATAAAAACTAATAGAACTACCAAAGTCTCATAATAAGTCTAATACAAACCAAGTACAGAAAAGCAACTAAAAATAAAATGCATAAACCATAAGCTATGATCCTCAGTAGCAGCATCAAGGAGCAGTCCATATCCATCATCGAGCACGTGAAGGCCCAGCGTCGTCTGATGGATCAGTAAATGAGTGACGTGGGTCCACGAATACCGCATCCGGATCCATGTAGCGACGAACCCAAGGGTCATCGATACGAAATCCCTCACGACCAGGGTCTCGCTCCATAAGAATGGACATGGAAGGATGGCGAGACATGAAATACCGAATATCGTACAGCGAGTTACTGATGGCACTCATCTGCAAGGTAGTCCGGTAATCCAGCTGAGTCCAACGATCGTCCTCCAAGGTGAAGCGATCTCGGAGCATAGTCTGAAAAGACTCGAGAGTGGCAGGAGGAGGAGGAGGATCCTGTCCAAGAGGAGGGGCATCTAGCTCATCATCAGAATGCTCAGACACTACTGGTGAGCCAACGGCCGCCTGAAGCCTCCTTGCCTTAGAGAGGAAGGCAGGGGCAGGTAAGAATGGACACTCATCAAGGGGTACATGAAACGCACGAAGGATCATAGGAAGGTATAATGCATAAACCAAAGATCTTGGTTTCTTCCTACAATTAATCATCCAATCCATCATTGTGCGTGGAAGATTAAAGGGAACATGAAAGTGGAGATGGTATAAGGCCGAGATTTCAAAATAAGTGACTTCATCGGTAGAACCCGCTTTGGGTAGAATGGTGTTGAAAATGATCCGATGAAGCTCATAGAAATAGGGATTGAGGAATTTAGCCAAAAGCTTACGAGGACGTGTGTTAGGGCTATACAAGTCGTCCTTGAAGCTTTCAAGTGAAATCCCTTCGAGAAATTGAAATGATCTAGCTTCAACAAGCTTTTTCCATGAGTTGGGCTCTTGAAGCTCAAGATATTCGGCCAATTTGAAATCGTCAAAAGAGATATCAATTCCCGCAACTCGTGAATAAATATGAGTATCATCATGAGTTAAGTTGCAGTAGAACATTTGAATAGCACTACGATAAATGACCGAATTTGTGGTAACAAGTTCATCAAGGCAAAGGTCATGAAAAAGTGCATCATATTGTGAGAATATAGTAAAGTTGATAGGGTGTCCCGCAAACACCGGACGTGTCCGAAAATTACTAAACCAATCATTTGATGCGTCTAGTGATACAAAAATTCGGTCGTCAAAAGTGTTTGGATCATGTGGACGTGGAGGATTGAACAACGGATGGATTGGTGGTCGTTGTTCAATGGCCGGTGCAACGGGTGGTGCAACGGGCGGTTCAACGCGAGGAGGAGCATTCGACGAGGATGCTCCCTCGGTCCGAAGTCTCTTTCTGCGGTTGAACAAACGTGGAGCCATAACACAATAGATAATGAAAGAAATTGAGATATAGAAAAGTATGAAATTATACCTCAAACAAGTGATGAACAATGAAGGAGAATTGAAAAAGAAGCCTTCTCCTTGAGTTTGGGGAAGAAATGAGCTCTAGAGAGGAGAAATTAGGGTTAGGATTTTGAGAGAAAGGTGTTTGAGAAGTGGAAAAGGTGGTAATGAAGAAGAAGAGGGAGAAGAACCCGAAAATATGGGAAGGGTTTCAAGTGGTCGGAGCAAATGATGGCCATTGGATCTAAATTTTGATCAACGGCTGAGACTGTTCCCGGTTCTGGAACAGTCAGGCCGAATTCGGCCCGAACTCTGGTAAGGGCAGAGTTCGGCCCAAATTTTGGATCCTGGTCATAGAATAGGAATCAGGTTGAAATGAAACAAAAATTGGTTAAGTAAGAAAGACCAATATAAGATAAGAGTATAAATACAAGAAAAGATCCAAGAAGTAAACAAATAAATAACAGATAGTGAGCTCGAAGCAGCAAGATGAAGTTGAAAAAATAGTATTTCAGCATGTGATAAATAAAAAATGAACCGTATAATAAACAAGGAATTATATCATAATTCAATATTTTGAAACTGCCATGGGTTAGCTGCAGGGGCCGGATCCCAGCTAGCGGTAGTCCTGAGGACTAGTGCACCGTGTCGCTTAGGCTTTTACGCCTTGTTGTCAGAAGGATCCTTTCGGCTTGTACCCATAGCAAGTTCATCATAAGAGAATCACGATATACTCGATATTTACGCAGGTTGATTTTAATTTATAACAGCTTCATCTAAAATTCCAAGTTCACGACAAAGAAAATTGAAGCGCTCTTCGGATAATAGTTTTGTAAAGAAATCTGCTAACTGATGATCAGTGTCAATAAATTCTAAGTTAATCGTGCCTTTTTGCTGATGATCACGCAAAAAGTGATGACGTATTTTAATGTGCTTCGTGCGTGAGTGACAAATGGGATTCTTAGTAAGATTTATAGCACTAGTGTTGTCACAAAAGATTGGAATATGCATGAAAGATAAGTTGTAGTCTTCAAGGGTTTGCTTCATCCACAGAATTTGTGCACAACAACGCCCAGCTACGATGTATTCAGCTTCTGTTTTGGATAGTGAGACAGAATTCTGCTTCTTGCTAAACCAAGAGACTAAAGCCTTTCCTAATAAATGACACGTACCGCTCGTACTTTTACGGTCGACCTTGCATCCGGCGAATTTAGCATCAAAGTAACCAATGAGGTCAAATGATGTTGACTTGGGACACCATAGGCCCACTGTAACCGTACCCTTAAGGTATCGAAAGATACGCTTAACTGCGGTCATGTGTGATTCCTTAGGATTTGCTTGATATCTATCACACAGGCAAACGCTAAACATAATATCAGGGGGACTAGCAGTAAGATAGAGTAGACTGCCTATCATACCTCGATACTTACGTTTATCTACGGGTTTGCCGCTATCATCTGGTTCAAGTTTGGTTGAAGTAGCCATTGGAGTGCTGATTGGTTTGACGTTGTCAAGGTCGAATTTCTTCAGCATGTCCTTTGTATACTTCGACTGACAGATGAAGGTTCTATTTGACATTTGTTTGACTTGCAGCCCAAGAAAGTAGTTGAGCTCTCCAATCATGCTCATCTCAAACTCGGTCTGCATACACTTGGCAAAATCTTGACAAAGGGTTTCATCAGTAGAACCAAATATAATATTATCTACGTATATTTGTACTAAAAGAATAGTGTCTTTGAAAGATTTTATGAAAAGTGTGGTGTCAATTTTCCCTTTTGAAAAATCTTTCTCAAGCAAGAAATTGCTTAGCCGTTCATACCAAGCTCTAGGGGCTTGTTTGAGGCCATACAGCACTTTCTTTAGCTTAAACACGTGGTCGGGAAATTTGTGATTTTCAAAACCAGGGGATTGTTTTACATAAACTTCCTCCTTAATAAATCCATTCAAGAAAGCACTTTTAACATCCATTTGAAATAATTTGAAATTTTGAAAATTTACAAATGCACAAAGCATCCGAATGGATTCCAATCTAGCAACAAGAGCATACGTCTCATCGTAGTCGATACCTTCCTCTTGGTTGTATCCTTGGGCTACTAGACGAGCTTTGTTGCGTGTGACTGAACCATCTTCATTCACTTTATTTCTAAAAATCTATTTAGTACAAATAATCGAGTGATTAGCTGGTCTAGGAACGAGTTCCCATACTTGGCTCCTTTCGAATTGGTTGAGTTCCTCGTGCATAGCAGAAATCCAAAATTCATCATTGAAAGCTTCTAAAATATTTTTCGGCTCAATTTGTGAAATAAAGGCAGTGCTAGCAATAGAGTCTCTTAATGATGATCTAGTAGTTACTCCACGTGAAACCTCACCGATTACCAAATTTTTTGGATGTGATGGCTTGAAAGAGAATTTCTTTGGCAAGCCCTCCAGAGAATTGGTTTCGGTTGTGGTATTCATTGGAGTAGAAGTTGATGGCTCAACATCATCATCAAGAGTAGCTGCTGTACTGTTATCTTCATCAAAAGTCACATTTGTAGACTCTTCCACAATTAATGAGCATTTGTTAAAAACTCTATATCCCTTGCTCTTGGCAGCATAGCCAAGGAAAATACCATCGTCAGCTTTGGCATCAAATTTGCCTAAGTTGTCTTTGGTGTTAAGGATAAAGCATCTGCAACCAAAAACTCTAAAATAAAAAACATTTGGGGTTCTCCCAAACCAAAACTCATAGGATATTTTCTTCGTAATAGGATGAATAAGCACCATATTTAAAATGTGGCATGCTGTACTGACAGCTTCAGCCCAAAAGTATTTCAGAAGTGAAAACTTATTCAACATGACTCTAGCCATATCGCCAAGAGTCCTATTTTTCTGCTCCACAACACCATTTTGTTGAGGAGTTCTTGGACAAGAAAACTCTTGATTAAAACCATTGGAATCACAAAACTTTTCAAAATCAGAATTTTTGAACTCGCCTCCATGATCACTTCGGATTCGAGTAATCATGTAGCCTTTTTCGTTTTGAACTTTCTTAACAAAAATCTTAAAAACCGAAATAGCATCACTTTTATTTGTAAGAAAGAAAACCCAAGTAAATCTAGAAAAGTCATCAACAATAACAAAGGCATAGAGTTTTCCACCAAGACTGGCTACTCTACTAGGGCCAAATAAATCCATATGTAGTAGTTGCAGGGGTCTAGTAGTGCTTACAGAGTTAATGGAATGAAGTGAGGACTTGGTTGCCTTATTCAATTCACATTCGGCACATACCGTGTCCTTCTTGAATTTGATATCGGGCAAGCCTCTAACTAGCTTCTTGGTCGATAGCCTGGATATAGTATCCATATTGGCATGACCAAGACACTGGTGCCTTAGTAATCGTTCATCTTTATGAGCATATAGGCATCTACCTGCATTGTTAGTATCTCTAGACAAATAGAAAATATAAATGTTATCATCTCTTATCCCTTCAAAAGCAATATCTCCTGTTGACCTATCATAAATAAAACATTTATTTTATCCAAAGTTAATGTCATATCCATGGTCAGCAAGATGACTAATGCTGAGCAGGTTATGCTTTAACTCGGTCACTAGGCAGACATCCTTTATTACGGGAGAGGGAGGATGACCAATAATACCATTACCTATAATATAACCTTTTAGGTTGTTGCCGAAGGATACATATCCTTCTCTCTTCATCGATAGTGATGCGAAAAGATTTGCGTCTCCCGTCATATGCCGCGAGCATCCACTATCGAGAATCCACTTACTTTTAGTTGAGGAGGGAAGGTCCACCTACATCAAGAGTAGATATGACCTTTGGTATCCAAGTTCTTGAGGGTCCTGAAAAGTTAGTTTTTGGAAACCATGCATATATCTTTCTATCTACTAATCTTCTAATTCTACATTGTGGTGAAATGTGTCCGTGTAAACCACAATAAGTACATGTAGCATTCCTATTTATATTAGGAGCATGCTGATGATGTCTATAAGTAGAGTGATGAGGAGAAGTATGATGATATGTAGAATTAGCATGGTGATGATGACTATGTGTAGAGTGATGTGGAGTGGCATGGTGATATTGTCTATATGGAGTAGCATGGTGATGATGTCTATATGGAATAGCATGGTATGATGTCTATGTGTAGAGTGATGGTGGTTTTGTACAACATACTGATGGTTGTATCTATGTGTAGTGTGATGATTATTTCTACGTGCATGTGGTTTGTGTACATTATGAAAGTGTGTGTATATGTAAGCATGATTACGTGTTGTAGGTGGATGACATGTTTGACTAGTAGTATTATGCTTTGTGTGTGTCTCATGTGATTGGGTTTGAGGTTGAGCAACCCGTTTTCCCAATTTAGTCTCTAGTTTCTTAGAGACAGCCTGCAGTTCAGTAACCTTAGCATTCAAACCAAATATCTTAGTAATAGAAATCTTGTGTCTACTCTTTTCTTCTGCAAGCTCCGTGTTGAGTGTTGTGATTTCTTGTGTTTGTTGTTCAATGCGTGCTTCGGCATCATGTAAGCTTATTTTAAGCTTAGATACCTCATCTGTGACATCCGTGGGTGAAGTGTCTCTAATGTTATCAAGTAATAGAGAAAGTCTTTGAATTTTGACTTCATGACTTTTGATCTTGTCCTTGGCATGTTTGTATTTACCAATGACCTTTTTGTGATCATTAAGTAAATCGGTGAAAGCATCGCCAAGTTCATCAAAAGTGAAGTCATCAAGAGTTTCGTTTGATACCTTGTCGGACGTTGCCATTAGGCACACATTAGCCGTATCTTGAGGAGAGTCCTTTTCTTCCTCGGAGCCACTAGCTTCGCTTTCATGTCAAATGCTTGTGTTGGCATATTTCTTTGACGAAGTCTTTTTGTATGGTTTCTCATAACGGCTGCTCTTCTTTAAGTATGGACAGTCTTTCCGGACATGTTCCGTCTTCTTGCAACCGTAGCAGGTTGGCTCTTCTTCGTCGTCTTCTTGTGGTTCCTTCTTTCTTCGGTTGAAGCGAAGGAATTTCTTGAAGTTGCGGACAAGGAGAGCTTGATCATCACCTTCCGAGTTGTCGTCATCCGTCTCATCGGGGTCAGCCCTCCGTCGGTGAGCTTTGAGTGCGATCTCCTTAGCTTTAGGAGCAGGCTCTTCGAAGTCCTTGAGGTCAAGCTCATGAGTCATCAGTTTTTCCATCAAGGTCTCCATGGATATGGTTGTGAGATCATTTCCTTCTATGATGGCTGTCATCTTAGGGTTCCAAATCTTTGGGAGCCCCCTAAGTAGCTTGCAAATCTTCTCGTGATTTGAATATTGTTTGCCGAGCGAAGACAGGGGGTTGATGATGTCGAGGAATCTTGTGAACATTTGCGTGATCGTCTCATTTTGCTTTATTTTGAAAGCCTCATATTCTTGAGTGAGACGGCTTATCTTTGATTCCTTGACTTGGGTGGTTCCTTCATGCGTCACTTCTAGAAGTCTCTATACATCGTGAGATGTGGTGCATGTAGAGACCCTGTTGAACTCATTCCTGTCTATAGCACAGAATAAAGCATTAATAGCTCTCGTATCTAGACATGCCTGTTTCTTCTCCTCGTCAGAATATTTATCATGTGATTTCTCAACGAGATCGCCATTGACAACTATTCTGGCGGGCTTTTTGTAACCGTCAGTGACGATAGTCCACAGGTCAAAGTCTAGCGACTTGAGATAAAAGCTCATCCTTATTTTCCAATATGTGTAGTTAGTTCCATCAAATAGGGGAGGCCTATGAGTGGACTGCCCTTCATCGTGATTGGAAATCAAGGATTGTGTGGTTGCCATGGATCAGCTCTAGGATGTTAATCCTTGTTGAGAGAACAGAGCTCTGATACCAATTGAAGAACAGATGGCAACTCTAGATGGGGGTGAATAGAGTTTATAGCGATAATAGCCAATTAAAAATTAAACTCTTTCACAATCTAAAAATAATTAGAGTAAACGCGGAAAATAAATAAGGAGCAAGAAAGCATACGCAAACACAGCCGATTTTAACCTGGTTTCCCTCGTGGAGGACTAGTCCAGGCCTGAGAACTCTAGCTCATGATTAAATCCACTATTTGTGAAATAGTAGTTACACCCCGTGTCTTTTCTTCAGAAGAGCACGTCAACTTCTTACAAAGGATCGCAGTGGCGATGCTTGGAATTTTCCAAGCGACTTCTTGAACTCTTGCACAAGACTCCTAACTGAATGATGCTGAGAACTTGAGACTTAGGGAGTTTGTGGCTAGTAGATAAAGAAGGGTATGGCTTATATTGAGCTTAAGAGAGAAGAGAAGAGAAGATTAGATGAATGAAAATGAGAGAATTTATGGCCTATTTATAGGGTATTAGCAGACAGAATTCGGCCAGAATTCTGGTAGGATTTTTCAAATATTTGGCCGTTGGACAACTAGCAACCAGCCAACCCTAAAAAATAGGGAGCTAATTTTTAGGGGACAGAGTTCGGCCCGAACTCTGTGTGGAGGCAGAGTTCGGCCCGAACTCTGTCTCCAGAGCATAGAATGGGTCCTAAGGCCCAATGGACTTATTTGGATGAGTGGAGCTTATGGGTTTTGGGTAGGTTATAGGTTAAGTCTCAAGAGCTCAGCACAACTCAGCTTACAATAGTCTAGACTCAATAAATATAAAACTACAGACTCAAAAAATGACTTGCATTTGCAGAACTGAGCTGTCGTCTGGCTTGAGCTGGATGTAGTCGTCGTGTGTCGTATTGAATTATTACAAGTATTATTTAGTCAATGTTATCAATATATGGTTGACTGTGACTTTGTGTCAACATAAACTCTTGCTAGTCCTGACATTTTGTATGACTAGCTTCATGATCAGCTGAATATGTAATATTTGGGACGCCTTACTATTGTATATTTGGTGATCTTACATCTTGTAACATTTATTTGCTTGCTTGTGATTAAGACACTAGGCTTGTTCTTGACCATAGAAGACTGATGGATTGTAGTTAAACCCTCATATATCTAGACAACCGTGACCGTATAGTGGAGTGGATCCCATTTCATTATACGTAGCTGGCTATGTCTGCCCCCGCTCTCCAGTGTTCTGGTTCTGGGGCGTGACATGGTTTAAGTGGTGGCCCATGCAGATCTTGTAAATCAAGATATGTGAGGGTTTACCGAATAGATGTCTCAATCAGTACTCACCCTTGATCTCTGCTCGTATCCACTTGATTCCTGAACTTCTTGTCCTGATCATATGCTTGTAATCGTTGATCTGTCCTGGTCCTTCCTTATTGTTCCCTATGTCGTCTTCTTCAGCGGCATTGTACCTGGCCCTGCCGATCAGCAAGGCGGAGCACCTCCCGTGGACCAGCAGCAACCAGAAGATCAGGCCAGCACTCAGGAGCAGCCTCCCGAGTCATGCCTACCGGGGATCCTGAACCACCAGTTCAGCCCGTCCAGCCTGCAGAGCCTGATAATGGCACTTTGGTGGGTCTCATCAGGACCTTGTTAGCTTCCCAGGATCGTAGAGGAGATGCCTTGCACCAGGCAGTGGAAGATCCTCTGAACAGAGGCGGTCGTCATGGGAACAGTACAGCCAACAGTTTCAAGCGCCTGAACCCTCCATTCTTCGATGGCAGCGAAGATGCTATCGCTGCTGATGCGTGGCTTGAGGACACAGAGGTGATATTGGAGGCAGCGAAGACCCCAGAAGATGAGAAGGTGGCAGTAGTGCGCCTGCAGTTATTAGATCTTGCCCGCAGCTGATGGATGGCGCAGGCTGTTGGATTAGTGGCGCCCATTGCTTGGACAGTATTCAGGGAGAGATTCCAGACTAAGTACTTTGATGCTGTAGCTCGGTACGATCTACAGACCAAGTTTACCAATTTGAAGCAGATGGGCAGGACGGTCGACGGATATGCGGCCGAGTTTTCTAGGCTTAGTCGGTTTGCTCCCACCTTGGTGGCAACCGAGTTCGACAGAGCCCAGCGGTTCCAGCAGGGGCTCCATCTCGAGATCTTATTGGCAGTGGAGCAGTTTGAGCATCAGACCTTCGATGCAGTATTGAGAGCAGCTAGGAGGCATGAGTATACCTCCCACAGGATCGTGGACAGGGCCGGGGGTCGGAAGCGATCTCACGGCCAGATGACCCAGTCGACAGCACCAGCCCCTGCAGTCTGGGCTTTGACAATTGGAACTCCGAGGTAGGCGGCCTCAGTGACGTCGGTCACGTCCCCTCAGCAACAGAAGCAAAAATAGTCTTCCGCAATGGGCTGCACTCATTGTGGGAAGCCAGGACACGTTGTTTCGGAGTGTCGCAGAGCACAGAGATTGTGTTTGGCTTATGGAGCACCGGACCACAAGATAGGGTCCTGTCCGAATAGGGCCAGTTCATCATCGGCCCAGACTAGTCCTTCGGTAAGGGGACCAGCACCAGTACAACAGCAGTACCAGCCTCCGAGGCCATTGCCGCCTCAGGCTCAAGTCTTTCAGCAGCAGAGACCCCAGCAGTATGCCCTGGTCCAAGCTCAGATTCAGAACCGGCAGAGAGGTTTCTAGCAGGATGTTTTTCCTCTTCCTCATACCTTCAAATTCTTTGCTTGCATGATTGATTGTTTGATTGATTGCTTAGTATAGCTTGTCCTTGCATCTCTAGCCACTTGATTTAAATTTCGAGGACGGAATTCTTTTAAGGTGGGTAGAGTTGTAATGCCCATATCTCGTATTACGTATTTGGAATACGTGTACGTATTTTGACCCGCACTGCATGTCTCCCTGCTTGATTTATTTTGGCATTTAATTGATGGGTTTATCTTGGTTCGATTCGGTTTGTTGGCTTGGTTCGATTTTGCTTGATTTTATGTGAACCAAACAACTCCCACCTACCACCACCCTCTTCATTAAATATACCACCAAATATTTCTCTCTCCTCATTAATTCTTCTTCTTCTCCACCATTACTTCTCCACCAACCTGAGAGAGAGAGAGAGAGCTTAGGCAAGTGCATCTTGCTTCATGGAAGAAGTCTATTTTTATTGTTCCATTGTCTTCCTTATGTGTTTCTAACCCACTTTAGTACTTAGCATTTTTTTATTTACTTGGTTAAATTCTTGTAGATCTAGTTTTGTGGTATTTTTGGGTTCCATGAATTTTGATCTATCAAACTTGTATATTTTTGCTAGTTGATGGTTCCATGTTGTAGAGAATTTCGTTCTATCCTATTTTGACCTATGAAAGTTCGGATTTGGACTCCGGATGATGGAATTATGGAGCTTGGAAGCATGGCTTCATGGTGTTTGTTTTCTCGGAAATTGGAGGAGAAGAACAGTACTTGACCGCATGACTATTTCATGCGGCAAGTGTTCTTCCCTGCCGCATGGACAAATCCAGCCGTATGAGCATTAATTTATTGCCTTGGCCACATGGCCATTTCATTTTTGGCCGCATGTGGTATTTTAAGCTGGCCACATATGGAAGCTACGCTTTATAGGGAATTGTATTATTTAATTTCCTTGGCATTTGTATTTGCATGCAAAGTTGGCCCTTTACATTAGTTGCATTGCACCAGCATTTTTGCTTGCAAATGCAAGCTTAGTTAGCCGCATAGGAAATACATGCTGGCTGCATGTGGTAATATCAGTGAGCCGCATGGCCTTAAATATGGGCTTGGCCGCATGTGGATGCATGGCCGTATAGAATCAATTATGGATTGGCCAATTAATTATATGTATTAGCTTTAAAAGCATCTGGCCGCATATATGCATTAGCTTTGCTTAATTATATGCTTAGCTTTTGTATTTGCATGGCCAGCATTAATATTAGCTAAAGCCTTGCATGCCTTATAATAAATGCATGGCCAACATTAATACTAGCTTAAGCATTGCATGCATTATAATAATGCATGGCCAGCATGCATTTAAGCATTTGTGTTAGCAATTGCTTTAAGCATTTATGTTAGCATTGCATGCATTATAATAATGCATGGCCAGCATGCATTTAAGCATTTGTGTTAGCAATTGCCTTAAGCATTTATGTTAGCAATTGCATGCCAACCTGCTCACGTGGCCACATGTATGGCCTTTTCCTTTTGTGCATGCCCTTGCATGCAAATTTGCATGCTTGCCAATAGCATTTGCTGGCCAACTCATAAGTTAGCCGCATGAGAATCATTAAGTGAGCCGCATAAGAACAATACCAAAGCCAGCCGCATGAAATGTTTGATGCATTATAGTAATATATGCAAGCTTGCATTATTTAACATCAGCCTTTAATTATTTACATGCATTGTATGCATGGTTTGCTTGCATACAAATTAATATTTAATTGTTGTTGGTCAAACACTGTAGCCGCATGAACATTAGTCTGGCCGTTGGCTGGCCGCATGGACCATCAATTATTGGTTGGCCCATTTGTTAATTATTTTCTTTTGCTTGCACTTGCTTGCATGACCAATTTCTTTGGCTGAGCCGCATATGGCCTAAATTTTCCTGAGTCGCATGAGTCCAGCCCTTGCCCCTGCTAATATTTAATTACCACTTGTATGCTTGTGCCATTAATTTAATATGTTCCCTGACACGATGGTGACCCGTTGTGGTGCACTTTGACATGACATGCCATGATAGTGACCCGTCGTGGTGCACTCCTGACAAATAGACTTGACATGATAGACTTGACATGATAAACCTGACATGATAATTCTTGATAGTGGCCCGCCGTGGCGCTCTCTTGACAAGTAAATCTGACATGATATATTTCTCGAGATGTTGTTACGACGGCTAACATGACACGACAAGATTGAACGGCCTGGACACCGTGGTTGAGTGTGTTTGTACAAATGAACCCGTCTTGTCCTGCATCATGTCTAGGACGGGGACCCCTGAGTACCACGGTCGGGGGTACCTGCTGAAAAAGGACTAAGGCTAATAACTAGAATAATCCAGTAGTCATGAAGAGATTTTCCCAGCTACAGGCAATCCCGTTATCTGGGTGCCCCACTTGGGATCTGTAGCCTACCGACGAGTAGAGCACATTTCCAGCACACTGTCATGTGTTGCACCCTTATTGTACTAATATTCGACCTGGATAACCTGGATGGTCTGCAGGACTTGTGGCTGTAGAATAATCTCGCTACATCTTGCTAGTAATTAGGCCTGTGATAACCCTAGTTAGTTAAAGTATCAAGCCGTACTTATTGCTTGGCCGTGAATGTTGGATGGGGAATTATCAGTCTAGTCTTGTCTTGATCCTGTACAAGATTGTCACATGTCCTGATTTCTTATATTATCTTGCCGATAAATGGTGGGAGAAACCAAGTTCTGTTCAGACGAAGGGTTACGATCCCGGTCCTTGTTTGGTTTACGGGTTGTAACCTGGTTATCTGAATAGTCCCATGGTTATCTCATCGTATATCACTTGTCATGCTTTTCCTTAATTACTGTCTTTTATTATGTAATTATATTCTTGTGCTAATTTGCTGGTTTTAGTTCCTAAGTGAAGCCTCCTTTGTGGCACTTGCTCTTTCTGGGGTCTGACCCAGCTGGTTTTGTATGGCCAGATATCAGAGCAGCTCCAGAGAATCCACCGACTTTCCAGCCAGATGGTGACCACTAGAAGGAATCCTGACAACGAGTGGGTTTATTTTGGCTCTCCTACTCTATTGTAAAATTATTCTTTTAAGGCGTTTAGCCGCCGAACAAGTGTTAGCTCGTGTACATTTTTACTTACTGTCTGCCTACGGGCTATAGCATGATTGACAGATCCTAGGGTTGATCATGTATGACTAAACTCTTGCTAGTCCTGACATTTTGTATGACTAGCTTCATGATCAGCTGAATATGTAATGTTTGGGACGCCTTACTATTGTATATTTGGTGATCTTACATATTGTAACATTTATTTGCTTGCTTGTGATTGAGACACTAGGCTTGTTCTTGACCATAGGAGACTGATGGATTGTAGTTAAACCCTCATATATCTAGACAGCCGTGGCCGTATAGTGGAGTGGATCCCATTTCATTATACGTAGCTGGCTATGTCTGCCCCCGCTCTCCAGTGTTCTGGTTCTGGGGCGTGACAGGCATTGACATCTTATTATCGATCAACGGATGTTGCAAGACAATTTATTAAGTTGGCATAAAGGAGTAACGAGGGGGGCAAATCACCACAGAGATCCACACTCACCAGTTAGAGAATTACCGAGAGGGAGAGGAACACTTGTGCGCTTAGCCTTCCGTCACACGTCCGTCTGCAATGGCACCAAAAGTTTGGTTAATACTCTGTCTCGTTATGTTCCCTTCTCTCAGAATTCTCAAGTGAATGCTATAACAATCGATGAAAACGGGCAAGAATCAAATCATCGAAACCATTCAGAAAAGCATCCATCAAAACCAAGCAAGAAAACCAGCAGCAAAACATCCAGAGAAAACTCTTGGACGCATTTCAAGAGAAACCAATACATTAGTTGGAAATGTTCTTATGCATTTGTCCGTGATCGATTTGATGCCGACGGTAAGTTTCCCTAATACTCGATTCCGACCGAGTTTATCAAGCCACAAGCTTACATAGTAAACCGCTAGGAGCAGGGCATTATAGTTGTAGCTCTGTTATATCTTGTATATGTACTTTATGGGAACTAGGCAGTTGGCGAGGAGAGGTTCTCCATTGATCGAGTTAGGAGTGTCATCTTATATCTTAGGACTGTCAAAACATTGACAGTCCTTCGTCGTCCCCAACATAACTGTCACAATTTCTAAATATTCCAAACTCTTAGGGGTTTCAAACCACCAATAATGGTGTTCGAAAACATGAAGAGATTGCATGAGAAAGATGAAGTTGTGTGGGTGGATGATGAAGAAGAAATAGGAGTTTGGGTGTTTGAAATTGGGTATTGCTCCTAACAAATTATGTGTTGTCCCATAACAATTTTTAAACTTAAATGGTTTGTCCCGTAATATATGATAGTTCAAATAGTGTGTTGCCCTTACTAATTTCTTATTTGTTAGTATGTTTTAGTGATGGTTCAACCTTTAAGTAGGTTATTTATAAGGGCACATCAATTTTTGATCAGGGTTATCCCATTTCTAAGTTTGATTTATTTACAAGTTTGTCATTGAAAAATTTGACCAGGGCTATCCCACTTCTAGGTATAAAAGTCAATTTTTCTTTTTTACTTTGTATTCTTCCTCTCCAAAGCTCTCTCTTCCTCTTTCTCCAAACCCTAGAATAATTCCTCTTGTCCCCATTTGTGGTCCCCAACTCAACACCTAACAAAATTTTCTTGTCTCCAAACCCTAGAATAATCCTCAACGAATATTCATATATAGTATTCGATATGTTTTCGACAACTAAATGGCAAAGTCTGTTAAATAATCGATTTTTTTTTTTCAAATTATTGAATGTTTTGTCACAATGTAGCTATGGAAGAATTTGGGACATCAAATCTATTAATCGATCAGTCCGGTCCTTCCGAAGAACACAACATTCCCTCCGAAGAACTCTCGGTAGGTCCCCGGCCTACCTACAATATTGCGTAGTCGACACTAGGACTGCTACACATTCAGGCAGTCCTATGTACTTGAAGGACTGCCAGAAAGTGTGGCAGTCCTGAAGTTGATCTTTTGTTCAACTGGACTGCCACATTTTCTGACAGTCCATCAAGTACTTAGGACTGCCAGAAAGTGTGACAGTCATGAAGGTGATCTCATGTTTAACTGGACTGCCACATTTTCTGGCAGTCCAGAAAGTACCTAGGATTGCCAGCAATTATGGCAGTCCAAGAAGATTCAGGATTATGCCCCCTTTTCTCATTTTGGGTAGACTTTTAGTTGGGCCATGGGTTGTTGTTCTTCTAGCTTCGTCTGCCTTTATCCCTTCCATGTGTTGGGATTCCTAAGCTCTAATTATGTCAGTTTAACCTCTATTTTCGTGCACAATTCCAAGCATCTACATGGCTGTATGCAGACATGAAATTATTGACTGCCATTTGATATATTTTTAGAGGATGTATATGAAAAACCCCTTGGATTATATATCGCATACCAAGTGGATGTTACACTACTTTGCATGATATTGTAACCAAGAATTGAATAACTTTAAATATTTGAAGGACTTATAGATGGTGCCTTTTATACGAGTGATTGCTTTAATGTTTATGGTCTTTATGCTCACATGTTTCATTCTCACTGACCAATCCATTAGCTAGAAATCTGGTCCTGGTACATATATTACTGAGATCATACTGTATATGCAAACAAGGACTGTCCAATTTTCTGTCCAATTTTTTCAAATTTGGACTAGTTTCAATTCGGACTAGCCCTGATCAAAAATTGATGTGCCCTTATAAATAACCATTAAGTATTTTTTTAATGTGCATGTCTGACTTATTCAATAAGTTTGAGTCAAATACGATTTAAAATTACGTGGTCCGATATGATTGGATGATATGTTATGCATTATAAAGGGTCTGTTTGGATTGAGGGCGAAGAGAGTTAAGGGACTGTTTGGGCCCCGATAGGTGTGTTGCAAGTAGGGGTGACGATTTTGCCCTCATATCCTCTACCCTAGCCGGGTACCCTGCACCCTCAGGTGCCCACGGGTACCCTCTACCCTTCGAGGGCAAGCCCTACCCTTACCCTCTTGGAATTAGGGTAGGGTAAGGATTTTATTCTGATACCCTAGTGTAATTATCCGGGTACCCGTCCTACCCTCTGCCCTGTAACCCTACCCTGAACCCTACCCTACCCTGAATCACTATCCTACCTACTACCCGTTAACCCTAACCCTTTAAAACCCTCGACCCTACCCTTCTCCCCACCCTGAACTGGACGGCTAGTACAATTACCCTAGTGCAATTACCGGAATACCTTGTAGTTTTTTATAATTAGTACTTAGGATTAGGAGAACTACATGGTGCTTGATCCTAAGGAGTCAGGTCTAGCCCCCTCCTTGGGTATGTAGGCAGCCCAGGTTCTACTATATAACTGGGTTCAGCGCCTTTAGTAAAAAAAAAATATTCTCCCTATTATTTTTTGTTAAGTTGTTATGATTTTTGAATGCTGTCAAAATCTGAAAAAAATGAAATAGAAAGAAAAAAATATTCCCCCCTGTTTAGTAGCAAAAAATTTGATTTTCAAAGTTAAAAAAATGAAATGGCAAGGGTAATACCCTTACCCTCCCTACCCTGACCCTCAGCTACCCTGTGAGGGTAAAGGGTAAGGACGGGTAATGGGTATTGGTTTTTTGGAAGAGGACTACCCTACCCTACCCTCATGACTCCCCTAGGATATCAAAAAAAGCTCAATACCCTACCCTACCCTGCCCTCTTCCTGCCCTTACCCTACCCTACCCTACCCATCGCCAGCCCTAGTTGCAAGTGGTAGAATTTTTTTATTGTTGGCTGCAACTGAGCTATGGATGAGGAGACTTGCACCGTTTGGATGGCTGCAGCTATTCTGCTGTAAGTGGAGAATCTCTGACCCAAATAGGATCTTATCCCCTCCAGACTTCATTTTCCACCTACGCCAAAAAGTGGCATAACTCCAGGAAGCTCTCCATTTATGTTGTGTTAGTTTCCTTTTTTTCTCCGTGTGGAAGTCCCCTAGCTCTGGTCACCTTCTTTCTTCTGCCATCTACTAGGTTAAAAACTTTTTGTTAATGTTTTTTTTGCAGTTGGGAGGATTCATTTTCTGCTCACTTCTGTAGGTGTTGATTTTTCGCCATTTTTTTTTATTTCTTTAGCTCTATATAACTTTATTAAGAGAGAGCCATAAATATGTAGATTTGTGAGTCATGGCCAATTTTTTTTGATGGGTGCTCTATTTTTTTTTCCTAATAGAGGCTACTTGTGTTAGCTTACATGTTCCACTTGGATTACCTTCAATTAACTATATATTGGTTTACATTTAATTTGAAGAAATTATTGATCTACTTGGATTACATTTAACTTGGACTACTTGGCCAATTACTATATGTTAGTTTACATTATATTTTATCTACTTGGATTAGTTGGATTCGAACATGTCTACAGAATTTTGAAAAAAATTGATGCAATTTTTACTACTTGCACCAACGTTCATGTTTGCGGAGTGGTAAGCATACCAGTTTTTGATTTGGTGAGTATATCACTTGTGAGTGATAATTCAAATATTAAAAGTCAATATTTTAGTTCCCACTTACACTTTCAAAGTGGTATCCAAACACAACATATTGAAACTCCACACTTGCGGGAGGACAATCCTACGTATCCAAACGCATTTTTGAAAGTGTAATACATTGCAAGTGTCCTGCATTACATCATGTAAAAAGTGTCACTTCCACACTTTCGAATAGCTCCTGCGATCCAAACAGGCCCTAAGTGAGGGGGAAAAAATCATACTTGGTTTAAAGGTGGAGATTTAGAAGGGAGAGCCATAGAGTTTTTTTTTGAATAAAGAGTCATAGAGGGTTAAGTGAGGGTTTATGTAACCTTTTATTTTATTTTATTTTTCAACCCCTTAGATTGAAGGTTAACGAGGAGAGGTTGTTCAAAAAGTTATAAATATTATTTGTTTGTCGTATAAAATATCGTGACATTCTCTTTCATTTCTTTGCTTTCAATTTGCTCCTCCGTTTCAACATGATGAAGTGCTGACGTCCAGGTGCATCATCTATTCTCGCTTTCACTTATTGCTCATCGTTAAAATTATTAAAAAACGATGACTATGTTTTTGATGCATATATTGAGTTTATGACCACATATATTTGATGCATAAAAAAAGTCAATGTGCGTCAAAAAATTGGAGGAGAGTAATTGATGACCACATATTATTTATCCGTTGGGTTGACGACCATATATGTTTTATGCAATTTTATGCCACATGTAATAATAATATTTTGGTAACTATTTTATTTTTATTTAATCATTCTCCCACTCAAAACCTCCAATTCAAACAAGAGTTATTAAACACAATCAACTTAACTCTCCTTCCAATCCAAGCAAGGTTATATGTGTTGACTCTCCTCCCCCTCCTCACTTTACTTTCCTTCACCTAATCCTACTTAACACTGCTTTTTTCCCTCAATCCAAGCAAACCCTAAGGGTCTGCTTGGCAATTGTAGGGGTAGCGATTATGAGGTGTTTTTAGAGTATCGATTACGAGAGGTCCAATTTTAGATGGTTTTAAGTGGCAGGTTTTAAACCAGTCCAATTCATGCTTGTTAATTCACTAACGAGAGGTTCTGAAAGTATTTTACATGAATAAAAATAAATATGGAAGATTATTAGTAGTTATAATTATATATTTTTGTGATGATATAAATGGAATAAAATAATAAAATTCCTCAAAACCTATCGATTTAGGTGTTTATAAACCCAACCAAAATTACATACATCAATTTTTTGTTGCTTTCATAAAGATAATGTTATTCGTACTTCCAACTTGTCCCTCCAAACTTTTTATGTGCAACTGACATTCATGTTAAATAATATTATGTGTCATCTGACATGGCGACATGACAAATTTTAACCAAAAAGTTGATTACCCATTTTTTTCATGTTAATATTAATATTAATATTAACGTTAATATAAATAGTAATATTAATACTATTGTTAATGTTAATATTAATTTTATTTAATGTTAATATTAATTTTAATTTTAATTTTAATGTTAATTTAAATGTTAATTTAATTTTAAAATTTATCGTGTCAACTGCTACATCAACATGCCACGTCATCTGCCACATAAAAAAGAATAGTTTGGAAGAACAATTTGAAGGGACAATTTGGAGGGACAAATAGCATTATTCTAAAAACTATTAGCTCAGTCGAATTTATTAATCATAATGGACACCCTCATCTGATCTGAGCTCCAATAGTTGATAATGATGGTGACAGTGCCGGACTTTAGATTTTTGATGTCTGAGACGAACTCTAAAAGTGGTGCCCTCAAAACTTAATGTTCATATTAATAAAAAATTTACCAAATTATTTTCTTGTTGGAGGCATGTTTGCTTCTTTAGAAAATAAAGGGTTAATTAGTTGCACCCCCCCTATGGTTTTTACGTATTTTGGTAGCTGTCCCCGTTGTTTCAAAAATAAAGAACACCCCCCTGGCTGCTTAATTTTCCACTCATTTTCTTCTATGCACCAGGGGGTACAACTAATTAACTTTATAAACCAGGGGGGTGTTCTTTATTTTTAAAACAACAGGGACAGTTACCAAAATACGTGCAAACCATAGGGGTGTACAACTAATTAACCCGAAAATAAATAAAGAGAAATTTTGACTTACCCCCCACTTGGATTACCCATATTAAGGGTGCACCCCACAATTTTGTAAAAATGTAAGGGTCCCCCCACTTTGGACAAAAACCGTCCAGAACGGACGGTCAACAGCTTTGACCCAAAAAATTTGACAAAAATATCCCTTCCCTAATTTCTTCTTCCTCTTCCTTCAACCCCCACCCTCCCCGCCGCAACTACACCCCCCCGCGGCCGCTGCTACCCCCCTCAGAAGCCATTGCCCCCCTCCCGCAACAACAGCAGCAGCCGCTGCCGCCGCACGCCGCTCTTCCCCATCGCTCGCCCCCGCCGCTGCTCCCCTCCCCGCTGCTACGCGCCGCACGTCGCAGCCGCCGCCGCTGCTGCTTCCCGTCCCGTCGCTGCTACGCAGGGAAGGAGAGGGGAGGCGATGGCGGGGAGTGTCACGTCCCGCTCCTGTAGGAGCGATCGTCCTCGCTAAGATGTGATGCCGCACGAGCCTAGATTGCGCTCGTGCAAGGCAGTTCCATAACGGCCGATTACAGGCTAAGCGACGGGGTCGTTGCACAGAAGTCCATAGCATAAACATTGAATAACAACATCAAAAATTTAAAGCAAAACACAAGTCATTCAAAATGCTCTTTATTGATATTCAAACAAAGGTTACAATTGTGGGCACGAGGCCAATTTACAAGTCTCTTAAGCTCACTTTTCTCTCATATTACAAGTCACTCTGCTCTCTCTCATTTCTCAATACAAGCTTCAAGGCGACGAGTGGCAGATTCTTCAGAATAACGATGTCCATATATTATGTCCCGTATATGTCACTTCCCATTCCCAGAATACGTATTTTTAGAATGCATATACTGTTTAAATGTAAATATTTTATATTTATCATGTATTGCTCTGTATTTAAATTCCTTTAATTTTATGTTAATTAATTTTCTGCAATTTCATTTCTGCACTTTACTTTCTGCTTTTATACTCTGCTTTAGCTTTGCTATGGGTTCAGCTCAGATTGGTTTAATTATGTTGGTTCATCATGAACCGAAATAAACCCCCCACCTACCACCACTCCTTCATTTAAAAGCCCCAAACCCTTTCTCTCTCTTCATTACTTCTTCTCATTTATCTTCTTCTTCCTCATAACTCTCCCACCAACCTAGGAGAGCAAGGCAAGTGCCAACTTGCTTCTTGATGGATCCTCATTATTATTGTTCCATCATCCTCCTTACTTGATTCTAAGCCTCTTTAGTACTTAGCATTTTCAATTTCCATGACTGATTTGTTGTAGATCTAAGTTTGTTACATTTTCGAATTTCTTAGGTTTTGATCTAGTAAACTTTGTTATCTTCAAGTTTTGATGGTTCCATGTTGTAGAGAATTTCGTTCTACCCAATTTTGACCTATGGAAGTCCATATTTGGGCTTGGGATGAAGGATTTATGGAGCTTGGAAGCAATGGCTTCCATGGTTCTCTTCCATGGTTCTGTTCTCAGAAATTTGGAGAAGAAGAACAGTCCCAGCCGCATAAATCTTTCTTCCACAGCGCATGAAATCTCATTTCACAGCCGCATTCCCACAGCGCATGAGTTTATTTATTTTCCAATCTCATTCCTCAGGCGCATGGATTATTTATTTCCCAATCTCATCTCACAGCCGCATTCCCACAGCGCATGAGTTTATTTATTTTCCAATCTTATTCCTCAGGCGCATGGATTAGCATTCCCACAGCGCATGAGTTTATTTATTTTCCAATCTCATTCCTCAGGCGCATGGATTATTTATTTCCCAATCTCATCTCACAGCCGCATTCCCACAGCGCATGAGTTTATTTATTTCCCAATCTGCGCATGGATTATTTATTTCCCAATCTCATTTCACAGCCGCATTCCCACAGCGCATGAGTTTATTTATTTCCCCAATCTCATCTCACAGCCGCATTTCCACAGCGCATGAGTTTATTTATTTCCCAATCTTATTCCTCAGGCGCATGGATTAGCATTCCCACAGCGCATGAGTTTATTTATTTTCCAATCTCATTCCTCAGGCGCATGGATTATTTATTTCCCAATCTCATCTCACAGCCCACAGCGCATGAGTTTATTTATTTCCCAATCTTATTCCTCAGGCGCATGGATTAGCATTCCCACAGCGCATGAGTTTATTTATTTTCCAATCTCATTCCTCAGGCGCATGGATTATTTATTTCCCAATCTCATCTCACAGCCGCATTCCCACAGCGCATGAGTTTATTTATTTCCCAATCTGCGCATGGATTATTTATTTCCCAATCTCATTTCACAGCCGTATTCCCACAGCGCATGAGTTTATTTATTTCTCAATCTCATTCCTCAGGCGCATGGATTATTTATTTTCTAATCTCATCTCACAGCCGCATTCCCACAGCGCATGAGTTTATTTATTTCCCAATCTCATTCCTCAGGCGCATGGATTATTTCCCAATCTCATCTCACAGCCGCATTCCCACAGCGCATGAGTTTATTTATTTCCCAATCTTATTCCTCAGGCGCATGGATTAGCATTCCCACAGCGCATGAGTTTATTTATTTCCCAATCTCATTCCTCAGGTGCATGGATTATTTATTTTCCAATCTCATCTCACAGCCGCATAAGAATCTCATTCCTCAGGCGCATGAGATTATTTATGCACGATATTATTTATAATTCCCAATCTTATTCCTCAGCGCATGATATTATTTATTTTCCAATCATTCCTCAGGCGCATGAGATTCTTTATTTCCCAAACATTCCCCACAGCGCATGAGATTTATTTATTCCCCAATCATTTCCCACAGCGCATGAGATTATTTATTTCCCAATCATTATTTATTTTCCAATGTTTATTTCCCGAATTTGGCATTAATTAACATTGATTGTTATGTTGATTAATTATTGATCATGCGTTCCTAGATGGAACTAAGAGACTGGCTAGTCGTCTTATTGAATTAAATGGAATAAGACACGTTCATATTTGAAATCGATTGGCCAATCCCGAATATTGACATACAGGCACACATGCAGGCTTCAATTTATTTATTTATTTATTTTACTATAAAAGAAGCATGTGTACTTTATGGTCAAGGCATGATTGTTCCGTGGTTAGTTTGGATTGTTGCATTACGCTATGTAAGACCTACAACCTAACCGCACGGGCATCGTTGTAGAGTTGTGCATATCGTACCCCGTACGAAAGTACTCATTCCGAATGACCATGATCCACGGCATGGGATTTCACTCAACGTAGAGACTATTAAGTTAAATAAAAATAATGATTGCATGGAGAGAATAGATTTTCGAGTTCTTACATGGCAGCCCTCTTGGGACTAGTAGTGCCCGACAGGCCGGCTGGTCCCCACAGATACTGCAAACCTGCCACACGGGCATGGAGCGGTATCTGGTTATACTATTTATTGTATATTGTATATTGATGACGGGCGTCCTGCTGGGACTCGTCTAATTCATGATTGGCGCAATTGATTGACTGGATCGACTAGCCTTGCTTGTCCATAGTAAGAACTGAGAAATCTTTATTGCAAAATTCCAGGATAACTTGGAACTCACAGTAGTAAGCCGTAGGAGTTGGATGGCCGTTTAAGTTGGTTTGTTTGTGTATTGTACCTACTCTGTTACCTAACTGAGATGATCAGAGCATCAGGACATGACGGGCCAACTTCTGTCCTTATTTGGTTGGGAGGTTGGTTCGAAGTGTCGTGATGTTATGTGAATCCCAGTAGCAAGCAGAGATCTATTATTATATTCTCTTAATTACTGGTTTAATGTCTCATATCGTGCTTCCTTGCGGTACTTGCTATTAGAGGTCTAACCTCTCTGGTTTTGCATGGCCAGATTTAGAGCCAGTTTCCGAGGACTCAGCTTACCTCTACCTCCAAGATGGTCAATACTAGAGGGATGATCGCAGGAGGACTCGAGTGGGTTCCTTACCTCCCCGCTCGTTTTGTTATTTACTTTATACTTTGCCGTTTGGCACCGACATGTTAGTCGGATTGTCTTGCACTTACTTTTGCATAATTGTAATTAAGTCAGACTGCAGCTGATAACAATTGTGTATACTTTGCTACATCATCTGGCTATGTTTTGTAAAGCCAGATATCAAGAACATTTCGACTGAGCGTTTGGGACGCCTTACTGCTTTATCTTACATGTTCTCTATTTCTGTTTCTTGTTTGAATGATTGAGACAATAGATGTGAAGTGACCATAGCGAGACTTTTATGCAGTATGCACCCCCTTGTCTTTTAGACAACATTGATCGTATTATACGGTATTCATCTACCCGTAATACGTAGCTGGCTGAGTCATTCCCCCGCTCTCCAGTATTCTGGATCTGGGGCGTGACAGTATATGTTCTGACTCCATGCGGCCGCATGCCTCGAAATGCCAAAAAACTCCGTGCCTCGATGCATCCAAGTGAGCTCCGCACCATCGGGCTTCTACCTATGCCTGCACATGAAAACTGTATGGGTGTCAGTACTCAACTGTACTGGTGGAGTGAGCTCCTCGCCCACCCATACAAAACTGACACGTTCATTTACTTTGTGCAGCTTAATTCCCTTTTTGATTGTCTTACTAGTCTTACCTTAGGATCAATTTTAGGACAATGACACCTTAGCCTATAATTGGCAACGCAACGACAGGGTCATGCTATACTCTATTCGTGGCTTCAATATTTTGAGGCAGTGCCTCGCCAAGTAAAAACTTATGTAAACTCGGTCATGCCAAGACTTTCACTTATTTTTATGTGCCTCTAGACCATTCTCGTGCCAATGACGTCAAGGGGACGACTCGTGCTGGTCGTGCCGATAGACTTGATCGTTCCTTAAGATCGAGGTCGTACCTCCCAAGGATCAACCAGACTTAACCAACTTGCCTTACGACAATTCCTGACTTAAGTCGAGACGACTCGATGATGATGCCACATTCATGTCGAAGCACGTGTCATTGCTATAGCCAAATATTAGGCTCCAGAATGGTGTTGTAACCGTGCACACCTAACCCGCACCGATTCAAGGTTAGTGCCTGCTATAAGTATACCTTGTTAACCCAACTTGTAACTTGCTAGTACTCGACGCAATCCAAAGACATACACGTGGATAGCCGCTCTTATGCCGACACATCTATATGAGTGGTCACTAGCAATGTCAAGCTATACTGGATCTTTGCATACGGTGACCATTCACGTGCGAGGTACAAGCTCCCACTGAATGACCCACAACCTATATTGTAACGGTTCACTTCAATCAAGTCTTACCGTCGATGAAGGTCGTACAATATCTGCTCTTCCTTCTAGGCCGATACGAACCCGGTGTCCCGACGATCGTTCGAGGAATTTCCTTTGCACGCAAGTTGTCCAATGACCATGTAAGACTCAACTCGATCTACCAAGTCCTTCCTTAATCATGACCATGCTTCCCAACTTTCTATCGAGACTCCCAAGTAGCGGGACCGATCTCGGTGACAACCAGTCGCGTGGACTTCCTTATCGAGACTCCCACGTAGCGGGACCGATCTCGTAAACTTCCTTATCGAGACTCCCAAGTAGCGGGGACCGATCTCGTGATCTTCCTTATCGAGACTCCCAAGTAGCGGGACCGATCTCGTGAACTTCCTTATCGAGACTCCCAAGTAATGGGACTGATCTCGGTGACAACCAGTCGCATGGACTTCCTTATCGAGACTCCCAAGTAGCGGGACCCATCTCGTGAACTTCTATCCTTTGAAATCTAGGAAACGACTACTAAGTAGTCTTCCATCTTATCTTGAACATAACGTATTCCTTTGTCCGTGGCATGCTTTTCCCTAAACCAACCGTAGCTCGTACCTTAGACTAACTTTTCTCTAGGCGACACTATCGCTCAAGTTACATACTTTATATGACAAGCCTTGAGATCGTGGGACTATGTGACTTGACAACCGCAGACAACAGGGGACAGTGCTTGCTATGACTTCGATAGCCCAGCAAAACTCTTGTCTAACTTGTTCGTGCAACGACTTGATGAGCAAGGGCTGCGTCAAGCCTTGCATCGAGGGAACGTGTTGTGCACGCATTCGACTTGAACAACCAAGTTCTTTGGGTGCCTAAACTTATGCCACAAGCCGTGCTCTGCAACGTGCACTGTAACTTAACCCGTAGGACGAGCAAGGCAATGCCAAGTCCTGGACGATGGGACCGTGCATGCTTTATCAAGCATTCATGCAGGCGACGCCTATGACTTATGCTAAGTTCTTAACTTCGTGGCAACTTAAACCAGCTTTCCTTCTCCCAAGCCACGGAGAAGGATCGAGTGTCATTTTAAAAGAACGCTGAGCAAACTTCTAAGCCGACCGTAGGACCTTTCCATATTCTAACTCAGTCTGACCCAAGTTGGGATTATTCCCTTAGCTATGCGGATACATCTATTTTTATTATCAAGCCTACTTGTGCATTTGAAAACTTTTATTTTATTAGTGTGAAGGCCAAGCTGAGGTAAGTTCACCGAAGCCACCCACCTGAGCGAGTCTTCGAGCAAACCGTTACGTGGCTAAGTCCGAACGCCGTCGGCATTTCGATTCCTCCGATTGACTGAGCGTGACGGGGCACTACATCATACACCACCCAGAAAAAAGTTTCATCCTCGAAACTAACTGAGTACTTACTCATCAACTTATCACTTTATTCAATATTCTATAACTCTCGCACACATTACGCCTATGCGTTTCTTCAATCCGAGCCACGCTCGCACTACCATCAATCTTTCCTTTAAAACACGATTTCAAAATTCTCGACACTTTTTCATTTTTTAAGTCTCACTTGAATTCAACGTATCACTTGGTTGGATCGTACACATATCCCAGGTGTCCCCAAAATATATGCATTTCAGCCAAGCCGCGTGATAGAGAATTCACCATTCTCACTCGAGCCGGATCGTGCACATATTCAGGCGTTCCTAAAATATATGCATGTCAGTCGAGTCTCATGAGTGATATTACCATACTCTTGAATCATTCTATCCATCCATACCATTCCCTAATCCTATCAATCCTCAAGATCAATCTTTCCAATGCTAACTCTTGAAGCATGGACATCTCACTTAACTGCTAGGCCATCTCTCCAGACTAAAGTCAATGTCAGGATTGGAATCATAGTTCCCCAACAATAATGCCAACATTGACCCCAATCCTAGGGTCAAACCAGGTTGATAGTACGGGATTTTCTACCCAAGCTTGCATCACTCAGATTTCTAAACATAGAGCATATATATATATATATATATATATATCTCCTATTCGTACTTGCAACACTTAGTCCAAGAGGTCCGAATCATTCAGCAAAGCCATCCTACACTGAGTCATGTTCAACCATTTCCTTGACATATCAATATCGTTCATCCAACAAACAACTTGTATAGTCTATCTTCTCAAACATATTCGATATAATCCGCCTATCTATTCCTCCCAAGTCAAGCACGCTTAGACACGACTTGTCGTTAAACCATAATTCTCATTTCATATTCCTTAAGTCATTTATTTCAATTCACGTAATCGATCACAAGGTCGTCTGACTTTAACAATATGTCACGTTCCAATCTCACGCGAGTTCGATTATCCACGGTCGGCATGAAATCACCATGCAACGCTCCCACGGAATAATCGTTCTCATCGGAGCGTAACTCTTATTTTGAGTCTAGACTAATTCATTCTCGATACGCAGATTGGATGTCCTCAATCCTCAAGTTTACTCAATCATCACTCACAAGTCCGATCAATCCTCGAATCTACCTTTGCCTTAAACCACAAGTCGAAGCAATCTAAATTGCCACATCTTGATTTTTCGAGTTCGATCATTCCCGTGACATGAATCACCATGTCCGCACTCATGCAGAATGATCGTCCCCAAGTCCGATGTGATGCATGGGCGAGGCTGGAGTTGCTCTCACACAAGATAAGGTCGTCGGCGTTGTGGTTATCAGCGTAACCATCAAGACACGATTATTTTCATCCAACATTCATTTCATCAAAATCCCAAGCATAGAGTCCATCGAAAAAAATAACATTTTTGTACGATCGTCATTCCTCGAATCAGAGTACCCCCGAGTTATCGCATATCGATCTTTGATACGCCTCAATACCATCGATGATATATGTAACCTGACGATCTTTATTTGCAACGAATTTCGAGTCGTGCGACTGATGCTATCGTACGAACTGGATAATCTCCTCGACATTCAAGATCAAGTTCGATCATTATCTCCCAAACCCGTTACATGTTCAATTCGTCCAAAATCAAAATCACGTATATTCGTCCGACTACCTTAAGTCATCCAGCAACATATTTTCTCAACTCACGTTGCCTTATTTCTAACACAAGTCATCGATCAATATCGATTCACATCCTTAGAATTATTCTCAAATATTCGAATCACTTCCACATACGCTATCATCAAATCGTGCTAACTTTTCGTATACGATTCACATATCGATTTCCTCGATCAAGTCATCTGTTCGTTACACCTTAACTTTTTTTTCGATTCAATTTATCCTTTCCTTATCACTTGCATTTCACGTTCAGTGCAAATTCTAATCCCGTGCTCGTCGATTCTAATTTCGTTCGAATCAACTTGTCAAAATCGTCAAAATCACAACTTTACTCAATGATACTCAATCTATGGCTTTGCATGCATGTGACGCTTGCTGATAGACTCATTGACACCCCATATCCTCAATCGTTCGATATCTCCGAAGCTATCCCATACACCACTTACGGATGAAGTCATTCAACAAATCCTCGAAACAAGTTTTGAATCATACTTCGGATTTTCGTTCGAGCCCAAGCACGCTCATCATATAACATAGACGATAACATCGTCTGATGGCACCCCTATCGATAGTCATCCCGTATACTCAATCAAGTCTAACTCATTGTCGTCCGACACAATTTGAATCCCGCACTCGACTTTGCTAAGGTCGACACGATTCCTGGTGTATATGCCTAGCCCGACTTAGCCAACCGTGTTTGTTTAAAGTTAACTTGTTCAACCAATTTTTCTCTTTCATGATACTTTTCAAATATTTAGACTTATTTTATGGACATCCCATGGGACATTTGAGAGAGAGCGTCAATATATTAATTGCGACGACAACATCAGAGTTTGCGGAACCAACATCGAAGTTAAAGAATTCAATCGAAGTCCAAGGACGTAAAGCCGTGCTCTGATACCATTATGTCATGCCCCGCTCCTATAGGAGCAATCGTCCTCGCTAAGGCATGATGCGGCACGAGCCTAGATTGCGCTAGTGCAAGGCGGTTCCATAACGGCCGATTACAGGCTAAGCGACGGGATCGTTGCACAGAAGTCCACAGCAGAAACATTGAATAACACCAGTGGAAATTTAAAGCAAAATATAAGTCATTCAAAATGCTCTTTATTGATATTCATACAAAGGTTACAATTGTGGGCACGAGGCCAATTTACAAATCTCTCAAGCTAACTTTTCTCTCATATTACAAGTCACTCTGCTCTCTCTCATTTCTCAATACAAGCTTCAAGGCGACGAGTGGCAGATTCTTCGGAATGACGATGTCCATACGTTATGTCCCGTATAAGTTCTGACTCCATGCAGACGCATGCCTCAAAACACCAAGGAACTCCGTGTCTCGACGCATCCAAGCGAGCTCCGTGCCATCGGGCATCTACCCGTGCCTGCACAAAAAAATTGTGTGGGTGTCAGTACTCAACTATACTGGTGGAGTGAGCTCATCGCCCACCCATACAAAACCGACACGTTCATTTACTTTGTGCAGCTTAATTCCCTTTTTGATTGTCTTGCTAGTCTTGCCTTAGGATCAATTTTAGGACAATGACACCTTGGCCTATACTTGGCAATGCAACGACAGGGTCGTGCTATACTCTATTTGTGGCTTCAATATATTCGAGGCAGTGCCTCGCCAAGTAGAAACTTATGCAAACTCGGCCGTGCCAAGACTTTCACTTGTTTTTATGTGCATCTAGACCATTCTCGTGTCAATGACGTCAAGGGGACGACTCGTGCTGGTCGTGCCAATAGACTTGATCGTGCCTTAAGTTCGAGGTTGTGCCTCCCAAGGATCAACCAGACTTAACCAACTTGCCTTACGGCCCTTCCTGACTTAACTCGAGACGACTCGATGGCGACGCCACATTTATGCCGAAGCATGTGTCCTTGCTATAGCCAAATATTAGGCTCCAGAATGGTGTTGCAACCGTGCACACCTAATCCGCGTCGATTCAAGGTTAACGCTTGCTATAAATATACCTTGTTAACCCAACTCGTAACTTGCTAGTACTCGACGCAATCCAAAGGCATACACGCGGATAGCGCTCTTATGTCGACACATCTATATGAGTGGTCACTAGCACTATCAAGCTATACCGAATCTTTGCATATGGTGACCATTCGCGTGTGAGGTATGAGCTCCCACAGAATGACCCACAGCCTATATTGTAACGGTTCGCTTCAATCGAGTCGTACCGTCGATGAAGGCCGTACAATATATGCTCTTTTTCCAAGGTCGACACAAACCCGGTGCCCCGGCGATCGTTCGAGGAATTCTCCTTCACGCAAGTTGGCCAATGACCATGCAAGACTCAACTCGATCTACCAAGTCCTTCCTTAATCATGACCATGCTTCCCAACTTTCTATAGAGACTCCCAAGTAGCGGGACAATCTCGGCGATAACCAGTCGCCTGGACTTCCTTATTGAGACTCCTAAGTAGCAGGACCGATCTCGTGAACTTCCTTATCGAGACTTCCAAGTAGCGGGACCAATCTCGTGATCTTCCTAATCGAGACTCCCAAGTAGGGGGGCCGATCTCGTGAACTTTCTTATCGAGACTCCCAAGTAGCGGGACCGATCTCGGCGACAACCAGTCGCGTGGACTTCCTTATCGAGACTCCCAAGTAGCGGGACCGATCTCGTAAACTTATATCCTTTGAAATCCTGGAAACGACTACTAAGTAGTCTTCCATCTTAACTTGAACATAACGTGTTCCTTTATCCGTATCATACTTTTCTCTAAACCAACCGTGGCTCATACCTTAGACTGACTTGTTCTCTAGGCGACACTATCGCTCAAGTCACATACTTTATATGACGAGCCTTAAGATCGTGGGACTATGTGACTTAAGAACCGCAGACAACATGGGACAGTGCTTGCTATGACTTCGATAGCCCAACAAAACTCTTGTCTAACTTGTTCGTGCAACGACTTGACGAGCAAGGGCTGCGTCAAGCCTTGCATCGAGGGAACGTGCTGTGCATGCATTTGACTTGAACAACCAAGTTCTTTGGGTGCCTAGACTTATGCCACAAGCCGTGCTCTGTAACGTGTACTGTAACTTAACCCGTGGGACGAGCAAGGCAATGCCAAGCCCTGGACGATGGGACCATATGTCACGCCCCAGAACCAGAATACTGGAGAGCGGGGGCGTACATAGCCAGCTACGTATAATGAAATGGAATCCATCTCACCATACGGTCACGGCTGTCTAGATATGTGAGGGTTTATCTACAAGCCATCAGTCTCTTAAGGTCATAAATTATCATATTGTCTCAATCTCAACCAACTAATAATAATCACAAGATATCAGATCACCAAATATACAATTGTAAGGCATCCCAAACATTACATATCCAGATGATCATGAAGCTAGTCGTACAAAATGTAAGGACTAGCAAGAGTTAAGTTATACATGATCAACCTCGAGTTGCCAATCATGTTACAGCCCGTAGGCAGACAGTAACTAAAATATACACGAGCTAGCACTTGCTCGGCGGCTAAACGCCTCAAAAGAATAATGTACAATTACAGTGGGAGAACAAAATAAACCCACTCGTTGCCAGGATTCCCTCTAGTGGTCACCATCTGGCTGGAAAGCAGGTAGATCCTTTGCTGCTGCTCCGGTATCTGGCTATACAAAACCAGCTGGGTCAGACCCCCAGAAAGAGCAAGTGCCACAAAGGAGGCTTCACTTAAGAACTAAAACCAGCAAATTAGCACAAGAATATAATTACTTAATAAGAGACAGTAATTTAAGAAAAAGCATGACAGGTGAATATAAAAGACAATCTTGTACAGAATCAATAAAAGACAAAACCTATGATAAAGCATGACAGGATGATATACGATGAGATAACCATGGGACTATTCAGATAACCAGGTTATAACCCGTAAACCAAACAAGGACCGGGGTTGTAACCCTTCGTCTGAACAGAACTTGGTTTCTCCCACCATTTATCGGCAAGGTAAATATAAGAAATCTGGTCATGCAATTATTCATGATATAGAATTAAGATAAAGCACGAGTAATCATGCCATGCCAGAAATTGTACAGGATCAGGACGAGACAAGGCTGGACTAGACTCCATCCAATCAATCACGGCCAAACAATAACTACGGCTTGCTACTTTAACTAACTAGGGTTATCACAGACCTAGTTACTAGCAAGATGCAATGAGAATCCCAAGTCCGGTTACCTGTTTGTTACTACCTGAGTGATCCCAGCAAGAAAAGGAAAAGATAGCTGGATATAGCAGACAAACTGTAGTAAGATACATGTGTCCTAAGGTACCACACTCGACGACGGGCTGGAAGTGCGCTCATCTCGACGGATAGCAACAAATCCCATGTATATATATATAAGGCCGGGACCAAAGGGGCAACAGGTAACTGGGAAATTCTCCATGAACTATTTGATCAATCTAGTCATTAACCTAGCCAGATTCAGCATGAATCCATGACCGTGGTACTCAGGGATCATGCCCTAGACATGATGCAAGACACACAGGACTCGTAGTTTATACAAGCACAGTCATCCACGGTGTCCAGGCCAATGAATTAATTAGTCAAGAGTGCGCCACGACGGGCCACTATCATTATCATTATTACTTATCAAGAGTGCGCCACGACGGGCCACTATCAAGCATGTCAGGGTACTTGTCAAGAGTGCACCACTACGGGTCACTGTCGTGTCATGAATTAGCAGGTCAAGTTATCAGGTCAAGTTATCAAATCAGGAGTGCACCACGGCGGGCCACTATCAAGCATGTTCAATTATCATTCCAAACATAATAAATAAATTTGGAATTATCAAGTTCATGACAAAAGGCGTAAGGATATAAAATGGTTGCAAATATCTAATAAAATATCAATATACAGGGCTATAGAAGAGCCAAGCTTAAGGAAAATAAAACCAAATCTGACACGCTGACATAAGACCAAGTCAGCCAAAGGCCATACGCTCAGTGCAAAAGTCATACGCTCAGGTCAAGCTACGCTCAGGTCAAGCTACGCTCAGGTCAGGGTATGCTCAAGTCAGGCGTATGCAAGTCATACGCTTCCAAGAGGCAGCGTATGGGGTCCATACGACTCCTTGTCAAGCAAGCGAGCGTATGCGAGTCATACGCTTCCAAAAGGCAGCGTATGGGGTCCATACGACTCCTTGTCAAGCAAGCGAGCGTATGCGAGTCATACGCTTCCAAAAGGCAGCGTATCGGGTCCATACGACTCCTTGTCAAGCAAGCGAGCGTATGTGAGTCATACGCCTCCAAAAGACAGCGTATGGGGTCTATACTGCGCTGCGCTAAAGAGCGCGCACAGCTCAGTGACGCAAGCTAAAAAGCTCGTGCACTGCTCACTGTCTTCTCCAAATCAGCAAGAACTCCATGGTTGGAACCCAAAGCTCCAAAAGTCCATAACTTGGTCAAAATAAGTCCAAATCCAACTTTTCAAAGGTCAAAATTGGGTAGAATAAAATTCTCAACAACATGGAACCATCAAAACTCGAAAATAACAAGGTTTAGTAGATCAAAACCCAAGATTTTCGAAAATAATTTAAACTTAGATCTACAAGAATCTAGCCATGAAAAGAGAAAATGTCAAGTACTAAAGTAAGTTAAAATGTTGCAAGGAAGAGAATGGAACAATAAAATTTGGGTTCCTCCATGAAGCAAGATGCACTTGCCTAAGGGGTGTTCTTGGTTGGTGGTGGGTTTAATGGAGAAGGAAGAAGAGATTAATGAAGAGAGAGAAGAAGAATAGGTAATAAATATGAGTGGTGGTGGTAGGTAGGGGGTTCACCCCTTGGTTCATGATGAACCAAGAGCAATCCCAAACCGAACCAAGCCAACCCAACCAAGCTAGGCCAAACCGAGCCAACCCAATCCTCCTCCTATCCAAATAAAACCAAGTTCCACTAATCAGAATTAATCCATGAACGATAAATGACAATTAAACCACAATGCTAAATATGAAATAAACCACAACTAACAAATCAAAGAAAAGAGAAATACGGGTCAGAAATACGAACACGTATAAAATACGTATCACAAATTTCGGGGCACTACACCATACATGCTTTATCAAGCATTCATGCAGGCGACGCCTATGACTTAGGCTAAGTTCTTAACTTCGTGGTAACTTAAACTAGCTTTTCTTCTCCCAAGCAACGGGACGAAGGATCGAGTGTCATTTTAAAAGCACGCTGAGCAAACTTCTAAGCTGACCGTAGGACTTTTTCATATTCTAACTCAGTCTGGCCCAAGTTGGGATTATTCCCTTAGCTATGTGGATGCATCTTTTTTTATTATCAAGCCTACTTATGCATTTGAAAACTTTTATTTTATTAGTGTGAAGGCTAAGCTGATGCAAGTTCACCGAAGCCACCCACCTGAGCGAGTCTTCGAGCAAGCCGTTGCGTGGCTAAGTCCGAACGCCGTCGATGTTCCGATTCCTCCGATTGACTGAGCGAGACGGGGCACTACTTGGAGGGGGAGGGGAGGCGGTGGCGGGGAAGGTGTAGTGCCCCGTCCCGCAAAGTCAATCGGAGGAATCGAAACGCCGACGGCGTTCGGCCTTAGCCTTGCAACGGCTTGCTCGGAGACATCGCTCAGGTGGGGTAGTTTCGGTGAACTCTCCTCATCTTTGCCTTCACATAATAAATCGTGTTTTCAACTTGCACAAGTTAGGCTTGATAATAAAAGCTACGCATCCACATAGCTAAGGGAATAATCCCGATGGTTTGAATCGAGTTAGAACATGGAAAACGTCCCACGATCGGCTTAGAGTTGGTGCACAGCGTGCTTTGAAAATGACACTCAGTCCTTCGTCCCGTGGCTTGGGAGAAGGAAAGTTGGTCTTCGGTGCAAAAGTTGAGAGTTAGCCTAAGTCATAGGCGTCGCCCGCACAAATGCTTGCTAAAGCATGTACGGTCCGGTCCCGCAAGGCTTGGCATAGCCTTTGCTCGTCCCTTGGGTTAAGTTGTAGGCTTGAGTGAGTTAGGCAAAGTAATGTCGGTCGACCTAAGTTATTCTACGTGCTGTCCCGCTCATTCTGCGGTTGTCAAGTTAAATAGTCCCACGATTCCAAGGCCCGTCATATGGAGTATGACATGGGCGACAGCGTTGCGTCGAACACGAGTCGGTTTAGAGGCACGAGCCACGGTTGGTTCAGTGGAAAGTTATCCACGGTCGGTCGACACTTAAAGGAAACACGCTATGTTCAAGTTAAGTTGGAAGGCTATGCAGTAGCCGTTCCCTGAGTTCAAAGAATGTTAAGTCTAAGCGATGGTTAGTCGCCGAGGCAACCCTGGTTAGGGGCTCTGCAAAGGAAGTATGAAAAAGGGAAAGAGTTAAAACAACCAAGTAAATGAATTGATCACATAACAAGCCCAAACTGTATCCTAAAACACTCCATGTAACCCTTATGAACTTGGACAACTTGTCGACAAGGGGTGGTTTCTTCGAGCGGAATTCCGGGGCCACGGGACCGTCTCGGCCTAGGAAGAAACTGGTTGTAGCCGAGCTGGGTAATAGGCAACGCTGGTTAGGCGATCGGTATGTCGGGGACTTTCATCGGGGCTCGCTACCTGCGTTGAAAGGGTCCCGAGTACCAGGCTACGTCCAAGGCGGCTGGTTAGGCCAATCCCATAACAAACACTTAATAATAATTGTTTTCAACTAACATGGTAAGTTTGGTGTCGGCACGGGCGGCAATCCGTGTGTGTGACGGTGGATTGAGTTGGATATGTATGAGTTAAAAGACACAATGTCTGAGCCTAAGATTTGGCTACAACGAAGGCGACGTGCTTCGGCACGAGATGTGGCGTCGACTGTTAAGTTGCGAGTTAAGTCAAAAAGGGCCGTAGGGCTAGTTGTGTGAAGTTACGTTGAGTTGCTGGGCACGACCTCGAAATATGAGGCACGGCCGCGTTGTCACAACACAAGTATAGGCAAGACTAAGCGAGGAGGCGTTGCCTCAGAGTTATCGATGCACGAATCGAGTTCATGGCACGACCGAGTCGTTACGTCCCAGAGTTTGGCACAAAAGATGAGTATAAGTCGGTGCGTCAACAATACAAGCACGAGAAAGGTCTAGAGACAAGGAAATGGAGTCCTTCGTGTAGTTGCGTCTCTGATTTTGGCCGTAAGGCGAACACGACTTGATAGGTTAACGCTGTTGGCACAAGAAGTGGTCTAGAGATAAAGTATGAGTTAACGTTGACATTGCAAGCACGGGATGGTTCTGATACACAAGTTGCGCTAAGGCGCCGGTCCTAAAACTGATCCTAAGGAAAGACTAGAAAGACAATCGAAAGGGTTTATGTTGCACAAAGTAAATAGAACGTGTTGGTTTTGTATGGGTGGGCGAGAAGCTCACTCCACCAGTACAGTGGTACTGACACCCACACAGTGTTTCATGTGCAGGCACAGGTAGAAGCTCGTGGCGCGGAGCTCGCTTGGATGCGTCGAGGCACGGAGTTCCTTGGCGAGTCGAAGCGTGCGGCCGCGTGATCTGAAGACTTATACAGGACGTAATGTATGGACATCGCCTTCCGAAGCTTCCGCTGGAATCAAGTATTGTATCGAGAGATGAGAGAGAGCAGAGTGACTTGTAAAATGAGAGAAAAGTGAGACTTGAGAGACTTGTAATTGGCCTTGCGCCCACAATGTAATCCTTGAATTCAATATCAATAAAAGAGCTTTCTTTGAAATACTTGTGTTCATGTGTTCTTTAAATTCCGCTGCAATATAAATCAATGTCTCTGCACGGGACTTCTGTGCGACGACCCCGTCGCAGCCGCTGAAATCGGCCGTTATGGAATCCGCCTTGCACGAGCGCAATCTAGGCTCGTGCGGCATCACGCCTTAGCGAGGACGATCGCTCCTACGGGAGCGGGGCGTGACATAGTGGTATCAGAGCACGGCTTTACGTCCTTGGACCGTCGATTGAATTCTTTAATTTGGATGTTTCCGCAAAACTCTGTTGCTTCCGCAAGTTGTTATCATTGGTGCGCTCTCTCTCAAATGTTCCTCGGCATGTCCATACAATAAGTCTAAATATTTTCGAAAGCTCGTACAAGCGTTCAATCTAACGCATCGGTAGGCCGTTGCCAAAATGCGTCAATAGGGCCTTTGTGCCGAATGTTACACACTTGACTCGATAGAAAACATGTGCCAATGTTCGCAAAGTCGCACGTGTGCCCGAATAGTCCTACGTTGACCTTAGCAAGTCACGTGCATGCCTAATTAGTCCAACGTCGATCCTAGCAATTGAGCGTGCAAACTCGGAAAATAGTCCGTACGGAATGGCTATGCACACGGCCTTTCGGCTAAGTTGTGTTTCGCGTCGCGCACCTTGACCCTTGGTGCAAACGAGTTGCGAGCGATATCAAGTACCGCTCGGTCGGGAACGGAGATATACTTAGAGTGTCTATCGGTAGGAACGCTATCGGACAAACGCTTAGGCGTACTGGAAAGATTGATTTGGATTTCGAGGAAATAGTGCGAACGACTTAGTGCGTCGATACGACGCGAGCGACTACGCTAGCGATTCGTCGAACGAATCTGAAGGATATCTTAGCGCATGACGCGAACGTGATTGAGGACTAGATCTTATGGCTTGAATCCGAGTGGTGTATGTGATAGGTTCGGAGAAGAATAAGAATGAGTGTCGACAATTAGTCGAGTGGCTCGAGTCCGAGTGGTGTATAGTTCGTCTTGGAAATTGTTCGAGTGAATATTGAGGATTACGAGTATGTCGGCGAGGCGATACGATCGCGCAAAGCCTTAGAACGTGTCACGTTTAGTTGGTCGTGACTTTGAATGTCCCGAACGAGCATCTCGTTCGGACAACTTGTGAATGAGCAATGCGAGTTAGAAAACGATTCGGAACGATGAATGAAAATGAATGGTCTTGATCGAGGAAACTTAGAGGATCGTACGTGCGATATCGGATTGATACAACTGAAATGCGACTTGAGTTTTGAATAATGATCTTGAAACGAGCTTGAGGAAAAGCGACTGAACTTGATCTTGAGTATTGAGAAAATTGAGGAATATCCAACTCGGACAACAGCATCAACGTACGACTCGAAATTGGTTGCAAAGGAAGATCGTCAGGTTACGCATATCGTCGATGGTATTGAGGCGTATCAAAGATCGATATGCGATAACTCGGGGGCACTCTGACTCGACGAATGACGGTCGTGCAAATGTCATTGTTCCGTTGGACGCTATACTTGAAATGTTAAAAATGTGTCGAGGAAAAGATAGACTGGCTCGAGGACTTTCTAAGTTGAACGAATGACGATCGAACTATCGAACTTGGCTTGGATGAAAACTGGAATGTTTGGATTTGCTTCGTCGACAACCACAATGTTGATGTTCTTGTCTTATGCGAGCGCTACTCCAGCCTCGCACATGCGTCACACCGATTAGGGCGATCACTCTGAGTGAGCGCTGGTATGGTGATTCATACAGCGGGAGTGGTCGAACTTGTACGGTGCGACAGATTGTGCTTTGACTTGTGGCTTGACACGAAGTTAGACTCGAAATTGAATTGGTGTGCTTGTCGATTGAACTTGAGGATTGAGTAGGTCCAATCCGCGTATCGAGAATGAATGAGTCTAAACTCAAACAAGAGTTACGCCCCGATGAGAATGATTATTCCGCGGGAGCGTTGCGTGGTGATTCATGAACCGCCGTGGATAATCGGACTCGCGTGAGATTGGGGCGCAACGTATTGTCGAGCGAGACGACCTCGTGATCGAATACATGAATTGGTTAAAATTGGTGAATTGACGAAATTTGAATATACACAATGCGTGCCATAATACGAATTAGGTGATCGTGCTTGATGTTTAGAAATTTGAGTGACGCGAGCTTGGGTAGAAGACCCCATATGATCGACTCTGGTTTGACCCTAGGATAGGGGTCAGTGTTGGCATTATTGTTGGGGAACTATGATTCCAATCCTGACATTGACTTAGCCTCGAAAAGAAATGGCCTAGCGGTTAGGCGAGACGCCATGTTTCATGAGTTATCAGTCGAAGGATTGATCTTGAGGATTGGCATGGATGGATAGCGTGAATCACGAATGTAGAAAACCCTGCTCACGAGATTCGGCTGACATGCATATATTTCAGGGACGCCTGGGTATGTGCACGATGCGACTCGAGTGAGAATGACAAATTTTCTATCATGCGGTTTGGCTGAATGCATGTATTTTGGGGACGCTTGGAATGCATGCACGATCCAGCCAAGTGATACGACGAGTTCAAGCAAGGCTTGAAAGATGGGAGTGTGTCGAGATCTTGAAATTTTGTAAACGGAAAGATTAATAGTCGCGCGAGCGTGGCTCGGAATCGAAGGAACGCGTAGGCGAAATATGTACGATTAAGTCTTGGCCATAGAAATGGTAGGATGACTTGCCTTCAGGAAAGTCTCGAGGACGAGACTTGTTCTGAGTGGTGTATGATGTAGTGCCCCGTCCCGCAAAGTCAATCGGAGGAATCGAAACGCCGACGGCGTTCGGCCTTAGCCTTGCAACGGCTTGCTCGGAGACATCGCTCAGGTGGGGTAGTTTCGGTGAACTCTCCTCATCTTTGCCTTCACATAATAAATCGTGTTTTCAACTTGCACAAGTTAGGCTTGATAATAAAAGCTACGCATCCACATAGCTAAGGGAATAATCCCGATGGTTTGAATCGAGTTAGAACATGGAAAACGTCCCACGATCGGCTTAGAGTTGGTGCACAGCGTGCTTTGAAAATGACACTCAGTCCTTCGTCCCGTGGCTTGGGAGAAGGAAAGTTGGTCTTCGGTGCAAAAGTTGAGAGTTAGCCTAAGTCATAGGCGTCGCCCGCACAAATGCTTGCTAAAGCATGTACGGTCCGGTCCCGCAAGGCTTGGCATAGCCTTTGCTCGTCCCTTGGGTTAAGTTGTAGGCTTGAGTGAGTTAGGCAAAGTAATGTCGGTCGACCTAAGTTATTCTACGTGCTGTCCCGCTCATTCTGCGGTTGTCAAGTTAAATAGTCCCACGATTCCAAGGCCCGTCATATGGAGTATGACATGGGCGACAGCGTTGCGTCGAACACGAGTCGGTTTAGAGGCACGAGCCACGGTTGGTTCAGTGGAAAGTTATCCACGGTCGGTCGACACTTAAAGGAAACACGCTATGTTCAAGTTAAGTTGGAAGGCTATGCAGTAGCCGTTCCCTGAGTTCAAAGAATGTTAAGTCTAAGCGATGGTTAGTCGCCGAGGCAACCCTGGTTAGGGGCTCTGCAAAGGAAGTATGAAAAAGGGAAAGAGTTAAAACAACCAAGTAAATGAATTGATCACATAACAAGCCCAAACTGTATCCTAAAACACTCCATGTAACCCTTATGAACTTGGACAACTTGTCGACAAGGGGTGGTTTCTTCGAGCGGAATTCCGGGGCCACGGGACCGTCTCGGCCTAGGAAGAAACTGGTTGTAGCCGAGCTAGGTAATAGGCAACGCTGGTTAGGCGATCGGTATGTCGGGGACTTTCATCGGGGCTCGCTACCTGCGTTGAAAGGGTCCCGAGTACCAGGCTACGTCCAAGGCGGCTGGTTAGGCCAATCCCATAACAAACACTTAATAATAATTGTTTTCAACTAACATGGTAAGTTTGGTGTCGGCACGGGCGGCAATCCGTGTGTGTGACGGTGGATTGAGTTGGATATGTATGAGTTAAAAGACACAATGTCTGAGCCTAAGATTTGGCTACAGCGAAGGCGACGTGCTTCGGCACGAGATGTGGCGTCGACTGTTAAGTTGCGAGTTAAGTCAAAAAGGGCCGTAGGGCTAGTTGTGTGAAGTTACGTTGAGTTGCTGGGCACGACCTCGAAATATGAGGCACGGCCGCGTTGTCACAACACAAGTATAGGCAAGACTAAGCGAGGAGGCGTTGCCTCAGAGTTATCGATGCACGAATCGAGTTCATGGCACGACCGAGTCGTTACGTCCCAGAGTTTGGCACAAAAGATGAGTATAAGTCGGTGCGTCAACAATACAAGCACGAGAAAGGTCTAGAGACAAGGAAATGGAGTCCTTCGTGTAGTTGCGTCTCTGATTTTGGCCGTAAGGCGAACACGACTTGATAGGTTAACGCTGTTGGCACAAGAAGTGGTCTAGAGATAAAGTATGAGTTAACGTTGACATTGCAAGCACGGGATGGTTCTGATACACAAGTTGCGCTAAGGCGCCGGTCCTAAAACTGATCCTAAGGAAAGACTAGAAAGACAATCGAAAGGGTTTATGTTGCACAAAGTAAATAGAACGTGTTGGTTTTGTATGGGTGGGCGAGAAGCTCACTCCACCAGTACAGTGGTACTGACACCCACACAGTGTTTCATGTGCAGGCACAGGTAGAAGCTCGTGGCGCGGAGCTCGCTTGGATGCGTCGAGGCACGGAGTTCCTTGGCGAGTCGAAGCGTGCGGCCGCGTGATCTGAAGACTTATACAGGACGTAATGTATGGACATCGCCTTCCGAAGCTTCCGCTGGAATCAAGTATTGTATCGAGAGATGAGAGAGAGCAGAGTGACTTGTAAAATGAGAGAAAAGTGAGACTTGAGAGACTTGTAATTGGCCTTGCGCCCACAATGTAATCCTTGAATTCAATATCAATAAAAGAGCTTTCTTTGAAATACTTGTGTTCATGTGTTCTTTAAATTCCGCTGCAATATAAATCAATGTCTCTGCACGGGACTTCTGTGCGACGACCCCGTCGCAGCCGCTGAAATCGGCCGTTATGGAATCCGCCTTGCACGAGCGCAATCTAGGCTCGTGCGGCATCACGCCTTAGCGAGGACGATCGCTCCTACGGGAGCGGGGCGTGACAGAAGGGGAGGGGGAGGCGATGGCGGGAAGGGGGAGGCGGTGGCATGGAGGGCGACAGCCTGTCCGGGGAGGAGAAAAGGGGGGAGGGTTGAGGGAAGAGAAAGAAGAAATTATAGGAGTGATGTTTTCGTCAAATTTTTGGGTCAAACCGTCCGTTCTGAACGGTTTCCGTCGGGGACTCTTACATTTTTGTAAAACTGTAGGGTGCACCCTTAATATGGGTAATCCAAGTGGGGGTAAGTCAAAATTTCTCATAAATAAATAAGAGATGAGAGAGGCGGAATCGATTTTAGACTTCTTATAATAATAAGTACATGTGCCAACGGTTTTGACAAATGCAAGTTCTTGCTTCCAAAAACAAATAATATTAAAATAAAATAATATATTTAATACATTTATACATAATTTTATATACTATTTGTTATTTTTTTATTAATTTTGAGCTAAATTTTTTGTTCTATTGTTGTTATTGCAAAGAAAAAAATAAAACTTATTATAACAATATATCATATGACATTTCAATTTGATAATATGTATACTAATACTATGCAATCAAATGACATTATCATAATTTTTTCAACAAATAATAATAATTAATGATAAACAATCAACAATAAATATAAAAATATTTTCTTTCTCAATTTCTCTATTAGTTGATTTCAATCTTAGTAGGAATAATTATGTAATCAAATTGCTAAAACATATTTTTTAATAAATTAGTTAACCACAGATAAATAATTAAATAATCAACACTAATTTATACAAAAATACATTAATAAATTATAAAACTCACCTTATGTAGAGGGACTGATTCCAGTAGCACTGTAAAGCTTTTAGGAACTCCAGGAGCCGGCCACAGGAGTTTCCTCTATAGAAAACCTATAAAAAAATACAATTAGAATACATCTTAATTTGGAGGAAAAATATATATTAATAAATTTAAAAAAACAATTAGAACATACTTTGGCTTAAAAATATATATTAATAAATTATAAAACTTACAACAATGTATATTATTATATACCAAAAATAAAAACAAGAAAGTGGAGGGAAAGGGAGCGATGATTCCTTTCCTTGCTTCAAAAAGGAGTCGCCGATCCTATGTGAGACTTGTGACATGTGGTTATCTTCAAATATTGGAAAAAAAAAAGAAAGAACTCCAAAGTTTATCAAGCAGCCGACCACGTACTCTAAAAATCTAAAAAAATCTGTTCCTTACCCTAGAAAACATTGCCGATCCGTTGGACCATTTGTTGCTCTTTGTTGGGTTACTTGCTTCTCTGCTCAACAGCGGGTCAATGAAGAGAACTCGGCTGGGCGAGGGTCTTCTACGGTGGAGTAATATATATATAGGAAGCGGATCAAAAGCCCCTCTTAGAAAACCCCCTAAAAACCCCCCTCACTCCCAGCCGTCGATTTAATGTTAATATTAATATTAATATTAATGTTAATGTTAATATTAATGTTAATATTAACATTAAATACTAAAATTAACATTAAACTTAACATTAAAATTAATATTAACATTAATATTAACATTAACATTAACATTAATATAAAAATTAAAATTAAAATTAATATTAACATTAACATTAATATTAACATTAATATTAACATTAACATTAATATTAACAATAAATGGACGGCTGAGAGTGTATATATATATATATATATATATATATATATATATATATATATATATATATATATATATATGAAGAGAGATCAATATATGTGAAGAGAGATCAATATCTCCTCACCAGATCGTTGCGGCTGCAGCCACGTGGGTCTTATGGAAGAATCGGAACAAGGCGAGGTATGAAGGCCACCACGCGGACAGGCTCATCCGGGAGGTTTTCAGGCAGTGCCGTAAGATTCGGAACGCCTGCTCGCATGGACAGACTAGTTTTTGGGAGTCTACCCTCGTCTAGACTACCTGTTGGGTTTGTGTTTTGAGTGGTATACTTGTATAGGCGTCGTCATTTTGGCCTTAGGTTCGACATTTTGAGCCTTTACTGAATAAAATGGAGGGATCTTTCCAAAAAAGAAAAGAAAAGTATATATATATATATATATATATATATATATATATATATATATATATATAATACAAAACACAAAGGTTTTTGAATCCTAGGGCTGACTGTACCAAGATAAAGAGTGGTTGGGATTTAATCTTGGTGAATCAACGGTTGTGGGGTTTTATGGGGAAGAGCATTATTGGGAGTGGGGTTTTATGGGGAAGAGCATTATTGGGAGTGGGGTTTTATGGGGAATCCAAAGATGGGAATTTAATATTTTGATGGTTGAGATTTAATATTTTGATGGGGGCCTCATAATGGTTGTGGATGAGCATTATTGAGAGTGAGATTTTATGGGGAATCCAAAGAAAATTCACATCCAGCAGTGGTTGGGATTTAATATTTTGATGGGGGCCTCAAAATTATTATTGTTCGTTTAAAATTGGGGGTCCAAGATTTTGAGGTGTCACGCCCCAGAACCAGAATACTGGAGAGCGGGGGCAGACATAGCCAGCTACGTATACTGAAATGGAAACTACCTCGATATACGGTCACGGCTGTCTAGATATATGAGGGTTTACTACAAGCCAACAGTCTCTTATGGTCATAAACAAGCCTAATGTCTCAATCATAAGCAAGTAAGTAAAAGTTACAAGATGTATGATCATTAAATATACAATAGTAAGGCGTCCCAAACATTACATATTCAGCTGATCATGAAGTTAGTCGTTACAAAATGTCAGGACTAGCAAGAGTTTTAGTCATACATGATCAACCCTAGGATCTGTTAATCATGTTACAGCCCGTAGGCAGACAGTAAGTAAAAGTGCAATCGAGCTAAACAGGTGCTCGTCGGCTAAACACCTCAAAAGAGTATTTTTACAATAAAGTGGGAGATCAAAAATAAACCCACTCGTTGCCAGGGTTTCGTCTAGTGGCCACCATCTGGCTGGAAGGTCGGTAGATCCTCGGGAGCTGCTCCGAAATCTGGCCACACAAAACCAGCTGGGTCAGACCCCAGAAAGAGCAAGTGCCACAAAGGAGGCCACAAAATAAGAACAAAAGCCAGCACATCAGATCATCAGAAAAATAATTACATAATAAAGACAATTAATAAGGAGAAACCTGGCAGGTGATATATGATGAGACAACCATGGGACTCTTCAGATAACCAGGTTACAACCCGTGAACCAAACAAGGACCGGGGTTGTAACCCTTCGTCTGAACAGAACTTGGAATTCTCACCATTTATCGGTAAAATAAAGACAAGCATTCTGGTCATGCAGCAATCTGGAACATGATCAGGGCAAGACTAGACTGGTTAGACTCCATCCAATCATTTCACGGCCAAGCAAGAATTACGGCTTGATACTTTAACTAACTAGGGTTGTCACAAGCCTAATTACTAACAAGATGCAGCGAGATTATTCCACAGCCACAAGTCCTGCAGACCATCCAAGTTACCCAGGTCGAAAGATTAGGGTTGAATTCAGGTGGGTACATCGTCCAGGAAACGCATGTACCCTTAAGTAGCTTAAAGGGTGTAACACATGACAGTGTGCTGGAAATGTGCCCTACTCGACGGCAGGCTACAGATCCCAGGCGCGCCCAGGTAACGGGATTGCCTGTAGCTGGGAAATCTCTTCATGACTACTGTGTTATTCTAGTTATTAGCCTTAGTCCATTTTAGTGGGTACTCCTGACCGTGGTACTCAGGAGTCCCATCCTAGACATGATACAAGACATGACTGGTTTATTTATACAAGCACAATCGGCCACGGTGTCCAGGTTATTATACAGGTCATGTCATGTCAAGTAGCCGTCGCAACAGCTTATCAAGATATAACATGTCAGGTTATCAGGTCAAGTGTACTAGTCAGGAGTGCGCCACGACGGGCCACTATCAGGTCATGTCAGGTTACTCATGTCAGGAGTGCACCACTACGGGCCACTTTCGTGTCAGGCTCAGTTATCCTTTCCAAACATATTACATAAATTCGTGATTATCAAGTTCATGACAAAAGGCGTAAGGATATAAAATGGGCGTAAAATATCTAATAAAATATCAATAGACAGGGCTATAGAAGAGCCAAGCTTAAGGAAAATAAAACCAAACTGACACGCTGACTTAAGACCAAGTCAGCCAAAGGCCATACGCTCAGTACAAAAGTCATACGCTCAGTGAATATTGTACTCCATACGACTCCTCATCAAGACAGCGCATGAACTCCATACGACTCCTCATCAAGGCAGCGTATGAGGACCATACGACTCCTTGTCATCCAAGTGAGCGTATGCAAGACATACGCTCCTAAAAGGCAGCGTGTGGACTCCATACGACTCCTTGTCACCCAAGTGAGCGTATGCAAGACATAAGCTCCCAAAAGGCAGTATATGGACTCCATACGACTCCTTGTCAAGCAAGCGAGCGTATGCAAGACATACGCTCCCAAAAGGCAGCGTATGGGGTCCTGACTGCGCTGCGCTAAAGAGCGCGCACAGCTCAGTGACGCAAGCTAAAAAGCTCGTGCACTGCTCACTGTCTTCTCCAAATCAGCAAGAACTCCATGGTTGAACCCAAGCTTCAAAAGTCCATAACTTGGTCAAAACAAGTCCAAATCCAACTTTGCAAAGTTCTATCTTGGGTGAAATTCAATTCTCTCCAACATAGGAACATCAAAACCCATAAAAATACAACTTAAATAGATCAAAACCATGTAAAACCAAAAATAGAGAAAACTTAGATCTAGAACAATGGAGACTCCAAATCACAAAATGTTAAGTTCTAATGTTGATCACCATGGCCTAATCTAGCTAATGGACAAATAAAAAGTGGTTCTCATGTAGTGGCAAGGTGCACTTGCCTATGGGTGTTGGTGTTGTATGGAGGAAGGAAGAAGAAGAAGATGAAGTAATAAATGAGAGAATTATGAGGAGAGAGAAAGGTAGGTGGAGATAATAAAGAGGGTGGTTGTGGTGGAAATGAGGGAGGATCATAGGCTTAAGGTGTTCCAAGCATATTGAACCAAACCAAACCAAACCAATCCTACTCCACAAAATAAAACCAAGTCTTGCCAACTAAAACCGAGCCGAGCCAAAACTCAAAATACGAGAAAACCCCAAAACTCCGCAAGTTGAGAAAAATAAAAATTCATGCCAAAATCCAATTACGAGTATAATTACGAAATACGAAAAACGGGGGTGACACCTTAAAAGAATTCCGTCCTCGGAATTTAATCAAGGAGCTAGAGATTGCCACGACAAGCTACACTAAGTACAGGCAAGTTACACTAAGCAGTTCAATCATACAATCATACAATGCAAGCAAGGAAGGGAAAACGTAAGACATAAGAAAGACATTATACCTCACGAGTCAAACAGGTAGGGATATCGTGATCGGATGTCGTCCTCACGCTCCCACGTTGACTCACCTAGAGAGTGATGACCCCAAGCAATACGGACTAATTTAATAGTCTTATTCTTGAGTATCTTTTTCCTCCGGTCCAAAATAGACACGGGCCTCTCCTCATACAAAAGGTTGGTACCAACAACCAATTCCGAATGGTCTAGGATGTGGCTCGGGTCTGGGATATACCGTCGTAATTGGGATACATGGAACACGTCATGCACCTCGCTTAGCGACGGCGGAAGAGCGAGACGATAGGATACATCTCCTACTCGCTCCAGAATGTCAAACGGTCCTATATACCTAGGACTAAGCTTGTCCCGTACGTCGAAACGAATGACGCCATGGTTAGACGAAATCCTTAGGAATACATGATCGCCGACCGAAAACTCGAGAGGGCGCCGATGAGAATCGGCCCAATGACGCTGGCGATCTTGGGTAACTCGAAGATGATCTCGGACTCGCCTGACCACTTCAACTGTCTGGACAATTATTTCTCGACCAAGCATCTGTCTTTCTCCAACATCATTCCAGGCTAGCGGGGATCTGCACTTCCTACCATACAGTGCCTCGAACGGTGCCATCTAGATACTGGCCTGGAAACTATTGTTGTACGAGAATTCCACCCGGTACAAGTGATCTTCCTATGAACCACCGAAGTCAAGTGTACAGGACCGCAACATATCTTCAAGAGTCTGGATTGTGCGCTCCGACTGGCCATCTGTCTGCGGGTGATAGGCTAAACTGAACTGGAGATGAGTCCCCAAACTCTCTTGCAAGCTACGCCAAAAGTATGACGTAAATCTTAAATCTCGGTCCTAGGTGATACTGACTGGCACACCGTACAATCTGACGATCTGCCTAAGATACATCGCCGCTAGCTGAGCCGTCGACTGACCAACTCTGAAGGGAAGAAAGTGAGCCACTTTCATGAGCCGGTCAACTATAACCCAAATAGCATCTCTACCAGCTGGGGATCTAGGTAGTCCAGTCACGAAATCTATGGTCACATGCTCCCACTTCTACTCTGGAATCGGCAAGGGCTGAAGAAGTCCAGCCGGTCTCTGATGTTCAGCCTTAACTTGTTGGCAAACCAAACACCGAGAGATAAACCGAGCTATCTCCCGCTTCATGCCATTCCACCAAAAGTGCTAACGGATATCACGGTACATCTTCGTACTGTCAGGATGGATGGAATACTGAGAACTGTGCGCTTCTGACATGATTTCCTGCCTGATATCTCCACTGGGTATACAAAGATGCTTACTATGTCGAAGTGTACCGTCCTCATAAATACATAACTCTGGTCTTCGTCCTGCCTCACACTCCGCTCTGAGTCGCTGAAGCTTGGAATCTGCCGATTGTGCCATCCGGATCTTCTTAACTATAGTGGACTGAACTTGCATGCTGGCCATCAATGCCACACTGGAAGGGAGAATAACTTCTATACCCATCTTCTAAAGATTTGCTAACAATTCTGGCTACGCTGTTAGGAAATAAGCTCCGGCTCTCCTGCTCAATGTATCTGCTACGACATTGGCCTTCCCAGGATGATACTGCAGGTTGACATCATAATCCACAAGTAGCTCCAGCCATCTCCTCTGACGCATATTAAGATCCTTCTGGGTGAAAACATACTTCAGGCTCTTGTGGTCGGTGAAAACCTCCACTCTATCTTCGTACAAATAGTGCCTCCACAACTTAAGTGCAAACACCACTGCTGCCAGCTCCAAGTCATGGGTTGGATAATTCCTCTCATGATCACGAAGTTGTCGTGATGCATAAGCTATTACCTTCCCATGCTGCATCAGAACACATCCTAAACCTCTGCCTGAAGCATCATAATACACTGAGAATCCTCCGGTTCCATCTGGAAGCGTGAGAATAGGAGCTGTTATCAAGCCTCGCTTCAACTGTTCAAAAGAACTCTGACACTCTGCTGTCCAAGCAAACTGCGCATCCTTGCGGGTCAACTGGGTCAATAGCGCTGATATCCGAGCAAAGTCTGAAACAAATTGCCGGTAATAGCCAGCCAATCCAAGAAAACTGCGAACTTCTGCAACGGTGCTGGGTACTGGCCATGACTCAATAGCTACAATCTTCTGGAGATCTACTTCTACTCCTCCTCTGGTGATGATATGGCCCAAGTACGAAATGCGATCGAGCCAGAACTCGCATTTACTGAACTTGGCATACAGCTGGTGCTCCCTGAGAGTCTGAAGAACCACACGAAGATGCTGCTCATGCTCCGCCTCACTCTTGCTGTAGACCAGGATGTCATCCAAGAACACGATTACAAACTGATCCAAGTAAGGCATGAAGATGCGATTCATGAGATCCATGAATACTGCCGGCGCATTGGTTGCTCCAAAAGGCATAACAAGGAACTTCCAATGCCCATATCTCGATCTAAAAGCTGTCTTCGGGATGTCCTGCTCTCTGACTCTGATCTGGTGATATCCTGAGCGTAAGTCAATCTTCGAGAATACTGATGCCCCCTTGAGTTGATCAAACAAGTCATCTATCCTCGGGAGAGGGTATCTGTTCTTGATTGTCACTGAGTTCAAGGTACAGTAATCAACACATAGCCTGGACGTACCATCCTTCTTTTTCACAAGAAGCATCGGGGCTCCCCAAGGCGATCCACTTACACAAATGAATCCCTTGGTCCTAAGCTCTTCAATCATCTTGTACAAGATCTCCAACTCTGATGGCGCCATCATGTAGACTCTCTCTGATACTGGGGCTGTCCCAGGAATCAAGTCTACAGTGAACTCGATCTCCCGCTCCGGAGGCATACCTGGAAGCTCTTCTGGAAAAACATCTGGGAACTCATCCACTATCCTGGGCAACTGAACTGCTGCTACTGCCATCCGCAATATCGGAGGAGAAGGCTCAACCTCGCCTCGAGAGAAAGAAAACTTCGGCTCTCCTGGAATGCTAAAAACAACCCTACCAATATGGCAGTCTATCCTAGCATACTGGTTCCTCAACCAATCCATCCCTAAGACCACATCATAATCGGCCATCGAGAACTCTATCAATCTAGCGGAGAACTCCCTACCGCTAACTACGATCCGACACGAGGAAAATACTCTATCTACTCCCACAAGTCCGTTACCAGTAAGTATATTGAGTCTTACTGATAATGACTCGGGCTCCAATCCTATCCGTGTCGCGAATCGTGCAGACATAAATGAATGCGATGCACCAGAATCAAATAAAGCTGAAGCTGGAAAGGAGTTGACGAGAATAGTACCTGCCACTACCTCTCCTGGTGCCAATCCTTCCTCTACGGTCATCATCATGGCCTGACCATGCCCTCGGGGTGCTGGTCCCCTCTGCTGATGTCACCCCCATTTCCTGTATTTCGTATTTGTACTCGTGATTTGATTTCGGTACGTATTTTATTTTCTCGACTTGCGGATTTTGGTTTCTCGTAAATGGGTTTTGGACCATGACTTGGTTTTATTTTGTGGAGTTGGTTTGGTTTGGTTTGGTTCATCATGAGTGGAACACCTTAGCCTATTCTCCACCTCCATTCCATCACAACCACCCTCATTAAAACCTACCAACCTTTTCTCTTTCCTCCATAACTCCATTAATTTCTTTCAACTTCTTCTTCTTCCTTCTTCCACACAACTCCCCAACCCATAGGCAAGTGCACCTTGCCATCAAATAAGCACCACTTTTTATTTGTCCATTAACTAGATTAGGCCATGGAGAACAACTTTAGAACTTGACATTTTGTGATTTGGAGCTTTCATTCTTCTAGATCTAGGTTTTAACCATTTTCGAAAATCCTTGGTTTTGATCTATTAAACTTCAATTTTTGCATGTTTTGATGCTTCCATGTGGAAGAGAATTTGATTTTACTCAAGTTAGAACTTTGAAAATCTAGATTTGGTTTTGATTTGACAAAGTTATGAAGAATTGAAGTTCTTGGTGTTCTTGGACCTGCTCTCGGCCAGGAAGAACATCCCTCTGCCTTGCGCTCTTTAGCGCATGGCCGGTTGCGCACCCCGGCCTGTGCTCTTTAGCGTAGGGCCGATTGCGCATGACCTCAGCCAGTGCTTTGCGCTGCGCTGGATTGCGCTGGCGCAAGCCATCCATGCGCAAGCCAGCCATGCGCAAGCCGACCTCTGCGCAATCCACCCTTGCGCAATCCACCTCTGCGCAATCCACCTCTGCGCAATCCACCCTTGCGCAATCCATCTCTGCGCAATCCACCTTTGCGCAATCCACCCTTGCGCAATCCACCCCTGGGCAGTCTACCCTTGCGCAAGGTTTGCGCAAGGCAACTCTTGCGCAGCTCTTCCATGCGCAGTACATACCCTGTGCAGCCCAACCCCTGACCCCCCTTGCACAACCCACTTGTCTATGATGAATTGTTTATTTCTTTAAGCTCGGCTCTTCTATAGCTCTATATATATTGGTATTTTATTAGATATTTGACGTCCATTTTATATCCTTACGCCTTTTGTCATGAACTTGATTTTACTTAATATGTTTGGAATGACTATTGTACACGACATGGCATGACAAGGAACTAGCATAACACGACAGTGACCCGTAGTGGTGCACTCCTGACATGACCAACCTGACATGACAGTGACCCGTAGTGGCGCACTCCTGACAGTACCCTGACATGAATTATCTTGATAACTTGATAGTGGCCCGTGGCGGCGCACTCCTGACTTGACTTGACTTGTAACTTGTAACTTGACTCGTATAATCAACGTGACACCGTGGGTGTTCCTGCTTGCTTGCTTGTACAATCCACTTGTCTCGTCTTGCATCATGTCTAGGACGTGACTTCCTGGGTACCACGGCCAGGGACTCGCGCTAAATTGGATTAGGCTAATGATTAGATCAAACTAGAACATGGAGAATTCCCAGTCACAGGCAATCTCGTTATCTGGGTGCTTTAATGGACTTGTAGCTTGCCGACGAGTAGAGCACATTTCCAGCACACTGTCATGTGTTGCACCCTCTAAGTCACCTAAGGGTACATTTGTCTCCCGGACAATGTACCCACCTATAACTCTCAACCCGCGAAAGGATAACTGGATGGTCTGCAGGGCTTGGGACTGGAAATTCTTACTTGCATCTTGTTAGTAATTAGGCTTATGATAACCCTAGTTAGTTAAAGTAGTAAGCCGTAGTACTTGCTTGGCCGATTGTGAATGAATGGTGTCCAGCTCTGTCTAAGACTTGTCTAGCCCCTGTACCTGGAACTCTTGATCATGATTGTTTTACTTATCTCTAACGATAAATGGGTAGAGACAGTGAGCTATTCAGGCGAAGGGGTACAATCCCGGTCCTTGTTTGGTTTAAGGATTGTAACCTGGCTCCCGGAATGGTTCCACGTCCCTAGTCGTTTATCGCCCTGTGTACTTTACTACTTGTACTTCTTTTATTCTTTATGTTCTGATATGCTGGCTTTTGTTCTTATTTGTGGCCTCCTTGTGGCACTTGCTCTTTCTGGGGTTTGACCCAGCTGGTTTTGTGTGGCCAGATTTCGGAGCAGCTCCCGAGGATCTACCAAGCTTCCAGCCCAATGGTGAACACTAGACGAAACCCGGGCTACGAGTGGGTTTTCCCTTTTTGTTTCACCCACTTATATGTAAATTTATTCTTTTGAGGCGTTTAGCCGACGAGCACCTGTTAGCTCGATGCACAGTTACTTACTATCTGCCTACGGGCTGTAAACATGATTAACAAATCCTAGGGTTGATCATGTATGACTGAACTCTTGCTAGTCCTATCATTTTGTACGACTAGCTTCATGATCATCCAATATGTAATATTTGGGACGCCTTATATATATATTTGATGCTCTAATATCTTGAAACTCTGTTAATTGCTTGAGATTGAGACGATAGGCTTGACCTTAAGAGACTGCTGGCTTGTAGTAAACCCTCATATCTAGACAGCCGTGACCATATAGTTGAGATGTATTCTATTTTAATATACGTAGCTGGCTATGTCTGCCCCCGCTCTCCAGTATTCTGGTTCTGGGGCGTGACAGCTGAATTCCTCGCTGCCTATTCTGACTCAAGGCCTGGGCTTGCGCATACTGCTGGGGGCTCTGTTGCTGAAACGCCTGGGACTGGGGCGGCAAGGGCCTCGTCAATGGATACTGCTGCTGTTGGACCGGTGCTGGTCCTCTCACCGAAGAACTAGAAAGGTTGGATGATGATGAACCACCCTTGTTCGGGCAGGATCCAACCCTATGGTCTGCTGCTCCACAAGCCAGACACAATCCCTGCGCCCTATGGCACTCTGCCACCACATGGCCTGGCTTCCCACAATGAGAACATCCCATTGCGGAAGACTGCTTCTGCTTCTGCTGCTGTTGAGGGTGCGTCGGAGTGGAATGCTGAACCGACGTCACTGAGGCCGCTCGCCTCGGAGCTCCAATAGTCAAAGCCCTGGCTGCCAGGGCTGGGGCTGAAGACTGATTCATCTGGCCGTGAGATCTCTTCCGACCCCCGGCCCTATCCACGATCCTCTGGGAGGTATACTCATGCCTCCTAGCTGCTCTCAAGACTGCATCAAAAGTCTGATGCTCAAATTGCTCTACTGCCAACAAGATCTCCAGATGAAGTCCCTGCTGGAACCGCTGGGCTCTATCATACTCGGTTGCCACCAAGGTGGGAGCAAATCGACTAAGTCTGGAAAACTCGGCCGCATATCCGTCGACCGTCCTGCCTCCTTGCTTTAGAATTGTGAACCTCGTCTGCAGATCGTACCGAGCTACAGTATCGAAATACTTGGTCTGGAATCTCTCTCTGAACACTGCCCATGGAATGGGTGCTGCTAATCCAACGGCCTGTGCCGTCCACCAGCTGCGGGCAAGATCCAATAGCTGTAGGCGTACCACTGCCACCTTCTCGTTCTCTGGGGTCCTGGCTGCTTCTAGAATCACCTCTGTGTCCTGAAGCCAAGCATCTGCGGCGATAGCATCTTCACTTCCGTCAAAGAAGGGAGGGTTCAAGCGCTTGAAGCTGTTGGCCGCGCTGTTACCCTGATGACCACCCCGGGTTAAAGCATCCGTCACTGCCTGTTACAAGGCGTCCCCACGACGATCTTGAGAAGCTATCAAGGTCCTGACGAGTCCTACCAAAGTGCCATCATCAGGTTCTACAGGCTGAACTGGCTGAACCGGTGGCTCTTCGCCAGAAGGCACGACTCTGGAGGCTACCCCGAAATGCTGGGCTTGATCCCCGGGTTGCTGCTGGTCTACGGGAGGTACTCCGCCTTGCTGATCGGCCGAGTCAGGTACTATGCCGCTGAAGAAGACGACATAGGAAACAATTAAGGAAGGACCAGGACAGACCAACGATGCAAGCAGGTGATCAGGACAAGAATCCAGGGATGCAGAGGATACGAGCAGAGTTCAAGGGCGGATATTGATTGAGACATCTATTCGGTAAACCCTTACATATCTTGATTTACAAGACCTGCATGGGCCACCACTTAAACCATGTCACGAACCAGAACCAGAATACTGGAGAGCGGGGGTAGACATAGCCAGCTACGTATACTGAAATGGAAACCACCTCGATATACGGTTACGGCTGTCTAGATATATGAGGGTTTACTACAAGCCAACAGTCTCTTATGGTCATGAACAAGCCTAATGTCTCAATCATAAGCAAGTAAGTAAAAGTTACAAGATGTATGATCATTAAATATACAATAGTAAGGCGTCCCAAACATTACATATTCAGCTGATCATGAAGCTAGTCGTTACAAAATGTCAGGACTAGCAAGAGTTTTAGTCATACATGATCAACCCTAGGATCTGTTAATCATGTTACAGCCCGTAGGCAGACAGTAAGTAAAAGTGCAATCGAGCTAAACAGGTGCTCGTCGGCTAAACGCCTCAAAAGAGTATTTTTACAATAAAGTGGGAGATCAAAAATAAACCCACTCGTTGCCAGGGTTCCGTCTAGTGGCCACCATCTGGCTGGAAGGTCGGTAGATCCTCGGGAGCTGCTCCGAAATCTGGCCACACAAAACCAGCTGGGTCAGACCCCAGAAAGAGCAAGTGCCACAAAGGAGGCCACGAAATAAGAACAAAAGCCAGCACATCAGATCATAAGAAAAATAATTACATAATAAAGACAATTAATAAGGAGAAACCTGGCAGGTGATATACGATGAGACAACCATGGGACTCTTCAGATAACCAGGTTACAACCCGTGAACCAAACAAGGACCGGGGTTGTAACCCTTCGTCTGAACAGAACTTGGAATTCTCACCATTTATCGGTAAAATAAAGACAAGCATTCTGGTCATGCAGCAATCTGGAGCAGGATCAGGGCAAGACTAGACTGGTTAGACTCCATCCAATCATTTCACGGCCAAGCAAGAATTACGGCTTGATACTTTAACTAACTAGGGTTGTCACAAGCCTAATTACTAACAAGATGCAGCGAGATTATTCCACAGCCACAAGCCCTGCAGACCATCCAGGTTACCCAGGTCGAAAGATTAGGGTTGAATTCAGGTGGGTACATCGTCCAGGAAACGCATGTACCCTTAAGTAGCTTAAAGGGTGCAACACATGACAGTGTGCTGGAAATGTGCCCTACTCGACGGCAGGCTACAGATCCCAGGCGCGTCCAGGTAACGGGATTGCCTGTAGCTGGGAAATCTCTTCATGACTACTGTGTTATTTTAGTTATTAGCCTTAGTCCATTTTAGTGGGTACTCCTGATCGTGGTACTCAGGAGTCCCATCCTAGACATGATGCAAGACAGGACTAGTTTATTTATACAAGCACAATCGCCCACGGTGTCCAGGTTATTATACAGGTCATGTCATGTCAAGTAGCCGTCACAACAGCTTATCAAGATATAACATGTCAGGTTATCAGGTCAAGTGTACTAGTCAGGAGTGCGCCACGACGGGCCACTATCAGGTCATGTCAGGTTACTCATGTCAGGAGTGCACCACTACGGGCCACTATCGTGTCAGGCTCAGTTATCCTTTCCAAACATATTACATAAATTCGTGATTATCAAGTTCATGACAAAAGGCGTAAGGATATAAAATGGGCGTAAAATATCTAATAAAATATCAATAGACAGGGCTATAGAAGAGCCAAGCTTAAGGAAAATAAAATCAAACTGACACGCTGACTTAAGACCAAGTCAGCCAAAGGCCATACGCTCAGTGCAAAAGTCATACGCTCAGTGAATATTGTACTCCATACGACTCCTCATGTCACGCCCCAGAACCAGAATACTGGAGAGCGGGAGAATGACTCAGCCAGCTACGTATTACGGGTAGATGAATACCGTATAATACGATCAATGCTGTCTAAAAGACGAGGGGGTGCATACTACACGAAAGTCTTACTATGGTCACTTCACATCTATTGTCTCAATCATTCATACAAGAAACAGTAATAGAGAACATGTAAGATAAAGCAGTAAGGCGTCCCAAACGCTCTGTCAAAATGTTCTTGATATCTGGCTTTACAAAACATAGCCAGATTGATGTAGCAAAAGTATACACAATTGTTATCAGCTGCAGTCTGACTTTAATTACAATTATGTAAAAGTAAATGCAAGACAATCCGACTAACATGTCGGTGCCAAACGGCAAGGTATAAAGTAGATAACAAAACGAGCGGGGAAGTAAGAAACCCACTTGAGTCCTCCTGTGATCATTCCTCTAGTGTTGACCATCTTGGAGGTAGAAGTAAGCTGGATCCTCGGGGACCGGCTCTAAATCTGGCCATGCAAAACCAGAGAGGTTAGACCTCTAATAGCAAGTACCACAAGGAAGCACGACATGAGAACTAAAACCAGTAATGAGAAATATGATAAATAGATCTCTGCTTGCCACTAGGATTCTCATAACATCACGACACTTCGAACCAACCTCCCAACCAAATAAGGACAGAAGTTGGCCCGTCATGTCCTGACATTCTGATCATCTCAGTTAGGCAACAGAGTAGGTACAGTACACAAACAAATCAATTTAAACGGCCATTCAACTACTACGGCTTGCTACTGTGCGTTCCAAGTTATCCTAGAATTTATGCAATGAGGATTCCTCAGTTCTTACTATGTGCAAGCAAGGCTAGTCTATCCAGTGAATCATGTGCGCCATGCATGAATTAGACGAGTCCTAGCAGGACGCCCGTCATCAATATACAATAATAATATAAGCAGATACTGTTCCCTGCCCGTGTGGCAGGTTTACAGTATCTGTGGGAACCAGCCGGCCCGTCGGGTACTACTTGTCCCAAGGGGGCTGCCATGTAAGAACTCGGGAATCCATTCTCTCCATACAATTATTATTTTATTTAACTTAATAGTCTCTACGTTGAGTGAAATCCCATGCCGTGGATCATGGTCATTCAAATGAGTACTTTCGTACGGGGTACGATATGCACAACTCTACAACGATACCAGTGCGGTTAGGTTGCAGGTCTTATATAGCGTAATGCAACAATCAAATCTAACCACAGAGTAATCATGCCTTGACCATAAAGTACACATGCTTCTTTTGTAGAAAATAAATAAGTAAATAAATAAATAAATAGATTGAAGCCTGCATGTGCATGTATGTCAATATTCGGGATCAGCCAGTCGATTACAATAGTTCATAACATGAACGTGTCTCATTCATTTAATTTAATAAGACGACTAGCCAGCCTCTTAGTTCCAACTAGGAACGCATGATCAATTTAGTCAAGATAACCATCATTATCAATGGTGACAAGGCATGAAAGTCAACTAATATTCAGTGGGGTCGAGTCTACAACTCTCAGGGTTTAATTCCAGTCAATCGGGGTATCTATACTCAATTCACGACACATGGTACATCCCACGTAACAATCCATATTTAACAGAAATATTAACATATCATGATTATATCAAGTTTATGCCAAAAGGCGTAAGGATATAAAATGGACGTTAAATATCTAATAAAATATCAATATACAGGGCTGCGCTCAAGTCAGGCTACGCTCAAGTCTAGCTACGCTCAAGTCTAGCGTATGCAAGTCCATACGACTCCTGACCATCCAAGTCAGCGTATGCAAGTCATACGCTCCCAAAAGGCAGCGTATGGACTCCATACGACTCCTGACCATCCAAGTCAGCGTATGCAAGTCATACGCTCCCAAAAGGCACCGTATGGACTTCATACGACTCCTGACCATCCAAGTCAGCGTATGCAAGTCATACGCTCCCAAAAGGCAGCGTATGGACTCCATACGACATACGCTTCCAAAAGGTAGCGTATGCAAGACACACGCTTCCTAAAAAGGCAGCGTATGGACTCCATACTGCGCTGCGCTAAAGAGCGCGCACAGCTCAGTGACGCAAGCTAAAAAGCTAGCATACACTGCTCACTGTCTTCTCCAAACAGCAAGAACTCCATGGTTGCACCCCAAAGCTTCAAAAGTCCATAACTTGGTCAAAACAAGTCCAAATCCAACTTTCCAAAGGTCAAAATTGGGTAGAATAAAACTCTCTACAACATGGAACCATCAAAACTTGCAAACAAAGAAGTTTGATAGATCAAAACCACCAAAATCCGAAAATAACTAATTTTTAGATCTACAAAAATTAAGACTTCGAAATGAAAAATGCCAAGTTCTAAACTCTCTTAGGATCATGAGAGGAAGATAAATGAACTATAAAAATATGGGTTCTCATGTGGAAGCAAGTTGTACTTGCCTACGGTTTGGTAGGTGGAGGGAGTGATGAGGAAGAAGAAGAAGAGTAATGGTGAAGGAAAAATAATGAAGAGAGAGAAATGGGGGGTTGGCTTTAAATGAAAAGGTGGTGGTAGGTGGGGGTGTTAGGTTTGGTTCATGATGAACCAACTAACTAAACCAAACCAAGCCGAACCTAAAGACTAGCTAAAGCAGAGAATAAAATTGCAAGAAATAAATGCAGATAATAAAATTGCAGAAAATAAAATGCAGATAATAAAATTGCAGAAAATTAATTAACATAAAAATTTAAAGAGCAGATAATTAATTAACATGAACTTATAGGAATTTAAATACAGGATAATACATAATAAATATTAAATAAATACATTCGAGTAGTACATGTATAAAAATACGTTTTCTGGGAACGGGGAGTGACACCTCATCAAGGCAGCGCATGAACTCCATACGACTCCTCATCAAGGCAGCGTATGAGGACCATACGACTCCTTGTCACCCAAGTGAGCGTATGCAAGACATACGCTCCCAAAAGGTAGCGTATGGACTCCATACGACTCCTTGTCACCCAAGTGAGCGTATACAAGACATACGCTCCTAAAAGGCAGCGTATGGACTCCATACGACTCCTTGTCAAGCAAGCGAGCGTATGCAAGACATACGCTCCCAAAAGGCAGCGTATGGGGTCCTGACTGCGCTGCGCTAAAGAGCGCGCACAGCTCAGTGACGCAAGCTAAAAAGCTCGCGCACTGCTCACTGTCTTCTCCAAATCAGCAAGAACTCCATGGTTGAACCCAAGCTTCAAAAGTCCATAACTTGGTCAAAACAAGTCCAAATCCAACTTTGCAAAGTTCTATCTTGGGTGAAATTCAATTCTCTCCAACATAGGAACATCAAAACCCATAAAAATACAACTTAAATAGATCAAAATCATGTAAAACCGAAAATAGAGGAAACTTAGATCTAGAACAATGGAGACTCCAAATCACAAAATGTCAAGTTCTAATGTTGATCACCATGGCCTAATCTAGCTAATAGACAAATAAAAAGTGGTTCTCATGTGGTGGCAAGGTGCACTTGCCTATGGGTGTTGGTGTTGTGTGGAGGAAGGAAGAAGAAGAAGATGAAGTAATAAATGAGAGAATTATGAGGAGAGAGAAAGGTAGGTGGAGATAATAAAGAGGGTGGTTGTGGTGGAAATGAGGGAGGATCATAGGCTTAAGGTGTTCCAAGCATATTGAACCAAACCAAACCAAACCAATCCTACTCCACAAAATAAAACCAAGCCTTGCCAACTAAAATCGAGCCGAGCCAAAACTCAAAATACGAGAAAACCCCAAAACTCCGCAAGTTGAGAAAAATAAAAATTCATGCCAAAATCCAATTACGAGTATAATTACGAAATACGGAAAATGGGGGTGACATGAGGGGGAATACCTTAAATGAACCATGCCCTATGGGCACGGGTTATGACTAGTATTATACAAAACACAAAGGTTTTTGAATCCTAGGGCTGACTGTGCCAAGATAAAGAGTGGTTGTGATTTAATCTTGGTGAATCAACGGTTGTGGGGTTTTATGGGAAAGAGCATTATTGGGAGTGGGGTTTTATGGGGAATCCAAAGATGGGGATTTAATATTTTGATGGTTGGGATTTAATATTTTGATGGGGGATCATAATGGTTGTGGATGAGCATTATTGAGAGTGGGGTTTTATGGGAAATATAAAGAAAATTCACATCCAGCAGTGGTTGGGATTTAATATTTTGATGGGGGCCTCAAAATTATTATTGTTCGTTTAAAATTGGGGGTCCAAGATTTTGAGGGGGAATACCTTAAATGAACCATGTCCTATGGGCATGAGTTATGACTAGTATATATATATATATATACACACACACAAAATTACATTCTTTCAATATATATATATATATAAATTGCTGTCATCTAAAATTCTGGGCCTGAGCCCACTGCCTCATGGGCCTCATATTAAGTTCGGACCTGGATGGTGAGACTAAAATAAATTTATGGGCACGGCTATACACACCCCACACTTGCTAAGGACACCCCATTTATAAAAAAAAAAAAAAAATTTTTTTTTTTCCTATTCTACCCTTGCTGCTGAGCACACCCCCTCCCCTTCCCTTCCCCCCTCCGCCGACCCTCCTCCTCCTCCGACGCGCCGCCGCCTCCTCCCCCGACCCGCCTCCGCCGACCCCCCCGGACCCGCCTCCTCCTCCTCCTCCTCCTCCTCCTCCCCCCGCTTTCCGATCCCCCCTCCGTCGACCATAAATTGTTGTTAAAACAAAAAAAAAATTAGAAAAAAATTTGGGTGTATTCACGGGTAGGTTCGACCCTGGTTTGTCGAACACACAGAGCAATGTTCGACCCGAGACAGTCGAACTATAGTGTGTACGTTCGACCAGAATATGTCGAACAGAAGATGGCATGTTCGATTATAATATGTTCGACCAGTTTTTGTCGAACACAAGAAGACACGTTCGACCAGTGTTTGTCGAACAGAATAAGACATGTTCGACCAATACTTGTCGAACAGACTATTGTCCGTTCGACAAGTATTTGTCGTGCTTGTCGCAGATTTTTTTTTTTTTTTTGGGGTGTTCTTAGAAAGACTTGGGGGTATATTGGTCTTTTAACATAAAATTTAAGTTATGTGGGGTGTCCTTAGCAGGTCATGGGGTGTGTATAGCCGGCCCCTAAATTTATTGGGGATATACAAGTGAATATGAGTAGTTCAGAGGGTGTACATGCAAAAGGAAAAAAAGAAAAGAAAAAAGAAACCCAAGCGGAGAGCAAGAGAAGTAGAGGACTGAAAATGAGGGCTTTGGTGCAGCGAGTGGCATCGGCAACCGTGGAAGTAGAAGGGCGTGTTGTGTCGGAGATCGGACAGGGCCTGCTTGTCCTCGTCGGCGTCCACGAGTCCGATACCGACACTGATGCCGATTACATGTACGTAAGGCCAACCTACCTATTCTCCCTCACGCGCATTCCATCGGACACGTATTGGATATGAAATATACCTTAATTCAACATAGACTAGCTACTTTCAAATTTGTTTCTTCAGTCTGGCCTCTTAATTATGCTTTTCTATTGATAGTAATGGTGCCACGCAGCATTTGGTTTTAGTAATTTCTTCTATGATGTTCACTTCTTGTAAATAAATCGGTGTTGGTTTGTTTGAACCTATGGTAGACGGACACAATAAGGGCATACCGATCTTAATGTGCATGTCATAGTGTATTTTGGAGTGTCTTTCGTGTCTGGCACGATGTGACATGGGCACGGCACTGATTATAGAGTGGCTGTGCTTCGTAGATTAGAATTAACACGACATACATTCGGAAACTTTCCTAAACAAATCAGAACTCCTAATACCCAAAGTATACGTAAGATTTCAATTGTTCAAGCTAAAAGCCCATAAAGCATGCCCAGCTTGGATGATCAAACTATATAAAACACAACTTGGAAGAAACAATTCGAATTGAGTGGCAGAAGCATACACATCGGCGCACAGGTTTCGCCAATGAAAAGTTATCGACCCCGTCTTCACTTCGGCAAGGTTGAGTTACGGGTTCGTTTTTCTATCCCTATGACTTGCCATCCTTTAGCAAAACCAACAAGGAAGTGCTCAAGAAACTATATGTTGGTGGGAGAAGATGCAAATATTACTAGAAGCACCTAAACACCGTCTACCATAGGTTTGACACAACCCAGTCTGTACACATATCTGTAGGCTGATAGACTACTGACTTAATCTGAATAGATTATTTAAGAAGTCTTATAACTGTCTAAACTGCCAACACACAATAGAAAGAAGAGTACATGGCTTGATCTAGGCGACCATCAACTGCCTATCCTATTTGCACACAAAGTTTTATAAGGCGCTAGGCGCTAGTCGGGCGGGCACCGGGCGCATAACGCCTAGCCCGCCTAAGCAGGCACCTAGGCGGCCGTGGTTCAAAAATAAAAAACTCTAAAAAAGTAATGAGATTTGGCCCAAAAAAAATCCATAAAACCCAAAAACATACATAGTCGGGGTCGGGGTCGGGGTCAGGGTGGGGGTGGTGGGTGTTGGGGGGGCTAGGTGGGCGCCTAGGCGGGCATCAGGTGGGCACCGGAGGCCTAGCGTCTAGGCGCTGCCTAGGCCGACTTTTAGAATAATGTTTGCACATATGACAAGTAATGATGTGAGTGCGCTACACATCCAATTGCATACAACCATTTTTCAGACCTACATAACCATGACTTGGTTTTGTCTCTTTTCAGTCTAATTCTGCTAGTTTACTGGCCTGCTCATCTCCATATTTCAGGTTCAAAAGCCTCACCAGTCACCGCTTGAGTTTTAATCTCCAAAACTTTGGACATGCACACAAAACGGTCTCTTGTGAGCTACGACAACAAACATCCAACCAATAGGTTGTCACGCCCCGATCCAGGAAATCGCTCGTCCTCGCTAGATTTCACCCGAATCATCGTCCTCGCTGGGGCGTGATGCCGCACGAGCCTGGAGTTGCGCTCGTGCAAGGCAAGATAACAGGTTCACATAGAACTATCTCAAATCGATAACATAAGCAGCGGAAGGAAAACAGATTAAAACATAGAAATCTCTTCGTTTGATTATAACTGAAGGTTACAAAGGCTCTGAATAGCCCAACATAAATGCCAATTGGCTACAACGCTCATGATCTCTCTTAGCTCACAAAGGATTACATTGTCCCATACATTATGCCTCTTTATAGCCACCAAGTAGTCTTCGGCCGAACATCTCCATGTCGCAAGTCCGAACGCATATGCGGTAGCTCCTCTTGAACACCAAGGACTCCATGCCTCGGCACGTCCAAGCCAAGCCCCGCCCCGAGCCGATCATAACCTGAGCCTGCACATAAACTAGTGGGGGATTAGTGCTTTCGTCCTCGCTTCGCACTGATCAAGACCCGCTCGCACCCAAACCAAACACTAAATCATTTAGTGGAACATGCATCATTATTGGTGATCTTTCTACTTAGCCTTAGGATCAGTTTCATGGCAATACTTAAACATAGCAACTCTTATCATAATGTGTCACCACATCCCGTGTTCCTGCAGCAGATACAGTTAGCCATAACATAAACGTAAACATAGTGTTCGTGCTCATCTCGTCCAATTTTCCTTAACCTGCAGTGGTTAGAACTTAACATAAGCAAACATACGATTCGTGCAACCGACCAATCATAACGTAAACATATGCATAATGGGTGGCAGGCCCTGTGCCTGCACCCAGCTCTCATCTCAGCCCACCGGCCCTAACTATATGAAGGTCACGGTGTTTCGCACCGTAATGGACTTGGCATCTCATATGTGTAAGCCTACAATCGCTTCGATACGGGTTGCTAGCCCAGTATCTGAAGGATCCCAAACTTACGGATATCATAGCTTATCACAGCATTGGACGGTCGCAATCCGTCCGAATGTTGTGCACCATAAATACCACACATAATTCCCTCCTAGGCCGAACGGTCCCGGCGCCCCGGCATAACCGTTCGAGGGAAGCCGCACCCGTGCACGGGCAATCCGAGTCCATTGACCATGCAATACGTACCATAGCATACAATCCATAGCATACCAACCAATCTCGTATTCCATAAACATAGTCCCGCCTCATAAACATAGTCGCATCTCGTAAACATAATCCACTATTCATATGGGGAGCTCCGTCGGCGTTATGTCCCAACACATCCATATTGATGCATGACGCCCAACGGCTTAGTCATCTCATACTCGTATTCAACGCGTCCAGTTCATAATGTTATTCGCATAGCCTACTTCCGTATTTACTTAGTCTTTTCGTAGCTTAAGTGCACAAAGGCACGCTCAGCACCATAATCAATGTTCTACGCCTAGAGTTCAATGTTCTCGGAGCCGTGCACATGATGCACATCTCGATACCGTCTTTCAATGTTCTACCATCATTGCCCTACCGCGACTTGTACACTTGATGCACGTCGCTTCAATTGTTCGATTGTTCAATGTTCTATCTTAGTGTTCGACACATACTTAGACCTTTCGTCGCCGAGCCACGCTCGCTTACTCAATAACATCTTACGCATACAATGATACCATTTATTAGACGTGAAGGAATAGGGAGAGAGAGTCAAGAACCCGCCCACCTTAAGTCGATACGTCTTGCCGTTTCGCCGATTGAAGCGTCTCGCTTCCATAACTCGATCGCATAGCTAACTCCCGGACTTAGCCATTCTTTTGAACTACTCGGTCGATTTGGCCTTTCGCGCCCATGCCACAATCCGTTGCAAGGCCACGATTTGGTTTCGCGGACACTTCATTGCATAAGGCAAAATGCCGACCTCTTATCGTCCAGCGTAAAAGCATAGCCTGCACACCAGATCAACTAGAATCAGCACTTACTCGAACGGGACTTATCCTTTGCATCGATTCGATTCATAGATTCCAACCGACTCAAAGCTTACCTTTGGCCAACGTAACTCTTGCATCGATTCACATCGATACTTCATCGGGTCAATGCAACTCTTCGAGTCAACGACTCATCATAATGCACCGATGCGGAGCGGGGCATTACATAATATACCACTCAAAATCAGGTTCGTCCTCGAACCGAAACCAACACCTAATCCAAGTGCCTCGCATAGATCGTTTCACGATCTCGTGCTACTATTGCTGGAATCATACAACTTAGTTTGGATCATACACATATTTTAGGCGTCCCACCAATATATGCATTTCAGCCAAGCTCAGTTGTAGGATATCGGGACAACTAACAAGCTCAACTTAATCCTCAAACACCAATCAGTCCATACTCGACTTAGCCAAATTTTGGCGCCTATTCTCAAAATACTTCTTGTATGCATCATCCCATAACATGCGATCCTCTTCCATACATTTCTGCACATAACTTGATTCAAACTCATAACTTCGATCTCATCAGTTTTCTCGCCGGCCACCTAACACTCGCATTGCGTCGAGTCATTGCGCATCCGATCACAAAAATTCTCTGCAACGCCTATTCGCCCAACCGTTTGCCTATCTCTCACATAACTCAAGTCTTTCATCCAATCATTCATAACACTTGGCCTTAACGACATGGACTACGTCCACATGTCTCCATTTCCTTTGCCTATAATCCGTACTAAGTCTCGTACACAACTATCTCAACACGATCCACGTTCTCGAACTACCCGCGCATCGAGTCTGGGGCTACCCCCGCTAGGTAACTTATCCAGACATCATGCTTAGTCTCTCCCGACACAAGAGGTCAACTTGAGTCTACGATGCTCAAAGGCAACAATCTTTCCGACCCAAGGTCTCTACGATACGTCCATCTCCTATTCTCGACCAAGTACGAATCTTTTACTCAATTCTCGATTCAATCTCGACTAGATCATTTCGTATCATAGACCGCGCGCTCAACACACATAGCCTGACCGTTACTCAAACCGATCTACGACACAACTCTTAGGGTCGTTCTACTATCCTTCACTCTCGCGCATTGCAGAACCCTTGCAATCGCCTTACCGCATCGCTATGCTAAGCACGTTCCTCGACATCTATTCGATCGTCGACCAACCAAGTCTACTTATGCAATCATTCGATCGATCATAACTTTTCTATTCGTCTCGATCTAGTCGAAGGCTATTCGCTAACTTTCGATACGCGATTCTCGCTCGCTTAGACTTATCCTCAACATGCACTACCTCATTTCTTATCCTTCTTACGCGACTTTCTTAGGGTCATCCTATGGTTTCCCACGTTCACTTGATTTGGCGGTCAAGTCTTCTAGGGTCATCTGTCCCGAAACTACGCTCGATAATTGAAGATCATCAACGAGGGACAGTTACAACGAACCATGCTATATCCTATCGCGGAGCCAAATCAATTCCCGACACTTCCTATGGGACTTTATTCGATCCAACATACTTTACCAATCCACAATTTCTCTACTCTCGCGCAACTGATGCGCCGTTACTACTCGAGTCACTTAGGCACTACCGTTGACAATATCGCACAATCCTCAATTTCGCCTTCGCATCAAACCACTAGTCCATATCAAATTTGCCACGCCTCGCAAGTTCGATCATCCCCGCTGGATGAATCACCATACCAGCGCTCACGCGGAATGATCGTTCTAATTTGACATGACGCATGTGCGAGGCTGGTGTTGCGCTCGCTCAAGACAAGAATGTCAACATAGTGGTGATCCGCGAAGCAATCCAGACACTTTCGTTTTCATCCAAGCAACGTCCATCCACTCTCAAATTCTCGAAGCATTCCTACCGTCATCATACTAACTGCCATCAACTTAACTTGCATCTTATTCATCCAACAACAATGCTCAACATAATTTTCGTTCATTCGATCAGAGTATCCCCGAGTTATTGCATATCGTCTTTGATACGCCTCAATACCATCGTCGATATGCATAACTTGAACATCTTCCTTTCTCATAAGCTCAAACCTGTTGCAATCATTGCCATTATCCGAACTCGAATACGAATCAAGTCTCGCACTTATCAAGATTCATTCCGTTATAGCTCACTACCAAAATCGCAACGTAATTCCCAATTCACATATCCGTTCTCACATCCATAACTCGCACTTCTAATCGTGTTACCGTCTCATCGCGCTAACCCAAATTCGTTCGTACGATTTCTTCGCACCCACTCAACTCGTTCCGAAGGAGTCTTCGTACTAACTCGGCATAAGTTTGGCCGGGTCGGCTATTTCCTCAACTTAACATTCCTTCGCTATGCTCAGCCTATCGTTCGACTTACGCTTAACGAATCCTCGTCCGACGTATCATCCATAAGTACGACTTCACACATAATCGTTTGATTCAATTCACCGAAGCATACTTGCATCGACTTCTCTCAAATCATTCCCACTCGAGTCTCGGTACTACTTCGTCTGTTGAGGGCAACATATCGTAACAATACAATCGTGTCGACGTAACCTATCGCAAGTCACCAAACGGCTTAACATAGCTATCGCCAAGTGGTATCCCATATACCACTCAGGATCGAGCCTATCGTTATCGACACCATACTTCACTATACTGATCGCATAATTGGTATTGCATATACCACTCGAAATCAAGTTATTACTTGACATTACGCTCCGCATAGGTCCGACATCTATTCCTCAATCAACTATCCCGTATGGCGATCCTTCCGATCCCAGCTCTAGCGTTAGCTCAAGTTTGACACACATTCGATCTAACCGTACCATGGCGATTATATCGACCACACACGCAACATTCGCTTATTCAAGGCTTAACGCGACATACGGCCAACATAAACGTTCGCCTACTCAACTCGACTTGTTCGAATCGCATCCACGATCTTCCAATCTCGCTCGTTGCAACTCGTGCAACAACTCATTCTCGATACTTAAGGTTTTACTCAATCTCGTGCAACATATCGCTATCCATTCGCATAGCCATACAACGCACATCACACAGTATCGACTCGTTGCACCGATGCAACGAACGATTTACGACTTTGCTGCACTCCGTGCAACCAACAACACAAAACCGTTTGCATAGCAACATAATACGCATCGCCTCACATATCGATCCGTTGCACTTCGTGCAACCAAGAACAACACATATCTTCTCGCACTTCGTGCGACCAACAACAACACATAACTCCTCGCACTTCGTGCGACCGACCACACATATCGTTGCACTTCATGCAACCAACATCATCATATTCGTTGCACTTCGTGCGACCAGCATTCCGTAACTCGTTGCACTTTGTGCAACCAACATCCCATAACTCGTTGCACTTCGTGCAACCAACACTCTCCGATGGCACCCGGAGACAGCGTGATAGTCACGACATACTTGTGGCAGACGTACCCACTTAGTATAGACTTATTGTATGGAACATCCAATGTAGCGTCGAGCAGATCCATGAGCCATGCGGTTGCGGAAACAACTTAGAGTCAACTGAATTTCGATATTGAAGCAACTGAGGGTCAAAGAGATTCACGCACGGTCCAAAGGATGGAACCGCTCTGATACCAACTTGTCACGCCCCGATCCAGGAAATCGCTCGTCCTCGCTAGATTTCACCCGAATCATCGTCCTCGCTGGGGCGTGATGCCGCACGAGCCTGGAGTTGCGCTCGTGCAAGGCAAGATAACAGGTTCACATAGAACTATCTCAAATCGATAACATAAGCAGCGGAAGGAAAACAGATTAAAACATAGAAATCTCTTCGTTTGATTATAACTGAAGGTTACAAAGGCTCTGAATAGCCCAACATAAATGCCAATTGGCTACAACGCTCATGATCTCTCTTAGCTCACAAAGGATTACATTGTCCCATACATTATGCCTCTTTATAGCCACCAAGTAGTCTTCGGCCGAACATCTCCATGTCGCAAGTCCGAACATATATGCGGTAGCTCCTCTTGAACGCCAATGACTCCATGCCTCGGCACGTCCAAGCCAAGCCCTGCCCCGAGCCGATCATAACCTGAGCCTGCACATAAACTAGTGGGGGATTAGTGCTTTCGTCCTCGCTTCACACTGATCAAGACCCGCTCGCACCCAAACCAAACACTAAATCATTTAGTGGAACATGCATCATTATTGGTGATCTTTCTACTTAGCCTTAGGATCAGTTTCATGGCAATACTTAAACATAGCAACTCTTATCATAATGTGTCACCACATCCCGTGTTCCTGCAGCAGATACAGTTAGCCATAACATAAACGTAAACATAGTGTTCGTGCTCATCTCGTCCCATTTTCCTTAACCTGCAGTGGTTAGAACTTAACATAAGCAAACATACGATTCGTGCAACCGACCAATCATAACGTAAACATATGCATAATGGGTGGCAGGCCCTGTACCTGCACCCAGCTCTCATCTCAGCCCACCGGCTCTAACTATATGAAGGTCACGGTGTTTCGCACCGTAATGGACTTGGCATCTCATATGTGTAAGCCTACAATCGCTTCGATACGGGTTGCTAGTCCAGTATCCGAAGGATCCCAAACTTACGGATATCATAGCTTATCACAGCACTGGACGGTCGCAATCCGTCCGAATGTTGTGCACCATAAATACCACACATAATTCCCTCCTAGGCCGAACGGTCCCGGCGTCCCGGCGTAACCGTTCGAGGGAAGCCGCACTCGTGCACGGGCAATCCGAGTCCATTGACCATGCAATACGTACCATAGCATACAATCCATAGCATACCAACCAATCTCGTATTCCATAAACATAGTCCCGCCTCATAAACATAGTCGCATCTCGTAAACATAATCCACCATTCATATGGGGAGCTCCGTCGGCGTTATGTCCCAACACATCCATATTGATGCATGACGTCCAACGGCTTAGTCATCTCATACTCGTATTCAACGCGTCCAGTTCATAATGTTATTCGCATAGCCTACTTCCGTATTTACTTAGTCTTTTCGTAGCTTAAGTGCACAAAGGCACGCTCAGCACCATAATCAATGTTCTACGCCTAGAGTTCAATGTTCTCGGAGCCGTGCACATGATGCACATCTCGATACCGTCTTTCAATGTTCTACCATCATTGCCCTACCGCGACTTGTACACTTGATGCACGTCGCTTCAATTGTTCGATTGTTCAATGTTCTATCTTAGTGTTCGACACATACTTAGACCTTTCGTCGCCGAGCCACGCTCGTTTACTCAATAACATCTTACGCATACAATGATACCATTTATTAGACGTGAAGGAATAGGGAGAGAGAGTCAAGAACCCGCCCACCTTAAGTCGATACGCCTTGCCGTTTCGCCGATTGAAGCGTCTCGCTTCCATAACTCGATCGCATATCTAACTCCCGGACTTAGCCATTCTTTTGAACTACTCGGTCGATTTGGCCTATCGCGTCCATGCCACAATCCGTTGCAAGGCCACGATTTGATTTCGCGGACACTTCATTGCATAAGGCAAAATGCCGACCTCTTATCGTCCAGCGTAAAAGCATAGCCTGCACACCAGATCAACTAGAATCAGCACTTACTCGAACGGGACTTATCCTTTGCATCGATTCGATTCATAGATTCCAACCGACTCAAAGCTTACCTTTGGCCAACGTAACTCTTGCATCGATTCACATCGATACTTCATCGGGTCAACGCAACTCTTCGAGTCAACGACTCATCATAATGCACCGATGCAGAGCGGGGCATTACATAGGTCGCTCTTAGTAAGCCCAGAAATGACTGTCAATCATTTGCATCAGACATAGCTAATACAATTTTAAATTTATGCAGTACCTAAAACGTAATAACCTTATGAGTTTACCATGATACTTGCTTAGTTACTGAAGAAATAGGATCTCTTCATTGTTTGTGCCCGACCAAATTGGTGGTTTGCCATGTGGCCACCAGGTGATACCGAAGAGAAGATAAGATACTGGATTAATGGAGCTTGTCACCCAAATAATTTGCAGCCACAAGAAAATAGTGAAAGAGATGTCTTTTTTTCTTTCCATTTTTCTTTAACTTCCAGATTGAATCAGCGGCATTAACTTGTGCACCATGCCTGTTTGGGATCTGAAGTCCTTCACCCCATCCACACCCCATTCCAGGACTCAAACACACTGCTTATTGTGATCTCCCTGTCCATATACCTTTGTCGCCAATGATTTCTAAGAGGTTGGGACCTCCAATATTGTGAAGAATGATAATAGTTGCAGGTTTTCAAAGCCTTTACTGTTGTTCTAACTCCTCTAAGCCTGTGGGATGAGAATAGCTTTGTGATTCCATTTTGTAATTTCTTTTGTTCTTGATACTTGCAAAACCAGTCAAATAATGTTTCTGCCATAGCTAGAAAAGGATGTGCTGGTGAAAATAGATCACTTGATTTTGTTGCCTGGCCGAGAGAGTGATCGTACTATGTTGGTAGTTGTAGTCTTATGAAAGTTATGGACAATTACCCAATATATTCGACAGCAGCGGGTTCTATTCCTTCAAAGGCAAGATCTGAGATAGGAGGGAGTTTATAGTTTATACACATAAGCAGCAGTATTATGTTATATGCCTACTCCTGCGGAAAGGAGAATGTGAAGGTGGTCTTCTCCAGGGAAAATTAAGAACTATCTAATATGCCAATAAAATGAGCTATAATCTATTTTCTTACCTTCTCTGTGGACAGTGATGAATCATCTTGATAAGGGAGCACTTACTCTTGACAAATTAGAGTAGCAATTGTCTTGCTAATCTATATTAGTAATTATATCCTATATTACCTAGTTATGCTTGTAGGGTGCTTTGTACATTTTTCTCTTCCTTTTTCAAACTAGAGATTGTTTTCTACTAACAAAATTTGGTGCTGCCCTTGTTTCTCTCCTTTCTTCTATTCCTCCATATTGAACCTACATGCCGTAGGAGCTCATCATTGAACCATGCCAACACTGAAGAAACTTTGCCCAGTATCAGATTGCAAACTCAAGACTTCACTGTACATTTACGCTGTTATGAGCAGCATGAGAATCTACTTTCATTTAGTTTAGGTGGTTGTAGGCATGAAGAGAAGAATAGAAAAGGACATAGCCAATCAATAGTTTCCTGTTGTAAGTTCACCTCCCAGATGAGAGAAGCCGTCCATTTTTATTATGCTTGACCGATGTGAAGTACTTGGCGAAAACGACCACTAATAGCTCTCTTAATAGTTAGTACCCAAGACATTTCCTACTATTCCAACATGGTTTACTGGTAGTTAGTCATTTTTATGAATTTATACAATCTTACTAATAGTTTGACATTGTCTTTCCTAAAGAGGAAGAAAAGTCTAATATTGTCTTGCTGAAGTGCAGCTGTAGGAAGGTCTTGAATATGAGACTCTTTCCAAACGAGACTACTGGAAAAGCATGGGATCAAAGCGTGAGTGTCTGAATCAACTTTGATTGTTTCATTTATGGAAATATATTTTGGGGTCTCCTATTCGCTTTGCTTAATGGTAGTTGAAAGCAAGTATCATTTTTATCTTGTAGTCTAGACATCTTGTAATATAGGGAACATGGATAATCCTCTTTGGTTGCATGAGCTTCAACTACATGACTAAAAGGCAAGGCCCCGTCTTGCTCATTTTGACTTTCCTAGGACTTTAACTCTAGAACACAGGGTTAATGTGAGATTGATACCCAGTCACAGAAACTTTGTCATTTCTTTTGCGGAATTTTCTCGTGTTGCATAAGCTGACCCCAATTTTGATTTGACAAGGCTTGGAGGAGGATTCATTTACGGGACCTAGGAATCAATATATATTGAGTCATATTGTTGTCTTTTTATTAAGGTTTTTCTGTTTTTTGCTTATATATTTTTAACCTCAAGAATGTCAATATCTTCTGCAGGTTATGCAACGTAAATTTGAAGTCCTATTGGGTATCTATTCATACACCTGTTGAGCTCTAATTATGAAACTAGTAACTGATTTGATATTACTAGATTGTCTAACCAGATAATCAAATAATTAATTGATTACTTTGTTCTTCTGACCTCTTTCTGCAAAATTTTCAGTGAGCCAGTTTACCTTGTATGGCATTCTGAAAGGCAACAAGCCGGATTTTCATGTGGCTATGCAGCCTCAGAAGGCAAAGCCCTTTTATGCTTCATTAGTTGATAAATTTCGCAACAGATATACTTCAGATGCAGTCAAAGGTATTCAGCCCAGTTTGAGTTTCGGGATAGTTATCTGTTGCTATATCTTGCAATCTTAATGTTAGATAACAGGCGTAGGATATGTGATCCACGACCAATTAGCTAATACACATTATGAGTTTACACTCGGTTTCACCCAGTAAGACAATTGCCTTGTTATAGTTTTAGAAACCTAATATACAGTCCTGGTCCTTAAAGACATCCGTAATCATTTAATAATATCATGAAGCTAAGCCTACTTTAAAGTTTAAAGAGGACATAATTGTGCGAGGAATACTGCCATATTTTCATTAGAGATAAAATTGTGTGTTACATGTTATGTCACATATACTAGCTGTTTTTACTTGGTATGGGCATGACCACGACCACGGATACATGCAAGTGATGCAACTGCTTCAAGATCATTTACTTATTCTCCATTCTTCGTACTATAGCTTACTATATAAGTAGATATCTTAACACATTCGATTTAGTAAATTGAATTTTGACGCAGGCTCACTGTCTATTGGACAGCTATCCTGAAATGACCTAAATACCATAGTTTTATCTTCTGTATTGGTCATTTTACTCTGGTCACGATTCTTATTTACCTTGGAATAAGGTTTCGAATTGCAATAAAGAACATCTATCATTTTTTGTCAGACACGAAAGTCATACACATAAGTATGAATATTGTGGTTTTCTTTATTAGGGGGATTCCTAAAATCCTTAAAGCTCACACACATTATTGTGTATTCCTTAATTAATTATAAATATTCCTAATTCTGTATCTTTTAATTAGGGAGAGAATTTGTGAAAAAACTTGTATCTATTGTACACAACCTTTCTTGAATTGAAAGATCACACATAATTATGAATATCGTAGCTTCCTTAATTAGGAACCCCTCTAGCTAATATAATATTACACAATTATGTATGATATTTCAGGGATTTTAGGAATCCCTCTAATCAAAGAAACTTCAATATTCATAATTATATGTGTGATCTTTCAAGACCAACTCATAGTTTGTCAAATAGTTTTGTGCATAATATGTTAATATGTCAGTAAGCAAATATTGTACCTTATACAATTTATATAAATATTTGGTAACAGCTATGTAAAACAAAGTATTCTTGTATTTGAGCATTTACCCTTTAAATGCCTTCAGATACTGTTACAGTTCTAATCACATTTTGTTTAATTTAACGTTTGCTGCAGATGGTGTATTTGGAGCAATGATGAAGGTCTGCTGAAGCATTGAATCTGTGTGTTTCTCTCCATTCTTAATGCTATTTATCTCAGGACCCTATTCTCAATTATTTGTATCTAGGTTAATTTGGTGAATGATGGTCCTGTCACTATGCAACTTGACTCATCAACGCCAAGGTGACTTGATAATGAAAGAAAATTTATATATGGTTTTCTTGTTAGTGTTCAGAATATAAGATTTATATTGGTTTGGATGAAGTTTCTATTGAAGCCATTGGACTAATTTCTTTTGCGTGGTTTTTAGGAGTATCTCTGATTCTGTGGAGGAGGCCAAACCATGATTACCCAAGATAATGTAAGGCTCCTGGCTATATGTTCTGAATCGTCTCACTTGAACCCCTTTTAGATACATTTATATGCAATAAAACAGAAATAAAGAAAAAAAAAAAGGAACCGCTGAAATACTATGAAGTCAAGGTTTCTCTATATTTATTCAGAAAGAATGTTCCAATTTTGTCTGTGCACGTAGGCATGGATGCACTCAATGCGTTGGTATGTGCCGGACAGACGCATAGATGCACCATGAAAACATGCAACATGCAAACTAGTTTTCTCAAGTCAGATTATAATGATTTGAGTATCAATTGGTTTTATGTAGATGCTCTAAAATATCCTTTCATTGCAGGTATGCAGGCAAGACTTCTTTATTTCAAACTGTGCTTTCCCCTCCTGGGAAATTGAAGACCTCAATTGTGGACTTAGCTGAAAACCATTCTGATGGATACATACAAAGTCCTTTTCAGTTTTGAACAACTCCATAAAATTTGTATTATTGGGGGTGCACAATCCTAAAATATATTTGTGGAATCGTTGAGTTTAATTTTGTTGGCATGTTCATTAAACTTCGTACAACTTTTCAAGTAGAACTGATAGCGAATAAAGAAGCCTTAACCGTATATATATATGTAGGCAGGACTCTTAATTCTACCAATGCGCACGCAATCAATTTTTTTTTTCCAAAGCATATGAAGGTATTTATATGCACAAATGGAAGGGAATCATATGTTCAAACGAAAGGGACTTGTATGCGTATGCTTAAATGAAAGGAAAATTTATGCTCAAATCTAATGCATGGTTTTCTATGGTAGTCCGAGGAAGGGAACTTCTATGCTCCAAGGAAAGGGGTTTGTATGCTATAATAAAGAAAGGGACTACTTAATCATATGCTCAGATGAAAGGATCTTGTGTGCTAATGAGAAAAAAACTATTATATGCTAAAATGAATGGGACTCTTTATGCACAAAGAAAGGGATCTATAATTTTATATGCTCAAGGATCCATAAAATCATATCCTAACTTCAATTAGATCAAACAAAATAAACCTTGTTCCTTCCATATAAAGCTCAACTCAAACCTGTTCTCTTCTCCTTGACCACAATTACCTCACATATACTTTTGAAAGGTTGGTTATAGCTGCTCTGGTAATCTATAGCTTCATTACTCTCTTTCATCGATCAAGGAAGAGAAACCACAAGGGCAGTCCTCCATAGGGCTGCAAACGAGCCAAGACGAGCCAAGCTTTTGTAAGCTTGAGCTTGGCTTGACTAGAATTAATCGAGCTCGAGCTCAAGCTTGATAAGTTTTTTATTTTAGAGCTTGAGCTTGGCTCGAGCTTGTTTATATTAAGCTTGAGCTTGGCTTGGTTTGAGCTCAAGCTTGGCTTGATAAGCAAGCTTGATTCAAGCTTGATAAACAAGCTCGATAAGCTCAAAATCAAGCTCGTTAAGCTTGATTTCAAGCTCGCTCAGCTTGATTTCAAGCTCATTAAGCTTGATTTCAAGCTTAACCAGCTCGATTTCAAGCTAGATAGATTTGAATTCAAGTACCTGTAATAGTAACAATTTATTTATAAAAAATTAATTAAAAAGGTTCCTTAATATCAATTATTAAGGACATATAAATATATAATGCACATATCCATATTGTTATACAAACATATATAAAATTAGAATTCAACATAGAACAAATGAGTTTTTAAACAAGCTCCTAAATGAGCTTCTAAACGAGCCAGCTTGCAAGCTCATAAACGAGCCAGCTTGCGAGCTCAAACGAGCCGAGTACTTCTAAGCTTGAGCTTGGCTCATTTGTTAAACGAGCTCGAAAATGAAGCTTGAGCTCAGCTTGTTTACTAAACGAACCGAGCTCGAACGAGCTTTTACCGAGCCGAGCTTCGAGCAGCTTGCGAACGGCTTGGCTCATTTGCAGCCCTAGTCCTCCATTAGAGTGCCCACCACTGGGGAGTTGAACAATCAGAAGGCAATTTACAGTTATGCTTCTAGTAAACCAAATAACAACCATATAAATTAACCCAAGATATCCACCCAAGCGTTCATCTTGCATTAGTAGATCACCTATGGACTTTATCAGTTCCTTATGATCTTGACCGAGAACTCCAATCATCCTTCTTTCCTACCAGAAGCCAAAGCACATCTCCTGAAGATTGGGCACGCATAGGTTCTTGATCAACAACCATTCCTTGATGCAGTATGCATGATATAACAGTTACCACAGTCGAGAGTTCCTATCAGGACCGTTTCTGACTGTACAAGCCGTGCGATCGCACATGCCTCCGATCGAAAACCGAAACGTTACAATCTTTTAAACTTTCATGTCAAACATAAACATCATGCCTTAAGGACCATCTCTAATTATTCTTGATATACTTCATACGACATGTCTTCTATATTCAATCCCTAAAGCTACAACAGAACTCTAGAAAGTAAGAAAATGGACATTATTGTGTCATGGATCAAGTATTAGCTAGCTACAAATTCAAACTTAAAAACAGATTAACCAAAATATATACTGTTAGAAATTTTATAGCACAATTCAAACGTACACTAATTTAAGAGCATATATAGTACACATCCTTATTTCCCCAGCACCATTTCATAACTAATTTCGTTGTTGACAGTAATGTCAATAATTAGAAAATTGATGGACAATGTACTATTAATAATGGATCAGTAGTACAGGCCTAGGTTGCGTCCGTGCAAGGCCAATTCCAGAAACGGCCGATTTGAGCTAGGCCACAGAGTCGCACAGAGTGTCCCCATTTGCAGCGGAAAGTAAATGAACACAAATTGAAGCGAATTCAAACTCTTTATTGATATTCAAGAAGTTTACAAGCGGCGCTAGGCCGATATTACAAATCGCTCAAGCTCTCTCTCTGAAACATAAAAGGACGTGCCAAGTGGCTTACAACATGGAATGATTCATGGCAATGTTCCGATACATTATGTCCTATATAGGGTGCTTCAGCTTCTTGCAACGTTCCAAGGCTCCAGAGATAGCTCCGCGCCTTAGCACGTTCGATGGAAGCTCCGCACCTCGATATGCGATAACTCGGGGGTACTCTGACTCGGCGAATGACGGTCGTGCAAATGTCATTGTTCCGTTGGATGCTATACTTGGGATGTTAAAAATGTGTCGAGGAAAAGAAAGATTCGGTTCGAGGATTTTCTAGTTGAACGCATGACGGTCAGACTATCGAATTGATTTGGCTTGGATGAAAATGTGAATGCTTGGATTTGCTTCGTTGACAACCACAACGTTGACGTTCTTGTCTTATGCGAGTGCAACTCCTGCCTCGCACATGCGTCGCGCCGGATTATGACGATCACTCCGCGTGAGCGCTGATATGGTGATTCATACAGCGGGAGTGATTGAACTTGGATGGCGTGACAATCTGATTGCTTCGACTTGTGGTTTGACGCGAAGGTGGACTCGAGAATGAATTTGTGTGCTTGGAGAGTTGAACTTGAGGATTGAGTAGGTCCAATCCGCGTATCGAGAATGGGTTAGTCTAACACTCAAACAAGAGTTATGCCCCGATGAGAATGATTATTCCGCGAGAGCGAACCGCCGTGGATAATCGGACTCGCGTGAGATTGGGGCACAATGTATTATCGAGCTGGATGACCTCGTGATCGAATACATGAATTGGTTAGAACTGGTGATAGAACGGAATTGAATATGTGCAACGTAAGTCTTGATGCGAATTAGGTGATCATGCTCGATGTTTAGAAATCTGAGTGACGCGAGCTTGGATAGAAACTTCCGTACAAACGAACAAATGGTTTGACCATAGGATTTGGGACGAGCGTCGTGCAACGACCTTGCACGATGAGCCACGGACTTGACGTGTAACTATGACCTATGAACTGACCTAGCGGATAGGCGGACGACCCTATGCCGAGTGATTGAACCTGTGCGATTGATATTACAATATCGTCTGGACGGACGATAGACTTGGGACAACAAGACTTAGAGTAGGACGGGGAACTGGGAGTGTGCGTGAACGACGGCGAGATTGGCCCCAAACGACGGAAAAGATAGGAATGGATGATGCGCAAGTAAAGTTGGGATAACGAATTGAATCATTGATTGGAAGACGTACTCGATGATAGTACGATATTTAGTCTCGAATCAGACGAAAATTACTTAGACTTGGTCGACCCCGCTAAGAAGAAATCGTATTGATTTCGTTGACAAGAGTGCTTGAGAAGCGAATCGAATCATCTCGAGGACCGAGATAAACGATATGTGATACACACATGAGTTCGGTTTTAAATCGAAGTTAGCAAAACGATCGGCAAATCGAAACTATCACGAGTAGCTTGTCCGACTTCGCTAGTCGCTAAGCTTGGTTGAAATGTACGTATTCGGAGGACGCCTTGAATGCGTGCACGATCCAAACGCAGCGATATGATGAAGTCGAATACAATTGCAAGTGGGCGTCGAGATGCGCATGAACGAATGAATGAGTTTGCCTTAGCCTACGACCCTCGTGTTCGATGAAGTACAACGCACTTCGTGCAACCATTATAGTCCCATAACACAACAAAATAGCAACCAAGTCGAAGAAACACTTGAATTGAATAAGTACCATCAACTCTAAAATGAATGAAAAGTTATTCAATGAACTCGACCAAACGTATGCGACGCGGAACTTGAAAAGGTATCGAGTATAGTTAGATGCCATCGAACGGTAAAGCCATTCAATAGGAATTGTCTAAGAAATACGACGACCCGAGTTAAGAAATGGTAGGACGACCTGCACTTAGGAAGTCTCGAGGACGAGACTTGTTTTGAGTGGTGTATTATGTAATGACCCGCTCCGTCCTAGCGGAACGCCGATTCAAACGGCAAGTGTAACGACTCAAGCGAGCCGTCGACTCGAAAAGTTGCGTCGACTCGATGAAGTATCGATGCGAATCGATACAAGACTTACAATGGCCCGTCAAAGATGAATCCAGACTTAGACTATCAAAGGCGCGCTCGGAGTATCGCTCGGCCGATGCGAACATCGCTAAGGTGGGTGGCTCCGATGAACCCGTCTTTGCTTAGCCTAGACACATAACAATACGGACACTATCACGAGAATCACTAGGCGATAACCCCGCGCATGCTAATAAATGACCCAACGCACCTAGCTAAGGGATTAATCCCATCTTGTATGCTTGTATAGAATATGGAAAAGAACATAAAAAATACGAGAACTCTCGCACCGCACTCCACGCTCGTGCTAAGGCACAAGCTTACGTTCTAATCCTTTATGCGTTCAACAATGAAACAATGAATGGGTTACAACAATAAAATGGGAAGACTATCAATATAGTCATTCCGAGTAGAGTATAGCAACATTGAAAGGCTATAGGACCGATGGGTCGCCAAGGCGACTCCCGCACAAGGAGTTGCGTAATGTATGAATGAAAGAGTAAACGAATAAGTGAATGAATGAATCAACGAATGAATGAACGAGTGAAAGAAAGAATGAATAAAAGATAAGAAGGACAGAAATGGTTAGCGACAGGTATGACGGGCACGTGCAACGGGGCTCGCTACCCGCGCTGCACGGACGCCAACCTGGTCGATAACACATTAAGGCTAAGGGTTAGCCTACGGCTCAGAGACAGCCGTTAAGTTAAAAAGACAAGTTAATACGAAATGGTCGTGGACAAACGGCACGGGCGAGGGGTGGCGATGCCGTGGCCGTGAAGAAAAAGGAATTTTCGCGGCATGATCAAAGTGTGAAGGACTTGCCGGTCCGGACGGAAATCAAAGTTTGGCTTACGTACAGGCCTGAGTGCGGGCTTGGCCACCAGGGGACGTAAGGCCGGGTATTTCAAAAGACTATCAGGGTGTACCAAGCCGCACGCCATGATAGGTAAGAAAATTACCACAGGGGAAGACATGTCCAAATTGGCTTGTGATGCCAGCGACCGGTGCATATAGAGTTAAGTGGGCTTTGCTGGTGGCGATCCACGTGCAAGTCCTTGCATTGAAATCAAAGTAGTCTAAAGTTAATTGAATGAAGCGCCTTATGTATAGGCTTGAAATGTAATGCACCAAATGATAAGGAGTACTTTGTGCAAATGAACTTGAAAACATGCCTACGATGCGTTAAAATCTAAGGCAGGAACACGCCCTTGGCACTAAAAATGTTTACGTGAATCATGTTAAGTTGAAATATATGAATTGTTGACTAACTTGGTTTACATTGAACAGGGAAGGCCGGACGGTAAGTATGGGTAAGTCATGCATGCATTTCCATGCGACACTTGTTTTACGCAACACGGGATAGGTTATGACATATGCCATAAAATTGATCCTAAGGCAAGATTAGAAAGACAATGAATGATAGAGATGCACAAAAGTAAATGGAACGTGTTTGGTAATGATAGCATTGTGGGCGAGCTAGCCTCCCCACCAGTGCATAACAATGTACTGATAACCCCACAGTCTACTTGCAGGATGCAGGTATCGTCGACGGGTGCGGAGCTTCCATCGAACGTGCTAAGGCGCGGAGCTATCTCTGGAGCCTTGGAACGTTACAAGAAGCTGAAGCACCCTATACAGGACATAATGTATCGAAACATTGCCATGAATCATTCCATGTTGTAAGCCACTTGGCACGCCCTGCTTAATTTTATCGAAAAATTGTATGCTAAGCAAAAAGCTTCTGATTTATTGCGTAAAAGGAATCAAGTTCAGGAAAATTGTAATGAGAGCATCGTCACGTCCTGTAGTAGGGCGTCAATTTTTTATGCCCTAGATATGGGCATTAGAAATATAAATTAGGTTAGTAATTGGTTAGAAATAAAGATTAGGCTGGTAATTAGTTAGTAGAATGGATTAAGTCATGAATTAGGGAAGGGAAATAAGCGCCATATTAGGGGCGTTCTTTTTTCTTTTTCTTTTTTTCCTGCGCCCATATTTGGTGCGTTATTTTCTTTTATCCGTCTTATTTTTGGGCGCTCATTTCTTTTTTTTTTTTGCTTTTGCAACGACTAATTTTTAGAACGGCTACGCAACGTATACCAAGTATCTATTTTACAACGGCTATTACAACGGCTAATTTTTACATATTGTCTATATATATTTTTTATTTTCCGTCGCGTTGGAAAATAACAATGCACCCCACATGCTTAGTAAATAAGCCCTACTGCAACATACGAGTTGAAAACATAAACAAATATTAAAACTATATTAAATAGTTCATTAATTATATAAAACTATATAATGTACCCGTTGCTTATCTACAGAAACCGGTGTATTCCCAATCCGATGAACATGCATAAAATTTGTTCGAAGCCAAGTCATTTTGATACCGGAAATAGTACCTTGATCCGGTTCTGGATCCACACCAAGATATGTTCTGATAAGATCTCCAACACTTCTTCCATCTTCAAAATATATAGGGATACCAGTGATCAGTAACCCTAAAATCATGGCCACGTCGGCCAGAATGATCGATATTTCACCAAAGGAAAGCTAAAATGTATTGCGTCCTGGCCACCATCGCTCGATCAAACTCAACAATAGATCTCTATTGTCACGCCCCGCTCCCGTAGGAGCGATCGTCCTCGCTAAGGCGTGATGCCGCACGAGCCTAGATTGCGCTCGTGCAAGACGGGTTCCATAACGGCCGATTTCAGCAGCTGCGATGGGGTCGTCGCACAGAAGTCCCATGCAGAGACATTGAATGATAGTAGCGAAAATTTGAATCTAAACACAAGTTATTCAAAGAAGCTCTTTATTGATATTGAAACAACGATTACATTGGGGGCGCAAGGCCAAGATTACAATCACTTAAGCTCACTCTTCTCACATTTTACAAGTTCACTCAGCTCTCTCTCATCTCTCAATTACAAGTCTTGATCCAGCGGAAGCTTCGAAAGGCGATGTCAATACATTATATCCTGTATAAGTCTTTTCTTCATGTGACCGCACGCTTCGAGTCGCCAAGGAACTCCATGCCTCGACGTATCCAAGCGAGCTCTGCGCCATGAGCTTCTACCTGTGCCTGCACATGTAAACTATGTGGGTGTCAGTACTCAACTGTACTGGTGGAATGAGCTCCTCGCCCACCCATACAAAACCAACACGTTTACTTTACTTTGTGCAACATAGTCTCCTTTTTTATTGTCTTTCTACTCTTGCCTTAGGATCAGTTTTAGGACCGACGCCTTGGCCTATTCTGTGTCTCTAGACCATCCCGTGCTTGCAACAACAAAGTCGACTCAAACAACGTTAACCTATCAAGTCGTGCTTGCCTTGCGACCAAAATCAGAGACGCAACTACGCGATGAGGCTCCATTCTCGTGTGACCGTACTATAAGTCCTTGTGCCGTGCCTCGCAACTATGTGCGACTCAACCATATCGCCGCCTCGCGGCCCTTGCTACTTTGATTACCAACTGACCCAATCAAGACTTGTGAATGTTAGTGTCACTCGACCAACTTTGCCTTGCGGCAGTTTTCTGACTTAAACTCAAACAACTCAACCAACATATGCAACTTATATGCCGACAACTCAAGACTCGACGCCATATCTCATGCCAAAGCACGTCGCCTATGTTGATGCCACATCTTAGGACCAAATATTATATTCCAACTGTACACCCATTCAATAACTCAACTCAATCCAAAGGCACACACGCGAATAAACGCCATGCCGACTCATCTATATGATTTGGTCACTGACTCCCAGAGCCATCCTGGACTCCTTTAGCTTGTTAGGCGGCCGCCCTTGCCAGGTGGGTAGCTAGCCCCGCTGGCAAGCCTCTGCGCTAACTTGTGCGGTCATCCAGCACGTGCTAATGCTGCTTCTCAAGAACCGGTCCCCTTCCGTCGGGCTACCGTTCGAGGAAACTCTACCTTGTCGACAAGTTGTCCATGACCATGCAAGACTCGACTCAACTGACGTCTCACACAATTATTCCACCTCTAGTGTTATCATCTCTTTCAGGGCCAAGTTCAATACGTCTCACCTCTGAGATCTTGCCTCGACGACCCGTAGTCGCGAGCATTCTTCTTTCTTGTCCTATCATTTTACTTAACTCAAGAACAACTATTTGCAACACTTTTCAAACTCAATGAATCAACCGTGGCCCGTGCCTTAAAACTCTAGGACCGTGCCATCGTGTATCAAACCGACTTTCGATCTACGCGACGCTATCGCCCAAGTCATACTTCATATGACGGGCCTTGGGATCGTGGGACTATTTAATTTGACAACCGCAGAAAGAGCGGGACAGCACTAGAAATGACTTAGGTCGATCGGCGTAACTTTGCCTAACTTAATCGAGCCTATAACTTGACTCAAGGGACGAGCAAAGGCTATGCCAAGCCTTGCGTTACGGAAACGTGCATGTTTTGTCGAGCATTTACGCGGGCGACGCCTATGACTTAGGCCAACTCAAGTGTCGGGACAATTCGACGGGACCGTGCATGCTTTAACAAGCATTCACGCAGGCGACGCCTATGACTTAGGCTATTTCATAACTTTGTGTCGAAGACCAACTTTCCTTCTCCCAAGCCACGGGACGAAGGACCGAGTGTCATTTTTAAAGCACACCGTGCACCAACTCTAAGCCGACCGTGGGACGTTTTCCATGTTCTAACTCATTTTGACCCGTCGGAATTATTCCCTTAGCTATGTGGATTCGTCTCTTTTATTATCAAGCCTATTGTGCAAGTTAAAAACATGCGTTTTATTATGTGAAGGCAAAGATGAGGCAAGTTCACCGAAACTACCCCGCCTGAGCGAGTGGTCGCCTCGACCGAGCGATGTCTCCGAGTAGCCGTTGCAAGGCTAAGTCCGAACGTCGTCGGCGTTTCGATTCCTCCGATTGACTGAGCGGGACGGGGCACTACATCTATCGTGACGCCTTAAACGAATAACGTCAACAAAGGAAAAGCCAAAAGATTCAACAAGTTCCTTTTGGCGAGTTGTGAGATGCCATCCGTGGCGCCAGTCTCCATGCTCACGTAATTTTACCATCGGATAATCATATAACTAAATAATTTCTCAAAATTTTAGTGCCTATAATTATCAATATTATAATAATGATAATTTACTTCAACTTAAAATACATGTCAGTCGAATACCAGATTCGAAACGTGAGAGTGTCGCTCCTGGATAATAGCCTGTGTAGTAGGTCCACCTGGTATTCAACCGTCATTTTGAACATCCATCTATAAAATTGATAAAAAAATAGTATGACACGCGGCAGAAGATGAGGGATGCAGGCGCCAGCAGAGGGAGACACGCGACAGTAGCATAGGGGGCGGGAGAAAATTAGGCACCCTTCTTTTGGGCGCGCAAAATGTAAAAAAAAAAAAGAAAAGAAAAAAAAAGAGCGCCCATCTTTTGGGCGCAGCGCCAAAAATTATGACATTACTTAAGCAGTTAAGCAATTCCCATCTCCAGCTCAAGGAATTTAAGCAATTCCCACCTCTGCTTAAGGAATTTGGTTATGGGCCCCAATATATATACGCCTTAATTTAGGGTCTGCTTGGCAATTATCGGGGTAGCGGTTATGAGGTGTTTTTAGAGTACCGGTTATGAGCGGTTATGAGGGGTCCGGTTTTGGATGGTTTTTAAGTAGCGGCTTTTAAACCAGTCCAATCCATGCTTGGTAATTCACTAACGAGCGGTTCTGAAAGTTTTTTACACGAATAAATTAAATAGGGAAGGGTATCGGTAGTTATAATTATATCTATTTTTGTGAGGATATAAATGGAATAAAAAAATAAAGCCGCTCAAAACCCGCCGATTTGGGGTGTTTACAAAGCCACCCAAAAATACATTACACCGGTTTTGGGGGGTTTTTGAGCCGACGAAAACCAGTGCCTCAAAAAAATTAACAAGCAGGGGTTTTCATAAACGGTCGGTTCAAAAATACCCCAAAACCGGTGAAAACACCATTACCAAGCAGACCCTTAGGATATTTAATTTTTAACGTCCTAAAGTAGGACGCGATGATGCTTTACCCACAATTTCTCTATACTTTGTTTCGTTTATGCAATTTTTCGAAACTTTTTTGCTTCTGATGAAATTTTATGTAATTTTATAGCATCAAAAGGTTTCACACAGCAAAACGAAATGTGCACCATGCGAATTGAAGATACCAGGCCACGTACGCTACAGAACTTTGATTATTTATAAATCTAAAAAAATTGTCAATTATATCTTGACTTTAGGGATTTGAACCAAGAATGTACTGTGTCTATCTGTCTATGCGTACGTGTGTGCACGTGCGTGCGGATGCACTATGTGCATTGGTATGTGTCAGGCACACACGTACATAGATGCACCAGGAAAGCATGCATGCATGCAGCATGCTAACTAGTTTTCTTAAGTCAAATTATATAATTGACTAATTCTAGAAGCTCTCTCTAACATGTTACTTTCATTGCAGAGGTAGGTATGCATGCATGCCTTGTTTATGTCAAAACAGAAGACCTCCTAGCTTAATGTGGTGTGGTATTAGTTGAAAATCATTGTGATGGATGGATGGAGCTGTAACCTTTAAATACATATTAGTCCTTTTGTCCCCTAGTGCACAACTTTTCTAAACATTGAGCTTTATTTTGTACCCCACACACACACATATATATATATATATATATATATATATATATATATATATATATATATATATATATATATATATATATCATAAGTTTACACCATAGAATAATAAAATGAACTGATTATCAGTGGAAAAATTATTGTATGGTCTGGACGTAGTGCATCCGATTCCTTTCCAACCATTGGATTGTCTAGGATGTGTCCCATGGTAATCGAGCGGCACATCCAATAATTTCTCATTATCAGTGACCCAAACTATTAAGTTCACTAATCATATAACAGCTGGTCCATCTGGCCAGTAGTTTACCTCACTTAGGTGCATGCAATATCCGAGCCCTGCGAGTCACGTGCTGCTGAAACTTTAGGAAGCAATCCAGAAATTAATTTACCGATGTTAAATTTGTGCATATACGTCCAGATTTGAGCATGCATGGAAGAGCACTTTTGTGGACTAGCTAGCATAGAAGACCATGCATGCATTATTATATATTTGGGCATACAAGTCTCCCTTTCCTTGGTGCATAATTCATTAAGAAGCTAGCTAGCTAGCTAGCACTTAATTCGTAAGGCTTGAAGTTTTTTTGTTTCTTCTTGAAGCTAACCTTAAGTAGCTAGCTATGGCCGACTTAATGCAGGCTGCGGCCCTCGCGTCCGTGGTGGGGATTGTTGCAGCCTACATCTCAACCAAAGAGGGGGAGCACGCGCTGCTGAACCAGTCACCGGTGCTGCTGTTCCTCACCCCGCTCGACTGGTTCGGCTGCTCCATCATGGGGCTCGGCATGGCGCCTCTCATTGCCAACAGCTTCTTCGGCAGTTGCTACGACCGCTTCCTCAACTACACCTCCGCCTTCTTCGCTTCCATGGCGTGTGCGTCTCTCGTGCAGTTCATACTCCACGAACGGGCATCGGGCATCATCTACCTCCCTTGGTTGGTGCTGATGCTGTTCCTCCTCGTCTCCTTGAAGCTTGTCAAATGTCTCTATAATTGGCTTGTCGGAATATTTATTAGCTCTTGGGGAACTCTAGTTTCCCTCCATTGCCTCCGTGGAGTTACGGAGCTCTTGTCGGCACGATTTGGCGGCTCGGAGAACCCTTCACTACGTGACCAAGTCGTAGAGATGGTGTAGACTTATATTTATATATACATAGTTACGATATTGCACAACAATTAGTTATGATGTGTAGACCTATCTTTATATATACAAAATACAACAATTAGTTATGATGTGGAAAATTAACTTCGATGGTACGTGCTTATCATGAAGATACTATGGCCTCGTTTGGTTCACGGATTTAAGGAACCAAGAAGGAAAAGTTGTTCCTTTCCTTTGTTTGGTAGCCACAAACTTGGGAATCAATTTCCTACAAGGAAAAAAAATTGGGTGGAATATGTTGGTGCTTTCTTTACATGGAGAGAGCTTGCTCTCAACATGCCTTGTAAATTTTAATCCCACATCGAAAATGCACCATGAGTTATCTCAACATATATACTTGGGTGTGTTGTTGAGAGATACACATGGGGTGGTGACCCTAAGGAGGGAATCATGTGGGTGATTTTACAAGGAGGTAAGAATAAGGCTCCAAGGATTAAGCATTAATGCTTTTCTCATTCTCTTGGATTAATTCCATTTGGAGCTAAGCCCCAAAGGGGCTTAGCGACTCGGACTCGGACTCGGACTCGGGCTCATGTATGCGGCTCATGCGGCTCATGCGGCACATGCGGCACATGCGGTCCATGCGGCTCATGCGGCTCATGCGGTCCATGCGGTCCATGCGGTCCATGCGGCTCATGCGGTCCACGCGGCTCATGCGGTCCATGCGGCCAGGCTGCTGCTGCTGTCGAATGGAGGGATCCACTGACTGTGCAGATTCAAATCAGTAATAAAAATGCTGAATCAATGCGATTAAATCAGATCCTATCTTTGTGGGATTTGAATTAATTCAGATCCTATCTTTGTGGGATTTGAATTAATTTCGTAGGATTTGAATTAAATCTCGTTGCTATCTTTTGGAATTTGATTCAATCTTTCCATAACTGAAGAGGCGGCTAGGGTTTCCACCCTCTCTCTATATATACTCTCTTCCGGCCTCCTTTGTGACTACTACGAAATTACAAGTCAGAAAAGGAGAAAGAGAGAGAGAGAGTTGCTGCCGCCATTGCAAGTCCATCCGAGGAGTCTGAACAGAGGTGACTTCGAGCGTTCCACAAGTTCTTCAACTTGCTGGTTCCTGGAAGCAGATCGTGTGGGACGAATCTTGCTTTGAGCAACGGTGTTTTGACACCCCAGCATTGTTCTTCTTCTTATCTCTCTCTAGTTTTTGTGTAACTCGTTCTGTCCCAATTGCAACACGTTTGCAAGGAAGAACGAGAGATCTTCTCTTCTCTTTTTTCCTCCTTCAGATTGTAATTTGGCTATTTGATTTATTGTACCATCGTAGATCTTGAGTTTGATCACTGCAAAGTTTTGTGTGACATCTCAGATCTCGATTGCATCTGTTTTTCATCTTCGATCAAGCCCCGGTGTAGTGCCCCGACCCGCAAGATGCCTTATGATGGATAGTTGGTTCGATGAAGCCTTGTTGGACTTGGGATTATGCGAAGGATCGCTTGGAAGACTATGCGATCGTGGCGGGAATCGTCCTATGAATGTGAGTAGTGTTGAACCCTTCAAAGATCCTTTAGCTTCACGCTTAAAATAAGGATAGTATGCTATGTTTCTTGTTGAATTGCTCAATAACACCTTACATGGAATTTGGAAAGATAATGAAAGATAATAATCACATGAACGTAAACTGTTGTGGCTAAGTGAATTGTATGCTTGTACGCTGTTGCGATGAATTGTATAACAGGTGAAGGCAAAGTCCCAAATACTTGGGCAGGTGAGTATATCGAGCTTTGGCTCAATGAATAGATGGCAAAACAGATGTTATGACCCAAGTACTGGGCAGTGAGTATGCTTGAATTGCATTCAAATGAATGAATGCTAAACAGATGCTAAGTCCCAGGAATTGGGCGGTGAGTACATTGAGTTTGGTTGGAAAGATGTTTGGTATCAAAGATGTGGCAAGACATTGGGTAACAACATTCTATTATCCTGTCGCCGATGTAGAATGTTGATTACGCCAAGACCCTGGATTGGGCAGATGATAATGTGAGCATTGGCTCAAGGCAAGATGGCTAGATGGCAAGATGGCAATACGAATGAAAATGATGGTTTTGCTTAGTTTTCCTTATCATGCATTATATGTTTTCTTCTTAGATAAGTTGCATATAGTTGCATGGTCATGGACAACTTGTCGACAAGGTAGTTTCCTCGAACGATATTCCTGGGCCATGGAACCCGGTTCGTCCTAGGGGGAAACAAGGAATGTGCCGACGTACTGGCATCGGTAAACGGGACTTGCAGTGAGGCTAGCTACCTGCACTGAAAGGGCGCCGTTGTACCAGTAAGACGGTCCAGGATGGCGTGTCGCCAGTGACCTTCATATAGATAGGTCAGGTGCTAATGATGTCTTATGCAGGCAGAGTAAGTTATTACTCAAATACAGGAAAGGATGTCGGCTGTTGGTAAGAATCACCTGAACGGTGATATTCATATTGAATCATGATATTGTTTCTAACAATGTCTTGTGCAGGCAGAGTAAGTATTATAAATGTACAGGGATGGCTACACGACCGTGGGTAAGAATCACCAAAGGGTGATAACAGTATACTTTAAATTATGTTGGCTATGAGATTTGCATGCTTTACTTCTTGTCGGCTATAACATGAAATTGACCCTAAGGCAACGAGAAAGACCATTGATAATAATGTTCTGTAACATGATTACTTAGTGCTGTCTTCTTAGGTGAGTTGGGCCAGCACCGCTCGCCAGTATATTGATGATGTACTGACCCACGTTGTGGGCAATATTACAGGTGTTTGTTTGGAAGAAATCCTGTGAATCAGTGCTTGGCATCGATGAATCGGATGGTTGTGCAGAAGCTCTTCTTTCAAGACGATGTCTTCTGCTATACGGGACATAATGTATGGAACAGTGGAACTCAGATGTACCAGTGAGATTGTAGCCAAATTGGCAAGTCATTGTAAGGAAGTCGGTATATTCATTTGTAGCCTAAAGGGCAAGTGTATACATTCAGTTGGCTACTCAAGAGTCTTGTATTCAGTTGTAAACTCTGTATTCCGCTGCTAGTCTTGTAATCTATTTTGAATATCAATAAAGAGATACATTTCTTCATAAATTGTGTGACTTTAATTTATCTGCTTGGATCCGCTGCGTTGTCGATGTTTTCTGAGAATTACCAGGAACTGTAATGGTTTTGCCTTGTACAAGTGCAATCTAGACTTGTACGGCATCACACCCAGTGGCTTGTTTTCGATCCTCCGGGATCGGGGCGTGACATAGTGGTATCAGAGCACGGCTTTACGTCCTTGGATTCCTATTCGATTTGTTTCGAATCAATGTTGCTACTAAGATGATTCTAAGCTGCTTCCGCGATGATTCAAAGATTGCTTCCGCGATTATTCAAAGTTGCTTCCGCGGTGAATCAAAGTTGCTTCCGCGAATACTCAAAGTTGCTTCCGCGATGAAATCAAAGTTGCCTCTATGATGACTCATAGTGCTTCTGCGATTATTCTGTGTTGCTTCCAAACTATTCTATGTTGTTCCCTTGACTGAAAGTCCGTTGATCATTCTAACCTCTCACTGGGTGTTCCATACAATAAGTCTAAATATGTGGACTGTGATATGTGTGCTTTGTTGAATTTCTAAAAGATACCAAAAAGAATAACAATGATGCGATGCGTAAGTTTGTGATGTATGCTGGATGTCTTATGTGTGGGATTCTTTGAATCGATTGTTATGCAGCAATCGACAGTGGGTGATGGCATGGTATGTTGGAACAGTATGTGCATGAATTTCAGTGAATGGGAATCGACCAAATTTTGAGTCGGTATTTGTGGTCAGCATAACCACTGCAGGATGGATTGTCCATATGGGACGTTGGTTTGATGCGAAGGAATATTGTGTTTGGAATGGCTTGAGCTCTGGGTGGTATATTACATATACCCTTGTCGTGATAAGATGTCCCTTGACCCTTGATGTGTCTATGATTTTGTGATTGCTTTACCTATAAGGTAGTGGGTGGTATCGAATCGTAGCTGAGCTTACGATTGATACATGTTGGCTAGGCATGTTCCTTGATTGTTAAGTTGGATGACCGTTGTGAGATTTTGATGTGTTCGGGTGAACCATCGCTTGACCTTGTCGGTTAGCATTAAGTTGGGTAATAAGAGAATTGAGAATATGAAATGAATGACTTGGTTGGGAATGAAATGAATTTTAGATTCAGGCGAGTACTTGAATCAGTTGGGCAGAAGGATTGTAGGCTTGGTAACGATAGTGTGGTGTTGCTATCGAATGATTTTGCGGGAATAACTATGAACCGAATATTGAACGATGTTGGAATTGAGTTGAAGAAATTGCATGTTGGATATCGACATAATTGATGGTGATGTTAGACGCTTAACGGGATGTTGCGAATGATTTAGAAGATGCAGAGAGTTGCACCGACGACCGAAAAAGATTGAGAATGGGATTGAGGAATAGATGATCTTAGTACGTGGTGCAGTGTGCTTGAGAGAACTTGATGTCCCGAATTAACATGTTATGACCCTTGAATATTTTGAGGCACAGAGAATGAATACTTGTCCCTTGATGCATGAAAGAATAGATGCTCCTTACGAGAGTCGAATGGCTGGAACACAAATAAGTATCGAGGTGCAGCGATATGTAATAGACCCTGTCGGTAGATGATGTTGTCACATGAATAACAAGTTGGGTGGAATATAGAATTGTTGGATTACGACTTAGCCGATGAGTTATGTCATGTCCACTAAGATGACCAATATATGATGCGAGATGATTGGTGCTATAGAGATTGGATTGGTGCATGAATAGTAAATCTTCTTATGGAATCAGAAGGAGATGATACAAAACTAATATTGATGGTTAACGTGAATTGCTAAGAGATGACCGTGTTGGTGCTAGAAATTTATAATGATGCCTCGGAAGAAATATGATTGTTTAGTTGCCTTATTTTGTTGGTTAAAAGAGTACAGACCGTATCGATGATCTAAGAATGTGGGAAACGATTATGTCGCGAAGAGACCGTATGAAGAGATCATAAGTGATAAACTATTGAGATGGCAATGTCAGATGATGACTCAGAATAATTGGCCCGATGGAATAGACAATTTGAGTACGATATGAGGATACAAGTTGGATCGAACAGATGCTGTGTCTATGCAAATGGAAATTGAAAGTTGAATATTCTATTGAGGAGTTTTATATGATAGCTTCGAGATTGACCCATAGATTGTTGGATAGAATTATCGGATAGATTTGGTCGGTTGCGGGTAAGTCTAGAATGAGACTTCGTTGGGTATGACTCGAGTATGAGTACGGGTAGAAAGACTTGACCCTAGATTGTTGGCTGGTTGCCTAGAGTGTCGGTTTGTTGCCTAGATTGTTGGTTGCTTGCTTAAGTCTCAGATTGGTTGGCTATGTTCTTCAGTTGTCCGTGTTGGGTATAAGTTCATAAGATTGGGGTGGCGTCCCATGTCCCTAAGTTGGTCAGACCATAGAGTTGCCCTATGTTAAGAATTGGTTGCCTCTAAGATAAGAGATAAGTATGTCCCTGATAGCTACTCATCTCATATGGGTTAGCTGAATGTCTGGTTTAGCTTAGATTAGCTGACCGTAGAGACTTGATTGTATGCTAAGTTAACTATTGGAAAACCGTAGGATGTCCCTATTGATGTTGCGTGAGTATAGTTGGAATGAATAAGATGTGTTGGAAGGTAGGCTTTGAAATTGAATAGATATTTGGGAAATTTTGATGTTATAATGTTGGATGGGATGACGGATCATGTTGGTTTTGGAAATTGAGTTGCCTTGGTTGAAATGTTGGGAATTGTTAGAACTGGTTGGATTGGTTGATTGATATTGAGCTGCAAAAATTGTTGGTAGTGCTTTGAGATAGTTGGAATAATTTCATTGACCGGATCAAGATTGAGGATAAGTGTAATGACGGAATTGGATAGTACATGTAGCCGAGATCGGCGAATGTGAATATGAATGACCCTCAGAATTAATGTTGCTGGGATATGATAGTTGTCTATGCGAGAGGATAATATTGTTGGCTTGATCAATACGAAGAAACATTTGAGTACAATGAGAAATATTACTAGAGTCGGATGATGGTACAATTTGATGGATGAATCAGGATCGAGAGAATTTATGAGTTGCAAACAAAGTATATGGATGCGAACGATGATGAGTACAAGATTTGACCGACGAGAATCGGGGTATCGAAATAAAATGTGGCAATAGGATTTATCAACTTTGGTAGCATGGATGACAATGAACTTGAAAGCAATACTTGATACATCTATGTCTAAATATTTTGGAAACGTTGGGATCGATTGAGGAATATTTATCGAGTTGGAATTGGCAATATCTATTGTGTTATCAATTGGTTAGAATATTGAATAAATAAGTGGAATTATACGAGATGCTTGAAAAGAATTATTGATGTTCGAAAGAGAAGTTACACCGTAGCTCGTTCGTCTTCTCTATCGCTGAACTTGGCTGAAGTGCATGTATTTCGGGGACGCCTAAAATATGTGAATGATTCCAATTTAGTGGTATGCTGAATTCAAACGAAGCCACGGGAAGGATTATCATGTGCTAAGGATTTGCACGAGTGTCGGAGGAAAGATCAAAGATGGTAAACTATTTTGAATCAATTGAGATGCTATAACGAGACGGTACATTACTTGAAATCAATCGAGAGATTGCGGAGAAATATTAAATAGTACAAGTTGATCGTTGAAGTTTCATAAAAAAAAGTCGGTTGAAGTTTTGGGGATGAGTTTTGTTTTAAGTTTCGAGGACGAAACTTTTTCTGGGTGGTATATATTGTAGTGCCCCGACCCGCAAGATGCCTTATGATGGATGGTTGGTTCGATGAAGCCTTGTTGGACTTGGGATTATGCGAAGGATCGCTTGGAAGACTATGCGATCGTGGCGGAAATCGTCCTATGAATGTGAGTAGTGTTGAACCCTTCAAAGATCCTTTAGCTTCACGCTTAAAATAAGGATAGTATGCTATGTTTCTTGTTGAATTGCTCAATAACACCTTACATGGAATTTGGAAAGATAATGAAAGATAATAATCACATGAACGTAAACTGTTGTGGCTAAGTGAATTGTATGCTTGTACGCTGTTGCGATGAATTGTATAACAGGTGAAGGCAAAGTCCCAAATACTTGGGCAGGTGAGTATATCGAGCTTTGGCTCAATGAATAGATGGCAAAACAGATGTTATGACCCAAGTACTGGGCAGTGAGTATGCTTGAATTGCATTCAAATGAATGAATGCTAAACAGATGCTAAGTCCCAGGAATTGGACGGTGAGTACATTGAGTTTGGTTGGAAAGATGTTTGGTATCAAAGATGTGGCAAGACATTGGGTAACAATATTCTATTATCCTGTCGCCGATGTAGAATGTTGATTACGCCAAGACCCTGGATTGGGCAGATGATAATGTGAGCATTGGCTCAAGGCAAGATGGCTAGATGGCAAGATGGCAATACGAATGAAAATGATGGTTTTGCTTAGTTTTCCTTATCATGCATTATATGTTTTCTTCTTAGATAAGTTGCATATAGTTGCATGGTCATGGACAACTTGTCGACAAGGTAGTTTCCTCGAACGGTATTCCTGGGCCATGGAACCCGGTTCGTCCTAGGGGGAAACAAGGAATGTGCCGACGTACTGGCATCGGTAAACGGGACTTGCAGTGAGGCTAGCTACCTGCACTGAAAGGGCGCCGTTGTACCAGTAAGACGGTCCAGGATGGCGTGTCGCCAGTGACCTTCATATAGATAGGTCAGGTGCTAATGATGTCTTATGCAGGCAGAGTAAGTTATTACTCAAATACAGGGAAGGATGTCGGCTGTTGGTAAGAATCACCTGAACGGTGATATTCATATTGAATCATGATATTGTTTCTAACAATGTCTTGTGCAGGAAGAGTAAGTATTATAAATGTACAGGGATGGCTACACGACCGTGGGTAAGAATCACCAAAGGGTGATAACAGTATACTTTAAATTATGTTGGCTATGAGATTTGTATGCTTTACTTCTTGTCGGCTATAACATGAAATTGACCCTAAGGCAACGAGAAAGACCATTGATAATAATGTTCTGTAACATGATTACTTAGTGCTGTCTTCTTAGGTGAGTTGGGCCAGCACCGTTCGCCAGTACATTGATGATGTACTGACCCACGTTGTGGGCAATATTACAGGTGTTTGCTTGGGAGAAATCCTGTGAATCAGTGCTTGGCATCGATGAATCGGATGGGTGTGCAGAAGCTCTTCTTTCAAGACGATGTCTTCTGCTATACGGGACATAATGTATGGAACAGTAGAACTCAGATGTACCAGTGAGATTGTAGCCAAATTGGCAAGTCATTGTAAGGAAGTCGGTATATTCATTTGTAGCCTAAAGGGCAAGTGTATACATTCAGTTGGCTACTCAAGAGTCTTGTATTCAGTTGTAAACTCTGTATTCCGCTGCAAGTCTTGTAATCCATTTTGAATATCAATAAAGAGATACATTTCTTCATAAATTGTGTGACTTCAATTTATCTGCTTGGATCCGCTGCGTTGTCGATGTTTTCTGAGAATTACCAGGAACTGTAATGGTTTTGCCTTGTACAAGTGCAATCTAGACTTGTACGGTGTCACGACCCGATACCCAAATTATTGGGCCGGGCCGAGCCATGTCCAGCCTACGCTTGGTTAAAGCGCAGTAAGCTGTTCTAGAATAAACAAATAAAGGATCTAAGCAGCTAACAGTTCTATAATCACATTTAAGGTTCATCACAACACAGCATCTATAAGCGAAGGTAAACAAACACATATTTAATAATACACTTCCAAGTATCTAACTGGAGACAAAGTCCAGTATCCAAATATAAGTACAGACAAAGTCTAAGTCTCAAAACATAAGAAAGATAACTAAGCAAGGTTCCCCGCTGGGGCCTCTTCTGGAGCTAAGGCCAGGTCCTCAATACAGTACCATAATATATAACACATAGCGTTACCTCCTCGAAAAGTATACCTACAACGTTATCCTGTCAGAACGGGAGCAAGTACAACCTCTACAACTAAAGTACTGAACATATAATGAAAGAGATGTACAACAAGAAACATGGTGTGATAAGTCTATAAAACAGGAAATACTGGAAACATGGCCTCATGGTACATCTGGGATTATGGTATCATAGTAACATAGGGAACATGGCATATCTGGAATCATGGTATCTCATAATCTATCATGGCCAGGACATATATGTCATATAGACAGATGTATATGTAATGTTTAAAACTGTAGCAAGTACGTGATCGGTCAATAGATGTACAATGTACTGTGGTACATGTAAATAAAATGTACATACGTACAAGTCAACAGGTATAGGTGTACATCCGTACAGAAATGCGGGATAATGGCCTACGGCAAGGTATGCATATAAAATGCGACCTCGCTCGCTACTATAGGGGGGTCATGATCACGTACTCAACTGTCAGTTTCCCCATAACTCATATATATAACATGCGAGAGATACTGGGAACAGTAAAAACATGTGGGAGATACTGGGATCGGTATAAAGCACGGTAGGTACTGATAGCAGTAAAACAGGTGAAGGTACTGAGAGCAGTAAAACATGTGAATACTCGGAGCAGATATAAGCATAGTAAAACATGTACGGGGAACCAGTAAGAAGCATGTAAAGATATGATAACTGTCCTAAGCATGGTAGGGACTAAATTAATGTAACATGTGAAGATTTAACTTGCTACCTCGGTTAATACATGTTCTAGCATTAAAAGACAGTAAATGAGTTTGTAGATGTACTTGCCTGGGATCCTGCTATCAATATGAATCAAGGCTCGGAGTGAAGCCATAGTCCTAAAGATGAGATAATACAATAGCTAATCAGGGTGAAAAGACATACTATAATGTCTAGGTCAACTAGGGCAAACTAAGACAAACTGGGTCAGAGGTTGACTTGTAGTTGACTTTGGTCAACTGTCAACTTCGATCAATTCCAAGTCCAATGTGGGGTGACACTATATCCAAACTAACTTTCTAGGGTCTTTACACTAGTGTGGGGTGAGGTCCAATACTACAATAACTCAAAACAACACAAAAAGTTGCAAATCGTAATTATTCAATAAATAAATCAAATTGTACATTGTGTTCCTACAATTTTTGAGATAGACAAAAAGCTCAATTTTTTATGAAATAAAGTACCAAAATGATCCTTGTTAATTATAGGAATTTATACTAATTTTTCTGGAATTTATAAACCTTCATAAACATTTATTAAAAATCAACAAACATAGGTATCCTGAAAATGAGCTCTGTTTTCCTATTTTTATAAAATACCAAAAGTGCTTATTGAATGCTGAAAAAATTATAATAAATTAGCTAAATTAACATAGTATTTAAATACAATTTTTTCTAGAATTTTTACAGCACTTAAAATATATTAAAAAAAATGCAAAACAGCCTAACCGGATTATCCGGCGGATTACTGCGGATTACCGGCGGATTTTCCGTTCCGTCACAGCAAGTTTTGTGGTGAAAATTTGGATTTTCCGACGGATTTCCGCGAATTTCCGACGGATTTTCCGAACCGTCGCAGAAAGTTGATTTTTGAACTCAAAACTTGTTTCGGCCATAAAAACTTCGTTTTAAATCGAAATTCGGACTTTCAAAAGTCAAAATTGAATAGAATTGAATTTCCTACAACATGGAAGTATTAGTTTTCACAAATCAAAACATTTGATAGATCAAAACCTCAAAATACTCGAAAATCATATCTAGAAACTCAGATCTACGCAATACTGTCGATCAAAACCAAAAGTGCTATATACTAAACATGTTAACAATTTAAAGAAGCAAATTATAGGCCAATAAAACTTTAGTTTCCATGAGAAACAAAAATAAAGTATGGTCATGTCACTTATGAGCAAGATACACTTGTCTAGGTTAAGCTCCAAGCCTAATCTTCTACTCCACCACCAAGAGGGGTAGGAAACCACACTCTAGACCTCAAGGCCAAGCTCCTAGCAAAGCTCCAAGGGAAGAGAAAGGAAGAAGAAAATGGAAAGAGAGTGAAGAGAATGAAAAGAGAGAGGAGAGAGAAAGTGAAAGGGTATATATAGAAGGGGGAATTAATCTTAGCCATTGGATCGTGATCCATGTGAAAATCTAAGTCAATCCTAACCATTCAAACAAAACCAAATATCCAATGGGTAATAGGGTGCATCTACACTATTCACGAAAATATCTTAAACACTATTCACGAAAATATCTAAACACTATTCACGAAAATATCCGAAACACTATTCATGAAAATATCTAAAATCGAAAATATCTAAAATGTAGAAAATCTGTCTGGACGGTATGCCGTCGGTATACTCCGGTACTGGCGGTATGCCGGCCAAGAAAAAATCTATAAGTTAGGAAACATTTTTAAAGCATTACGAAAATCAAGAAAATACGAAACACACTACAAAATACGTATCCGTATATAAATACCGATACTGTGAGAAAATATTTTATTCAGAAAAATAAAAAATAAACCCGGAAATTCAGGGGGCTTACATCCTACCCACCTTACAAAAATTTCGTCCTCGAAATTAAAAATCATCCAACAGGTCAAACTATAACATGTAGCTGCTCTGGCTACGAAACTCAATCTGCTATCCTTGAAATAATCTCTTCTGTTTCTCCTTACAATCTTTTTGGTTTATGTTCAACTAAGTCCTTCTATCATAAACTACATCATGTATCCTTTAGAATCTTCCATACTAACATGAAATCTTAACGTATACCCTAAAATATAGGTCATTCTCTGGATATGTTTATAAGCCTACAATGCTTAATCATCAACCATATTTTCAACCTCAATTGTAAATACTTGATTTCCTTATCGTATCCCAAGTATCCATATCCTATCAATCCACAGGCCCTTAGCATCATTTGTCGTCAATCCTTTTCTACAGCTTCTCCTTGAAATTATACGTTCAATTCTTATCCTTGGCGTAGAGCCTTCTTTCTTTTTTTTTTATTTTACTTAATAACTCCTCCGAATATAAATTCTCGATTTTAAAACTCCCGATTTAGTAATTACCAAAATACATATGTCTTTGCCTCGTTCCTTGTCTTTTTAACTGATATCTTTCCGATCTCGTACGCAATACGATAACTCATTCTAACTTATTCTATATCATTCCATATATCGATCTACCCTCTAATCACATGTAATTAGCTTATAGATAACCAATAATCACTTGGTCATCAAAGTCCTATGAATGCACAATTCTCAAATTCTAAGAACAAGATTCTAATCCTTAATCCATAGTCACAACAATATAATATCTCATTATTCCATCTTAGATACCTTATCATCAAATCATACTATCAGTACAATCGTTCTTAATAGTTTCCAAGTCTACTACAGTCAGTCACTTATACTTGTCCTATAAGCTTAATCTAACCAATCCCTAGGAAAAGTATTTATCACAAACACACAATACATTTATAGTTATACTACAAAATCAGTTAACAAGGTTTGGCTATTTCGGTCGCCTATGAAATAGAAGGTAACAAGGCCTAAGACTGGGTCAAGCAATCCATAACAGTGTCCAAACAAGTTAAAGGTCAAGCAAGACGGAAAGTTCGTCAGAATATCTCCAAGAATGGTACGAAGACAACAAAATACATAACGAAAAGAATTATCCAAGAGGTTAACGAAAAAAGAGTTTAGTCAAGTCATAGGAAAGACGAAACACAAAGATAATTATGTCCAAAAGATAACACTAAAGCAATCCTGTTGGAGAGTCCTAGAGAACCTATAATCCTAGTTGTAGATGTAGATAGAACAGAGTCAATCAAGACGGGAAAGAATGATAATAAGAATTTATTCTTGCTCATTCGGTCATAATCAGAGGGGATCAAAATCTTAACGATATTGAAATTTGAGAAACAAATCAAGGATAAGGAATAAGTCAAATTTTCTTTATGATAGGAAAGTTAAAGACAAGTTTCATAAGGAAGTCAAGTTAATCATCTCTCTGATACTATCAAATTTATCTGATCATTAATTGCCATTCATACCTTTATCTCACAAGTCCAATGTGAAATTCAACATTTATATGACTACTACCAAAACTGTACCCTTCTGTCATAAAGATTGAACATTAACATGTTTACCATAGGCCTAATTGCTAATTTCCAAAAACATATAACTCAAAACTATCCACTTAATCATCTTTAAAATCATCTTTAATTCCAAATTCTTCCACATTGTCATAAATTGATCCGAAACCTCTAAATCAAGTTTATGAAATCCTTGAACTTGTTCAAATCACGCTCCTCCAAATCGAATCTAATACTACCAGGCCTTACAAAATTTATTCTCCATTATAAAACCAGCCTTCATATTCTCTTCATCGTACACTTTCAAATATTATCCACCTTAAATAAAATTATCCACAAAGTCTTATTTTTTTTTTCTTTTCTTTTTTTCCTTTTTTTCCAAAATCTCATATTCCTACGAAGATATCACTTGATAACAAAATATGCCTTCTGATCTAGATGATTTATGACACTTTCTTAACTTTTTCAAGGTGAAGAGATACAAGAATTTAAATGATTTAACAGTGTAGTTGACAGAAAAAGGTACAAGATAGATGATTGGTGAAATCGGGACATAGTTAATCAAGACGAAGAAAATAATGGTAAGGCGAGGAAATTATCATACGATGAGAAGGAAAGAAAGAATGACGAAACAAGAAATAATAGTAGGAATCATTCTTGTTCATTAGGTCAAAAGAAGTGAATCAATTTAAGATATGTTCTGATAACCATACACATCTATCTAGAATCATGTTGCCAGAATTTTCGCCACACCAGTAAGCTTAGATGCAATAAACGGTAGAGGCATAACTAAGGTATACACCATATAATCATGTTATCTAGAATCCTCGCCACGCCAACCGGTATGGCTGCGAGAAAATCTAAATTCTATGAATAGGATAGTATATCCAAAATCAGGCTCTATGTTTTTGTCATACCAGCTAATATGGCTGCGATAAATTCTAAACTCCATAACCAAAGCAGACGTTTACCTTATCGGGCTATATCACAATTCAATCCACAAAATTTATCACGATGCAAGATTCAAAGTCAACAACGAAAATCAGAAATTAAATTCAACAACGAATTTAAGGAAGAGCAAATAGAAATAAGCGAAAACAGAATTCGAGGTAAGATTAGAGTGAGATCCTCAGGGGTTATCCCAAAGGTACAAACTTGGTCTAAATTGTAACCCACTGAATTACAAACAAGAGGCTAATTATAGCTAACGGTCCTATGCTGTGATGAGTTCTCCTATGTTGCAATCTTAGAAATCCTCTAGGTGTTCTAAATGTTTATCCCTAGTGTTAACAAGTTGTCCTAGATCCTAATTGCAGGCATGTTTGGTACAATAACGTAACCAAACAACTTAAGTCTGGACCTGCATGGGCCACCACTAAAAACATGTCATGACCCGATACCCAAATTGTTGGGCCGGGCCGAGCCATGTCCAGCCTACGCTTGGTTAAAGCGCAGTAAGCTGTTCTAGAATAAACAAATAAAGGATCTAAGAAGCTAACAGTTCTATAATCACATTTAAGGTTCATTACAACACAGCATCTATAAGCGAAGGTAAACAAACACATATTTAATAATACACTTCCAAGTATCTAACTGGAGACAAAGTCCAGTATCCAAATATAAGTACAAACAAAGTCTAAGTCTCAAAACACAAGAAAGATAACTAAGCAAGGTTCCCCGCTGGGGCCTCTTCTGGAGCTAAGGCCAGGTCCTCAATGCAGTACCATAATATATAACACATAGCGTTACCTCCTCGAAAAGTATACCTACAACGTTATCCTGTCAGGACGGGAGCAAGTACAACCTCTACAACTAAAGTACTGAACATATAATGAAAGAGATGTACAACAAGAAACATGGTGTGATAAGTCTATAAAACAGGAAATACTGGAAACATGGCCTCATGCTACATCTGGGATCATGGTATCATAGTAACATAGGGAACATGGCATATCTGGAATCATGGTATCTCATAATCTATCATGGCCAGGACACATATGTCATATAGACAGATGTATATGTAATGTTTAAAACTGTAGCAAGTACGTGATCGATCAATAGATGTACAATGTACTGTGGTACATGTAAATAAAATGTACATACGTATAAGTCAACATGCATAAGTGTACATCCGTACAGAAATGCGGGATAATGGCCTACGATAAGGTATGCATATAAAATGCGACCTCGCTCGCTACTATAGGGGGGTCATGATCACGTACTCAACTGTCAGTTTCCCCATAACCCATATATATAACATGCGAGAGATACTAGGAACAGTAAAAACATGTGGGAGATACTGGGATCGGTATAAAGCACGGTAGGTACTGATAGCAGTAAAACAGGTGAAGGTACTGAGAGCAGTAAAACATGTGAATACTCGGAGCAGATATAAGCATAGTAAAACATGTACGGGGAACCAGTAAGAAGCATGTAAAGATATGATAACTGTCCTAAGCATGGTAGGGACTAAATTAATGTAACATGTGAAGATATAACTTGCTACCTCGGTTAATACATGTTCTAGCATTATAAGACAGTAAATGAGTTTGTAGATGTACTTGCCTGGGATCCTGCTATCAATATGAATCAAGGCTCGGAGTGAAGCCATAGTCCTAAAGATGAGATAATACAATAGCTAATCAGGGTGAAAAGACATACTATAATGTCTAGGTCAACTAGGGCAAACTAAGACAAACTGGGTCAGAGGTTGACTTGTAGTTGACTTTGGTCAACTGTCAACTCCGATCAATTCCAAGTCCAATGTGGGGTGACACTATATCCAAACTAACTTTCTAGGATCTTTACACTAGTGTGGGGTGAGGTCCAATACTACAATAACTCAAAACAACACAAAAAGTTACAAATCATAATTATTCAATAAATAAATCAAACTGTACATTGTGTTCCTACAATTTTTGAGATAGACAAAAAGCTCAATTTTTTATGAAATAAAGTACCAAAATGATCCTTGTTAATTATAGGAATTTATACTAATTTTTCTGGAATTTATAAACCTTCATAAACATTTATTAAAAATCAACAAACATAGGTATCCTGAAAATGAGCTCTGTTTTCCTATTTTTATAAAATACCAAAAGTGCTTATTGAATGCTGAAAAAATTATAATAAATTAGCTAAATTAACATAGTATTTAAATACAATTTTTTCTAGAATTTTTACAGCACTTAAAATGTATGAAAAAAATGCAAAACAGCCTAACCGGATTATCCGGCGGATTACTGCGGATTACCGGCGGATTTTTCGTTCCGTCACAGCAAGTTTTGTGGTGAAAATTCGGATTTTCCGGCGGATTTCCGCGGATTTCCGACGGATTTTCCGAACCGTCGCAGAAAGTTGATTTTTGAACTCAAAACTTGTTTCGGCCATAAAAACTTCGTTTTAAATCGAAATTCGAACTTTCAAAAGTCAAAATTGAATAGAATTGAATTTCCTACAACATGGAAGTATTAGTTTTCACAAATCAAAACATTTGATAGATCAAAACCTCAAAATACTCGAAAATCATATCTAGAAACTCAGATCTACGCAATACTGTCGATCAAAACCAAAAGTGCTATATACTAAACATGTTAACAATTTAAAGAAGCAAATTATAGGCCAATAAAACTTTAGTTTCCATGGGAAACAAAAATAAAGTATAGTCATGTCACTTATGAGCAAGATACACTTGCCTAGGTTAAGCTCCAAGCCTAATCTTCTACTCCACCACCAAGAGGGGTAGGAAACCACACTCTAGACCTCAAGGCCAAGCTCCTAGCAAAGCTCCAAGGGAAGAGAAAGGAAGAAGAAAATGGAAAGAGAGTGAAGAGAATGAAAAGAGAGAGGAGAGAGAAAGTGAAAGGGTATATATAGAAGGGGGAATTAATCTTAGCCGTTGGATCGTAATCCATGTGAAAATCTAAGTCAATCCTAACCATTCAAACAAAACCAAATATCCAATGGGTAATAGGGTGCATCTACACTATTCACGAAAATCTCTTAAACACTATTCACGAAAATATCTAAACACTATTCACGAAAATATCCGAAACACTATTCATGAAAATATCTAAAATCGAAAATATCTAAAATGTAGAAAATCTGTCTGGACGGTATGCCGTCGGTATACTCCGGTACTGGCGGTATGCCGGCCAAGGAAAAATCTATAAGTTAGGAAACATTTTTAAAGCATTACGAAAATCAAGAAAATACGAAACACACTACAAAATACGTATCCGTATATAAATATCGATACTGTGAGTAAATATTTTATTCAAAAAAATAAAAAATAAACCCGGAAATTCAGGGGGCTTACATACAGCATCACGCCCAGTGGCTTGTTTTCGATCCTCCGGGATCGGGGCGTGACACCCGGGACTAACAATCTCAAAGCAAGATCCGTGTAGATGAAAAACATTAATGCTTCGCTCCTCCAATCGGACTTCTGCAAGTTGGAAAAGTTCGATGGAGAGCACTCTCAAGTCTGGAAGAGAAAGGTTTACCTAACTCTTCAACTGAAAGACGTTGATCATGTTCTGTTAGAGGAAGGACCCTCTGTTCCAGACACTGGATCTACTGCCGCAATCAACGCGGCTACCAAACTCCAGGCCAATTGGAGAAGAAAAAATAGCATCTGCAGGCTTCTCATCCTGAATGCTATGGAGGACTCCCTGGCAGAATCCTACTCAAAGAAGAAACTTGCCAGAGACATATGGGAGTCTGTAGAAAATCTGTATGAAGAAGACAAAAAAAGGAGCAAAATATTTGTGGTTGAAAAATATCACAAATTGTTCTTTGAGGACGAAAAGTCCATGCTGCCGCAGGTGAAGGAATTTCTGAAGCTGCGTCAGAAACTGGAAGACGAAGAGATGCCCCTTCCCGACAAGTTTGTCGTCGGAGGGATCGTCTCAAAACTTTCTGCTGGATGGAGTACCTTCTATACAAGGATGCACAGAAAGAAGCTAGACATTAGCTTGGAAGATCTACTGCAAGAGATCCATGTTGAGGACGAGATGCGTTCCCAACAGAAGGTGGACACTCTGTCCAAACAGTTGGCTAAAGCCAATCTTGTGCAGACGAGAGATCCAAAGGGGAAGCAGGCGGCTTCTCATCCCAAGAAGAAGGACTTCACTAATCTAAAAGTAAAGGGTCCTTCTTTCAAGCAACAGAAGACTAAGTCCCATGTGACTTGTTACAATTGTGGCAAGAAAGGCCACTACAAGAGTGAATGCAGATCTAAGCCTAAACAATCAGAGAAAGGTGAGCCTAATAAGGTTTCATTGGTTTCTAACATTGTTGCTATGATCGGACAGGTCACAACTGTGGGGGTTGACTCTGACTGGTGGATAGACACTGGAGCGACTTGCCATGTCTGTTCAGGCAAGGAATGGTTCGTCATGTACCAGCCGATATCTGAGAAGGTTGTCATGGCGAACCAGGCCCAAGCTGAAGTTTTGGGGATCGGGACCGTGGAACTGAAACTCACTTCTGGGAACACTCTGACGCTTCAAGGTGTGAAGCATGTTCCGGCGATTGCCAAGAACCTGATCTCTGGGAGCCTGCTCTACAACGCAGGCTTGAGGATGGACATCAATGCTGGTCAGATGGTGATGTCCAAGAAAGGAACATACTTCGGAAAGGCTTATCAAACCGAAGGAATGTTTAAAATTCAGTTTGTTAACCAGTTTGAAGACATTAATGCAGTTGCATTTTCTGATTATTCTCTTGAGTTATGGCATGATAGACTAGGACATGTTCATTGTAAAAGAATTAACAAAATGTCTAGTCTAGGACTTATCTCCAAATGTGGGGGTAAGGTGGAGAAGTGTGAAGTGTGTGCTCAGACGAAGATCACAAGGAAACCCTTTCATCGGGTCAATCGAAGCACAGATCTTCTAGAGTTGGTGCACTCCGATATCTGTGACTTCAAACATTTCTCCACGAAGGCCGGGATGAAGTATTTCATAACCTTCATCGATGACTTCTCAAAATACGCGTTCGTCTACTTGCTCAAGTCTAAAGACGAAGCTTTCAAGAAGTTCAGAGAGTTCAGGGCCGAAGCTGAACGGCAGACTGGACAACAACTCAAGAGGTTAAGGAGTGATCGAGGTGGGGAGTACAGGTCTCATGAATTCGCATCGTTCTGCAAAGAACATGGAATTATATGTGAGACTACTGCTCCATACTCTCCTCAATCCAACGGAGTAGCGGAGAGGAAGAACAGAACGTTGACAGAAATGATGAACTCAATGCTGCTAACCACGGGTCTTCCTAAATGCTACTGGGGAAAAGCTGCGTTGATGGCCACTTTATTCTAAATAGAGTGCCATATGCAACTTCGGACGTAACTCCTCATGAACTCTGGTTCAAAGTCAGACCAAACTTGAATGTCATTCGAGTGTGGGGGTGTCTAGCGTATGTGAAACTCCCAGATCTGAAGATTCAGAAGCTAGGGACAAGGACTACGAAGGCGATCTTCTTGGGATATGCCGAGAAGAGTGATGCTCGGAGATTTCTTGATATTGAGTCAAATCATATCATCGAATCTCGCGATGCCGAATACTTTGAAGACAAGTTTACAAAAGACAAAAACATTGTTCTTTCGGACATTCCGGAAAATGATGTAGGTGCAAATGAGACTGAAATCTCATATGAGCCAGTAGTCCAAGAAGAAGCTGTTGTTGAGGAAACAACTCTTGTACCAGAACTCGCAGAGCCGTCAGCTAAGCGAGCGAGGAGACCGAAAGATTTCGGAGATGACTTTGTCACCTATCATGTGGAAGCAGATCCGCTTACCTATGATGAGGCGATGAAGACCAGAGATGCTATCTTCTGGAAGGAGGCAGTGAATGACGAGTTTGACTCTATTACCTCCAATAACACATGGGTGTTGGTAGATCTACCTGAAGGAGAAAAGCCCATCGGATGTAAATAGATCTTCAAGAAGAAGATGAAGGCAGATGGAACTATTGACAAGTTCAAGGCCAGGCTGGTAGCCAAGAGATTTTCTCAGAAACAGGGGATAGACTACTTTGACACGTACGCTCCAGTAGCCCGGATGACCACCATCAGGATGTTAATCGCTCAAGCAGCTATACATAAGTTGGTGATACATCAGATAGATGTAAAGACCGCATTCCTGAATGGGGAGCTGACCGAAGAGATTTACATGCAACAGCCAGATGGATTTGTTGTCAAAGGTCTTGAAGACAAAGTCTGCAAGTTGGTGAAATCATTGTATGGTTTGAAGCAAGCTCCCAAGATGTGGCATGAGAAGTTTGACAAAATTATTAGGTCAAACGGCTACAGAGTCAGCGAGACGGACAAATGTGTTTACACAAAGTTCGCTGATGGAAGAGGAGTCATCGTTTGTCTGTACGTGGACGACATGCTAATCCTAGGTACGGATATAGGCTGTGTCACAGAGATAAAGAAGTTCCTCTCAACCAAGTTCAATATGAAGGACTTGGGGGATGCAGATGTCATCTTGGGCATAAAGATCATCCGGACAGACACTGGAGTAGCGCTGTCACAATCTCACTACATTGAGAAGATGCTCACACGCTATGGGTATAAGGATCTTCCAAGGATCGATACGCCATACAGGTGTGATCAGAAGCTGAAGCCAAATCTAAGGGAAAGCGTCAGGCAGCTGGAGTATTCTAGCGTTATCGGAAGTTTGATGTACGCAACCACTGCCACAAGACCTGACATAGCTTTCGCCGTGGGAATGCTGAGTCGGTTCACAAGCAACCCAGGGGTTGAGCACTGGAAAGCTGTAAAGCGGGTGATGAGATATCTCAAGAAAACTCAGACATATGCACTGCACTACAACGGGTATCCGACAGTAGTGGAAGGCTTCAGTGATGCTAGCTAGTGTTTAGAGGTGGAAAGCGAGAGATCCACATGTGGATATGTCTTTTCCTTGGGTGTAGCTGCTATATCGTGGAAGTCAAAGAAGCAGACTATACTCTCTCGTTCCTCCATGGAATCTGAATTCTATGCACTTGAAACTGCAGCAGATAAAGCAGAATGGCTTCGGGAGCTCATGTATGATCTTCCAGTGGTTAGGGCTCAGATACCGGTAATACCGATATACTGTGACAACCAGGCGACTGCGGCAGTGGCATCAAATGACCTTTTCAACGGGAAAAAGAGGACTGTGCGGTTGAAGCACAGGGCAGTACACGATCTTATCAAAAGAGGTATAATTGCAGTGATTGATGTTCGGAGTCAGGAGAACCTGGCAGATCCGTTCACAAAGGGCCTCAAGCGCCAGTTGGTCGATGACACAGCTTATAAAATGGGCTTGAAGGCATTCTGATAGTGTGTCTTTGTAATCCTACCATAAAGTTTTATGCTATTAGTTCAAAGAGAAATCTACTAGGCATCTAACTTTTGGTTCAAAGGAGGATCACTGACTGGAAAACTATCAGGTAACAGTGGGTACTTGTTCTCTGGAACATGGAAGGGATACGGACCCATAACCACTGTTGTCTACTATGTATTTTTCTGCAAAAAAAACAGATCCTGTGGAAGGTTGGCTTAAACGCCTTAATGAGTTCTCAGGCAGAGTGAATGCCTGGTGTGCTTTACAGGAAGCCAGCACTACAAGGAGTGAAACTCCATGCTACAGTGGGGTGACTCCACCATGAGGTTCCCAGGTAGGGATAATGCCTCGGCTTTGCAAGCCAAGTCACAGCGGCGTAGCACCGCAAATAGGCAGGTAGCCTAATGCTGTATGACGTAATTAAAGAGTTGTAGACAGCACTACAAAGGGGAGGATGGCCCCATGTTACAGTGGCACGACACCACGATGAGGTACCCAGGTAGGGGTAAAGCCTCGGCATTGCAAGCCATGTCGTTGCGGCGTAACACCGCAAGGAAGCCTTAGGCTTCATGCTGGGTAGTTTGGCACTACAAAGAGGCTTGTGACCTCATGCTACAGTAGTATGACACTACGATGAGGTTCCCAGGTAGGGGTAATACCTCGGCTTCAGGCCATGTCATAGCGGCGTAGCACCGCAAGGAAGCGCAAGGCTTCATGCCATATCTCTTTAATAAAGAACTCACCTATAGTGTATGGAAAGAGATATCAGGCCGTCTCTTGAGGGTAAACTTGTAGACGCCCAAAATTATACACTAAAACCAGGCTGGCACAGGGCCTTTAATGTGCAGCCAGAAGCACAAGTAACTACACTTTGTGAGTGGAAATAATTACAATTGTGGTGCAGAATTCAAGGCGTAGTCCATTCTTGTATCACATTGTTATTTAACCCATACGGAAAGATTCAAGTCGTCAGCGACATCTATCCTAATGCAAAATGGACAGTTACTGTGGGGAACGCTCAACCCTGGACACATATATATGTTGTGATATGTGGGGGATTGTTGGTGCTTTCTTTACATGGAGAGAGCTTGCTCTCAACATGCCTTGTAAATTTTAGTCCCACATCGAAAATGCACCATTAGTTATCTCAACATATATACTTGGGTGTGTTGTTGAGAGATGCACATGGGGTGGTGACCCTAAGGAGGAAATCATGTGGGTGATTTTACAAGGAGGTAAGAATAAGGCTCCAAGGATTAAGCATTAATGCTTTTGTCATTCTCTTGGATTAATTTTATTTGGAGCTAAGCCCCAAAGGGGCTTAGCGACTCGGACTCGGACTCGGACTCGGGCTCATGAGGCGTAATGTGGCATTTTGTTGGCGCACTTTGCACTTAGCACGTCAGCAGTCATGCGGTCTTTATGCGGCTCATATGCGGCCATGCGGCATGCGGCTCATGCGGCACATGCGGCACATGCGGTCCATGCGGCTCATGCGGCTCATGCGGTCCATGCGGTCCATGCGGTCCATGCGGCTCATGCGGCTCATGCGGTCCACGCGGCTCATGCGGTCCATGCGGCCAGGCTGCTGCTGCTGTCGAATGGAGGGATCCGCTGACTGTGCAGATTCAAATCAGTAATGGAAAGGCTGAATCAATGCGATTAATTCAGATCCTATCTTTGTGGGATTTGAATTAATTCAGATCCTATCTTTGTGGGATTTGAATTAATTTCGTGGGATTTGAATTAAATCTCGTTGCTATCTTTTGGGATTTGATTCAATCTTTCCATAACTGAAGAGGCGGCTAGGGTTTCCACCCTCTCTCTATATATACTCTCTTCCGGCCTCCTTTGTGACTACTACGAAATTACAAGTCAGAAAAGGAGAAAGAGAGAGAGAGTTGCTGCCGCCATTGCAAGTCCATCCGAGGAGTCTGAACAGAGGTGACTTCGAGCGTTCCACAAGTTCTTCAACTTGCTGGTTCCTGGAAGCAGATCGTGTGGGGCGAATCTTGCTTTGAGCAACGGTGTTTTGACACCCCAGCATTGTTCTTCTTCCTATCTCTCTCTAGTTTTTGTGTAACTCGTTCTGTCCCAATTGCAATACGTTTGCAAGGAAGAACGAGAGATCTTCTCTTCTCTTTTTCCCTCCTTCAGATTGTAATTTGGCTATTTGATTTATTGTACCATCGTAGATCTTGAGTTTGATCACTGCAAAGTTTTGTGTGACATCTCAGATCTCGATTGCATCTGTTTTTCATCTTCGATCAAGCCCCGGGACTAACAGAATATGGTTCCACTCAAGATCCATGGGATTGATTTTCGCTCCTCCTTTCCCAACATTTATTACAAAAGTTATGACAAAAGTAACCATGTGTCATTGCTTATTTTACCATTAATGTTATTTTTATTTTTAAATGTAAGGATATTATTGGAACATTGTTATATTTTGCTTTCCTTTCCTAGATAATTTCCTTGTTTTACCAAACAACGGAAAGTAAATGTGACAGGAATCCTACTTTTCCATTCCCATGGAGAATACAAGAGAATTCATTTCCTTTCCTTTCCGTGAACCAAACGAGGCCTATGGGTGGAGCTGCAGTTCTTAGAGACAATGAAGGACGTTTCAAAGGCGCCATAACGATACATCAGGACAGAGGGTCCCCACTAGAGGCCGTGGGTCTTGTCCTTAGATTGGCTTTTGAACTTAGCAGAAGAAATCGCAACTCAAGTGTCATAATTGAAGGGGACTGCAAAGTACTTCTAGATGCAATTAACCACAAGGATTTGGACCTTCTGTGGAGAGCTCGCCATGCAATTGAAGGAGGTCGTGAATTGTCCAACTCCAACAAAGGAATCTACTTCAAGTATGCTTATAGATCGACAAATAAGGTTCCGCATCTATTGGCATCCCATTGTGTGGGAACTGATCAATTAACCTCTACTTTGTTCTATGAAGATATACCAGATCTTGTATTATGCATCATATCCTCTGTGATCTGCTCATTAATGATTTTTTATTTAGAAAAAAGAAAAAAGAAAAAAAGAAAAAAGAAACAATTAGTTACGATATACCGATCCTATTAGCTGGTCAAATAAATGTATATGACTTCTCATGTTGCATGCTTTCACAAGCTAAATCCATCATCGATCAATATGTAACTTGGCTAGCTCTAAGATCTCATGTGTAATAATCCATAATTTTCAAGAGTTGTAACTAAAATATCTTTGCATAAGTCTTATCAAATTTCAAATTTGCAAAGGCATGCATGCATGGAGTCGAATAGTATGAATTAAGAATGATAAACTGGTCACGAATTATGTTATTATTGTACTGGGCTGCTATTTTGACCGTCCAATATAGACGCGACCGTCCATTATCTGTACCACGTGGTGGTCTCCCATTGGAGGGGACCCGGGATTTAAGGGGCGCGGGCATCGTGCTAGCGGGGGTCCAAGGGCTGCCATATTGGGCGGACAATGGAAAGTCACGTCAATTGGGAGGTCAAAACCGTATTTTTCTATTATGTATGTATGGTGCGACTTTAATTACCTTGCACTCGTTACATTTACATACATGATATCAAGCAGTGGGTTGTTAATTAGTTTGTTAATTTGTTCTATGTTTTAATTCTAAAGTTGAGATGTCGATATTAATAGATACACGCAAAACTATAATAGTTTGCTCAAGTTCCATAACATCATATTCAACTTTAGTTCCCTCAAACAAAAGACTTTTCCATCCAAATCTAAACTTGATCAGCTTGAGCTCGAAGGAAAGATACTTTAATTTGTTAATGCTTTTGTTAAGCTTCAGATCAAAGAAATAATTCCTCTGTTATTCTACTATAAATCATGATTTTTTATTTTTATTTTTTAAGCTTTCAATTAAGGAGTTGGTTGGCTCATCATGTCTTGGTCCTTTCTCCATTAGGCAATATTGGCGGCCCTCCGTTATAGGCCATCGTCCGTTCCTCCCCACCCGTCCATGTTAACCAACTGATGACGATCACTCTGCACGGAACGGAGAAGCTGCGTCTCGTGCAACGGTGGCGGTGTGGTCATTACTCCGTTACCATTACCATGGAAATGATCACCGTAACCCTGATATCGATAACTGCGGTAATTACGACAAACATGACAAACGTATCGAGTCGCAGCAGTGCTACTGCTGCGCAGTGACGATATCATGCTGCGCAGCCCAGCATTCTCCTGCTCCAGCCGCCGGACCTCGGCGTAGCATCCTTCGGCCGGGTCCCGCTCCCTCCCCCTGGCCTCCCACACCAGGCTCTCCAACATCCTGCCGTGACCCTCGGGGGGCACCCTCGACATCATCTTGGTCATGTTGCTGACGCCGAACACCTTCTGCACTGCCTCGAAGCTGGCCGCGGCGGAGGACGGGAAGTAGGGAGCGAACGCGCACTTGCTGGTGCACTTCTTGCGCTGGTGCTTGCATGACGCGCACGCCAGCCTCTCCTTGCCAGAGAGTGGAGCCGGAAGAGGACTAGGTGCCAGCTGTACTGGTACTGCAGGTGACGGGGCCGCAGAGGAAGGATCAGTGGGGATATTAACACCATTACGCATGTTTGGTTGTTAACTATGATATGATTTTCATGGAGTATTCCGGAATTTGTGCAAAATATATATAGGAGGAAGAGAATATATATAAATATATTGTAGAGTTCAAGTAAGATATTAGGAGAGCATGTAAAGATGAAGAAAAGAAAATTTGGAGTTGAAGTAGGGTTTTATTAGGTTGATCATAGCAAGATTAATGTAGCAAGCTAGCCACCTAGCTAGGGTTTAGTTATTTGTATATTTTCTTTAATTTCTGAGTCAATTAATTAAGATATATTTCCTAGTTGAATAAGTATTAAAGTGAGGTGGCAGGTGACTATTTAGATTGCTCTCTCTATATATATTTAGCACGCATGAATGCCGAAGTAGATTTATTTTGTGCACTTGGGTCCAATGCTAACACGGGCGGACATAGTAAAGAAAAAGGGGTCTATTGACCCCACTAAATTTTCTTCTTCTTGATTCGTGATAGATACAGTAAAAGACAAGTATATACAATAGTAAGTGTCACGATCCGCATCCTGATTAGGGACACGAGCACGTGGTTACGTCCAGCCTACGCCGCAGAATCGGTGGTAGAACGCTGTATAGGTCGTCTATAAAAACTACAACTAGACAAAATATAAGGGTACCTGTCATCTCTGCACGGAGGTATAATATGGTATAACTCAATCATAAGAACAAACTAGGATAGATAGCACGAAATGGAAATATGATAGATGTAAAAACGAAAAATGAGTTCAACATCCAACACAGCTAGAAAGAAACAAACAACATCACAGAGTCACAAAATATAAATATAAGCTACTACAGTCTAAAACAAAAGCTGGATCGCAGTCCAGGCAAGCCTAACTAAGCTAACTACTCTGGGAGTACAAAGTCTAGTGGCTCAACTATCATGCCACAGTCCTGGCCTAAGTCTCCATCTGTTTCGACCCCATAGTAGGTCGAGCAGTCTGTCTCAGAAACATCTGTAATATGTCAACGGTATCCTGTCAGAAAAATGAGCAAGTACAAACACTAACAGCAGTTCCATATGAATTGACAAATTCTATAAGAGATAATATAATAAAATACAAGACAAAGATATGGGAAGACTTGGGAGCCATTCGAAAGCCGAGTTACAACCCGTAAACCAAACGAGGACCGGAGCTGTAACCCTTCTCCCGAACAGAACCTAGCCTCCAATCAAGGTATAGCATAAGAGCATGTAGAACATGTGAAATACAAGACAAAATCAACATGAAATATATAACAGGATGTGAGTACTGAATAGGACGACAATATATAGGATGACTTAGGAACTATTCGGAAGCCGAGTTGCAACCCTTAAACCAAACAAGAACCGGGGTTGTAACCCTTCTCCCGAACAGAACTTAGCCTCCTATGATAAATAAATATAAAATATGACTTGAATTATTAGAGCGTTATGTGATCGGCTTGAGAAAGTTACAGGACATGCTATCTACTTGGCCCGACAATCACATGAAAATCACTGGAAAGGGTCATGCCGGCCAACCTGGATAACGAGCACATGAATAAGATCTCGCTATACCCTACGTGAGGTGAGAGTGGCGCAAGCACATGAATATACTGACAGGAGGCTTTGATCACATAGCCCATAATAATTTCCCACCCCCGAATAGTATAATGGATCTGGACATGACACGTCATGACACGGGATTCCATAAGAGGGTAGCAAGTTCCTTTAGGAATCGGTGTCTATATAAGTACAGGAAATAAGACAGGAAATGTACCAATATACCAAGAAAATTTTGGAATAATATCTCATGTCATGATCCAACATATACTAGTCCGTGAACTATCGTGTCTGAAAATCAAGTAAGACACTACAACTGAATCGGATATAGCAGATATCAAGACAATAAAAACTATCAGTGAATGTACTCGCCTGTGGTCCTGAGCTGATAAGGTGAACAGATGCTCAGAGTAATCACAGACCTAAAGATGAGATACTATAAGTCAAAACATGGTTTTATAATGAAAGGAAAACTAATTTAAGTCATGATATGCAAGTCTAAGTCAAACTAGGTCAAATTGGGTCATACTAGGTCATACTAGATCATCTTAGGTCATACTAGATCACTGGGAGACAATCCAAGTCAAACTAGATCAAATGGGGTCAAAGGTTGACTTACAGTTGACTTTTGGTCAACTGATCAACCATGGTCAACTATGGTCAACTCTAGGTCAACCCTAGGTCAAACTAGTCTAATATTGACTAACTGTTGACTTTCAATTAACTGGTCAACTCTGGTTTGGTTTCGGTCAATTCTAGTCACTTTTATGCTAAGTTTGACTTTCGGTTGACTTTTATTGACTTTTGGTCAAAACGGCCAACCGAGGTCAAAACTAGCCTAGGAGCGCTATTTTTGACCCTTACCAACCAAGACAACCTATTTCTAACCCATCTAGCAATCAGAAATCCAATACCTTATACTATCCAATATCCTAACATTTACCCTTTACAAGGTATTTTCGATACCTTGCCCCATTACAAAGGAAATCCAGCTAATCCTCAAGATACTAGCCCAGGCTCCTTAGGGTAGCTAGATACTATCCTATCTAAGGTTTACCTACCAAAAAATCTGGGTTTCCTAGACATCTATTCCATCTTATGGTCATGTTGGTCATCTCGACATTACCTTACTAATATAGCCTAACAATACCTTGTCTTAACATTCTAAAATACTAGCTAACCACTCACACCCACACAACCCCAAAATAACCATATGGGACTGAAATGAAGACTTAATGTAATGGAATGGATTTATGAATGGATGAATTGAGTGGATGAGTGTATGTATGAATGTTGATTGGAATATGGATAGGTGAATGAGTGAATGAATGCATAAGTGAATGGTTTAATGAATGGAGAAATGGATTACTAGTGAATGTATGTGGATGGAAATATGTGAATGAATGAAAGAATGGATAGATGAATGGATGGAACAAATGAATGAATGAATGAATGAATGAGAGGGTTAATGAATGATTGGATGCATGAGTGATTAGATGGAAGTATGAATGAATGTTGAATGAATGGTAATATGTGAATGTCGGGAAACTGAATTTGTGAATGGGGGATTTACTGATGACTGAATGGGTGGATAGATAAATGAATAAGGGGCTGAATTGGTGGGGAATAATGGGTGGATGGAAGGGAATAAGAGATGGCTGCTATGGGCTGCCCCCCCTCACATTCACTGCTACAGTATCAGTCCCCACTGCTACTACTGCTGCTCGAAGTGCAGTCCCCTGTTCTTGAAAACTGGGGGTGACAGTAAGCCATGATTGATTTTGTTCTCCCTCTCTTAAATTTCTAAGTAGGTCGTCCCTGAATGCTAACACATTTATCTAGCGAGGTCCACACTAAGGTTTGTACTATCCGTATGGGACACTTTCGGTAAGTATTAGTATTGGTTGCTACATATATTTCTTACATGAGTATCGAATTTTTTTTAGTTTTGTAAAACCAAAACCGACAAGAAAGTATTTAAAAAGCTAGAAGATATTTGTTACATTATTTTTATACCATATCTAGTTTATTGTTAATTTTAAATAGAACAATACTTAATATTGTTGAACATTCACTCAATCCAAGTTTTTTTTTTACTATATTGGCATATGGGAAAATTTTTGAAATGTCCAAAAATTGCAAAAGTTTTATGTAAAACCCACCGCAAAATAATGTTTCATTGCATGCCCAGAATTAAAAAAAAATATATAAAATGGGTCCTAATGACCTTTTTGCCCTTCTAATTAATTCAAAATACCCCCGAACCCTAATATTAAAAAAAATAGTTTCGATTCTTCATCTTCTTCCATATGCCGCTCTGTTCTCAAACCTAGGTCATTCTCCTCCAAAATATTCAAACCTTCCTCTCCATTCACAATCTTCACACCATGTCGACATCAGCGACAGAATCATCACCGGCAGCATCACCAATTAGAGAAGATGTACCAGTTGCAGAAAATCCAAAAGAAAAAGGCGGAGAACAACGAAAATCCTATTCTAAGAAAGTTTCACATAAGAAAAAAGGAAACAATGCTAAACAAAAAGAAGTGCAAGAAGAAGTGCAAACAGAAGGTATAACTTTGAGTTTATGTTCGCTAATTCTGTATATATTGAAAAATGACATTCTCCGTCTTAAAATGCATTTGAATGTTCATTCTCCCTGTCAAATTACACTATAAATGCCATTTTCCGTGTAATTTAAATCAATAATATCATTCTTCGTTTAATTTAACGGAGAATGACATTCTCAGTGTTAAAACACATGAGAATGTTCATTCTCCGTGTTAATTTAAACGGAGAATGACATTCTCTATGTAATTTGAAACGGAGAATGCTATTCTCCATGTTAAATTAAACGGAGAATGACATTCTCAGTGTTAAAATGAATGAGAATGCTATCCTCCGTATTTTTATAAACGGAGAATGTCATTCTCCGAGTTGAATTACACGGAGAATAGCATTCCCAGTGTTAAAACGAATGATAATGCTGTTCTCTGTGTAATTTAAAATAGAGAATGACCATTCTTCGTGTTAAATTACACGGAGAATAGCATTTCCAGTGTTAAAACGAATAGAAATGCTATTCTCCATGTAATTTGAAACGGAGAATTCCATTCTTCGTGTTAATCTAGCACAGAGAATGGCATTACAAGTGTTAAAACGATTGAGAATGCTAGTCTTCGTGTTTTTATAAACGATAGCATTCTCCGTTTAATTTAACACGGAGAATGACATTCTCACTATTAAAACACATGAGAATGTTCATTCTTCTTGTTAATTTAAACGGAGAATGACATTCTCCGTATAATTTGAAACGGAGAATGACATTCTCAGTGTTAAAACACATGAGAATGTTCATTCTCCGTGTTAATTTAAACGGAGAATGACATTCTCCGTGTAATTTAAAACGGAGAATGCTATTCTCTGTGTTAAATTACACGAAGATTGACATTCCCAGTGTTAAAATGAATGAGAATGCCATTATCTGTGTAATTTAAAACGGAGAATTTCATTCTCCGTGTTAATCTAGCACGAAGAATGACATTACAAGTATCAAAACGAATGAGAATGCTATTCTCCGTATTTTTATAAACGGAGAATGATCATTCTCCGTGTTGAATTACACGGAGAATAACATTTCCAGTGTTAAAAAATTTGAGAATGATATTCTCCGTTTAATTTTACATGAAAAATGACATTCTCACTGTTAAAACACATGAGAATGTTCATTCTCCTTGTTAATTTAAACAGAGAATGACAATCTACGTGTAATTTGAAACGGAGAATGAGCATTCTCTGTTTTAAATTAAACGGAGAATGTCATTCTCAGTGTTAAAACGAATGAGAATGCTATTCTCCGTGTAATATGAAACAGAGAATTTCATTCTCCATGCTAATCTAATACGGAGAATGATATTTTCAGTGTTAAAACGAATGAGAATGCAATTCTTCGTGTTCATTTATTTTAACACGGAGAATAGTATTCCCAGTTTTAAAACGAATGAGAATGCTATTTTTCGTGTAATTTGAAATGGAGAATTCCATTCTCCGTGTTAATTTAACATGGAGAATGACATTTTCAGTGTTAAACCGAATGTGAATGCCATTCTCCGTCTAAATTTACACGGAGAATTCTATTTTTCGTGTTAAATTACACGAAGAATGACATTCTTAGTGTTAAAACGAATGAGAATGCTATTCTCCGTATTTTTATAAATGGAGAATGTCATTCTCCATGTTAAATTACATGGGGGGAATGGCATTCCCAGAGTTAAAACGAATGAGAATGCTATTCTCCGTGTTAATTTACATGAAGAATCTCATTCTCCTTCTTAAATTACACGAAGAATGAAATTCTCAGTGTAAAAACGAATGAGAATGCTATTCTCCGTGTTCTTTTACACAGAGAATGTTTATTCTTCGTGTAAGTTAAAACGGAGAATGATATTCTTCGTATTAAATTAAACGGAGAATGATATTTCCAGTGTTAAAACCCATAAGAATGGCCATTCTTCGTGTTAATTAACACAGAGAATGGTCATTCTCCGTGTCAAATTGACGGAGAATGACTATTCTCTGTTTTATATCGACAAAGAACAGTTGACAGAAACCTAAATTTTTGTTTTTTTTGTTTTGTAGAAAAAAATCTGTCAGGAATAAGGAATCAAGAGTTTTCCGTTCTACTTTCAAAACAATTCTAAATCTTATGGAGGAGATCAATATAGATGGCGGCCGTTTACCTAAGCCAGTTATTGATTCCTTAAAGAATACCGGTTTCTAGAATTTTGTCGAGATTTTCTACCAAAAAAGAGTCCACGTCTCCGAATTGGCCAAGGTAATGGAAGGGCTTGAGAATTTAATTGCAACTTACAAAGAAGACAAAGATGGCGTCAGATACTTTGAATTAAGCACCACTGTTAAAATCGCTTCAAGCGTCGACGATATGGCAGTCATCTTCGGTCTACCGCTGAAGGAAGAAAGCGATAAGGATGTTATTTACAAAAAAATGATCATGGAAAAATAGCAGCAGCCCCCACCACCAGACTCTTTCAGCCTGTGTAGAGATCATTTTACAAGATTGTTGACTAATTCCAATAGCGCACACTTAAAAGTTACTAATAAGGAAGTGAGAGAGAAGTTCCTTGAATTGTTGCATCAGCTTCGTCGCGGAGATAAAGCTGTTAATCCAGATGATTTGGCCAAGATAATAATCTTCAACTTGTGCCAAACTGCATTCTTCACAAAGACTGGCGGTACAGATTTGTCATACAAATTCTTCGCCTTGGTAGACAGTGTGGACGTCATCAACAGTATCTGCTGGCCAAGGTTAATCTTGGCATATGTAATGGATAGCATCAAGAAGACTACAAGTAAAACTAAATGGAGTATTACTCCAGTTCCTACTCCAAAATGGAAGGTTGTACAATATACTTTCTCTATTGGTTTGCAGAACATAGTACATTTATGAAAAGGAAGTTCGACCCAATTCCTGATTACCCAAGATTTTTCACATAGAATGGGTACGAAATCTCAAACTTCCTAAGGGTCGATTATCACAGCAACTTGAAAGCGAAGATTGTCACCCCCGTTTTCCGTATTTCGTATTAATACTCGTAGTTCGATTTTGCCATGTAATTTTTATTTTTTTCTTGACTTGCAGAATTTTGGGTTTTCTCGTATTTTGGGTTTCGGCTCGGCTCGGTTTTAGTTGGTTGGTTTGGCTTGGTTTGATTTTAAACCAATGAAACACTTTAACCTATACTCCACCCTCATTCCACCACAACCCCCTCATTAAATCTCCACCTAACATTCTCTCTCCTTATTACTCTTCCATTAATTTTCCATCATCTTCTTCCTTCTTCCACACAACACCCCACCCATAGGCAAGTGCACCTTGCCATAAAACAAGAACCCATTTTGATTTGTCCATTAGATAGATTAGCCCTCTAGAAACAATATTAGAACTTGTCATTTTTGATTTTGGTCCATGGATTTCCATAGATCTAAGTTTTTCCTATTTTCGGATTTACAAGGTTTTGATCTAATTAAGTTGGATTTTTGTGGGTTTTGATGTTCCTATGTTGGGGAGAATCAAATTTCACCCAAGATAGAATTTTAAAAATCCGGATTTGGAGTTGTGATGGCCAAGTTGTGGTATTTTGAAGTTTTGGAACCCATTGGAGCTCCTTCACAACAAATGGAGAAGAAGAAGACCCTCCCTGCTGGCGCGCCTTGGCACCCGCCAACTGCGCACATGCCGCCCGTCCTGCGGTGGCGCGCCTTGTGCGCTGCCCACCCACCCGCCTTGCGCAGCGCCCTTGCACGCGCGCCCGTCCTGCGCTGGCGCGCCTTGCGCGCTGCCCAGCTACCCGCCTTGTGCAGCGCCCTTGCGCGCTTGCCCATCCTGCGCTGGCGCGCCTTGCGCGCTGCCCAGCCATCCGCCTTGCGCCGCGCCCTTGCGCGCGCCTAGCCCCGCGCTGGCTGCATTTTGCGTACGCCGCCCCTGCGCGCTGCGCTCTTGTGCGCACGTCATCCCCGCCTGTGCGCCTAGCGCGCCCGGCCTGCTGCGCCCCCGTCAGTTTGCTCCCGCGACCCCTTGCGCGCTCTGCTGACCCGCCCGTCTGCGTGCCCTAGCGTCTGCGCCTCCTGCGCACCCTAGTGGCAGCGCCCCCGCGCTCCCTAGCCCGAGCCCTTGCCCGGCGCCCTTTGGGCTGCCACTTGACCTAGCACACCTTGTGCCATGGTGTCCCTTGGTTTTCCCTTGGTCTTTGCCTTCTTTTGTTGATTTGTGTCTTCTGAGATTTCTTGCCCACAGCACGACTTGACTTGACCCGACACGTCTTGACACGAATTTTCTAGGAATTGACTTGTGGCTAGCTTTCTTGATCCTGACCATAACTTGAGATGAAAACTTGTAACCCGCAACTTGCAACTTGATTTACTTGATAACTTGATAGTAGCCAGCCGTGGCGCACTCCTGACTTGACTTGACTTGATAACCTGATAACTCGATGCTGTTGCGACAGCTAACTTAACTTAACTTAACTTAACTTGACTTGCCCCTGACACCGTGGGTGTTCTTTCTTGTTGCTTGTGCAAATCTACTTGTCTTGTCTTGCATCATGCCTAGAAAGTGACTCCCTGGGTACCACGGCCAGGGATTCGTACTAAATATGGATTAGGCTAATAATTAGATCAAACTAGAACATGGAGAATTTCCAGTCACAAGCAATCTCGTTATCTGGGCGCTTTAATGGACTTGTAGCTTGCCGACGAGTAGAGCACATTTCCAGCACACTGTCATGTGTTGCACCCTCTAAGTCACTTAAGGGTATATCATCTCCAGGGCGATGTACCCAATCATACTCTCAACCTCCGAAAGGATAACTGGATAGTCTGTAGGGCTTGGGACTGTGAATTTTTTGTCTGCATCTTGTTAGTAACTAGGCTTGTGATAACCCTAGTTAGTTAAGTAGTAAGCCGTAGTGTTTGCTTGGCCGCTTGTGAATGGATGGTGTCCAGCATTGTCTAAGTCTCGTCTAGTCCCAGTACCTGGTACTCCTGAACATGATTGTTTTACTTATCTTTAACAATAAATGGGTAGAGACAAGGTGCTATTTAGGCGAAGGGTTACGACCCCGGTCCTTGTTTGGTTTACGGGTTGTAACCTGGCTTCCGGAATGGTTCCATGTCCCTAGTCGTTTATTGTCTTGTTGTACTCTTATTTACTAGTACTTTCTTCCATTTTCTTATGTTATGATATGCTGGCTTTTGTTCTTATTTCGTGGCCTCCTTTGTGGCACTTGCTCTTTCTGGGGTTTGACCCAGCTGGTTTTGTGTGGCCAGATTTTAGAGTAGCACCCGAGGATCTACCGAACCTCCGGCCCGATGGTGGCGACTAGAAGGAACCCGGGCTACGAGTGGGTTTTCTATTTTGTTTCGCTCACTCTATTGTAAAATTATTCTTTTGAGGTGTTTAGCCGACGAGCACCTGTTAGCTCGATGCATATTTACTTACTGTCTGCCTACGGGCTGTAAACATGATTAACAAATCCTAGGGTTGATCATGTATGACTAAACTCTTGCTAGTCCTCGTATTTTGTACGACTAGCTTCATGATCAGCTGAATATATAATATTTGGGATGCCTTTTATTGTATATTTGGCGGTCTAACATCTTTTAACTATATTATTTGCTTGAGATTGAGACAATAGACTTGACCTTAAGAGACTGTTGGCTTGTAGTAAACCCTCATATCTAGACAGCCGTGACCGTATAGCGAGATGAATTCTATTTCGATATACGTAGCTGGCTATGTACGCCCCCGCTCTCCAGTATTCTGGTTCTGGGGCATCACATGGTTTAAGTGGTGGCCCATGCAGGTCTTGGCATTCAAGAATGTGAGAGTTTACCTAATAGATGTCTCAATCAGTACTCTGTTGGCCCAATGATTGTATCATATTTTTGAATATGGTTAATATGTTTAGTTTAGTATTTCATTATCACTAATCTTTATACTATCACTATAGCATTTCTACTTATACTTATACCTTTGGTGATATATGCCTATTGGTTTACATATTAGTGATATGAGCTTTCTATCTTAAATTTAATCGAGTTGCCAAAATCAAAACTATATTTTTGATTGTGGTTATTCAATTAAGTTTAATCATTATGATATCACTAACATTTATGCTATCACCTTAGCACTTATACTTAAACTCATCATTGTCCTAATGTGCATTAAACTTATCACACTTGCTACTATGTATATCGCTTTGTTCGTCTAACATATACATGCAGAAAAGCAATAAGCAAGATCAATGTGGACATATGCAATGAAGAAATCATGGTGGGCCAAAGACGACGGATCCCACAAGATTTTTTTGAACCACCCGACGATATCTCCGGAGCCACGCACTCGGGGGTTCCGCTGCCCGGTCAGCGGACGGGGGTCGAGGGGGCAGCGCCCCTCGTTGGGGGTTCGGGGGCGAAGCCCCCGAAAGGTATTCAGTTTTCACAAACTGGATATCTTTGGACAGCTGCCGCTAAGGAAAAAAGCCAGTACCTATCAAAGGAAGAAGCCAAGCCATGCCATCATCATTTCTAGACTCTGAAGAAGCCTTCACCTGCTACAGTATATCTGGATTCTGTAATGAGTCTTAGGAATTATTGTAAACACAAGAAATGGATGGCAAAATCAAAAGCTAGTTTAGATACTAGCCCAGGATCATTTTCGACTGAAAATCGGCTTACCGACGGTATACCGGTCTATACCGACGGTATACCGATTTTGTTCACAGAAAGTTTTCTGCCTACAAAATCGGCATACCGACGGTATACCGGTTCAGTAACGTTGAAATTCCAACGGTCGGATTTCGAGCATTTAATGATCCCAACGGCTATATTTCTAGCCGTTGTAATTCCAGACCGGCATACCGACGGTATACCGGTCGCTGTCTGAAAAGTTGCCTTTGAGCTCTTTTCAATGCTTTGGTTATAAATAGCCTTAAACCCCTTCATTCAAGGTTGATGCTTTGAGCCTAAAAATTTCTAAACCACCAAAGTCTATCCACAAACCACTCTACAAAGCTTTCATTTGCCATCCACAAATTGTGTTAGAGTTATTGAGTTGAAAAGTTAGATCTTCATCTTATTGTATAAGAAGATCGAAACCTATTATGAAAGGTTAAAGTTGGAGAGTCTTCGTATCCAAACTCTCGATTGAAGTTGGAGAGTCTTCGTATCCAAACTCTCGGTTGAAGTCGAAGAGGCCTTCGGATTAAAGCTCTCGTGTAAGAAGTTGGTGAGTTCTTCGGATCCAAACTCGTGTGTAACTATTTACTCAAATAGTGGATTAAAGCCGGAGAGAGTTCCGGGACTGGAGTGCCTCTTGGGAGGATACCAGGATATATCGTTTGTCGGTATTGTTATTGCTTCTTCTCTTGCACTTATATTTTTAAATTGCCCATTAATTTGTGCTAAGTGCTTTATTAGTTAGCTTGACCCTATTCACCCCCCTCTAGGGTTCCTACATACTCCTCCTTGATCTCCATTCATATCCTTTGAATCTCTGGATTCTTGTCCTGATCGTGTGCTTGTATCGTTGATCTGTCCTGGTCCTTCCTTATTGTTTTCCTGTGTCGTCTTCTTCAGCGGTACTGTACCTGACCCCGCCGATCAGCAAGGTGGAGCACTTCCCGTGGACCAGCAGCAACCCGGAGATCAAGCCCAGCATTCTGGAGTAGCCTCCAGAGTTGTACCTACTAGAGGAGAGCCCCCAGTTCAGCCCGTTCTGCCTGCCGAGCCGGATGATGGCACCTTGGTAGGTCTCATCAGGACCTTGATAGCTTCCCAGGATCGTAGAGGAGACGCCTTGCACCAGGTAGTGGCAGATACTTTGACCAGAGGCCGTCATCCAGAGAACAACGCGGCCAACAGCTTTAAGCGCTTGAACCCTCCATTCTTCGACGACAGCGAAGATGCGATTGCCGCGGACGCTTGGCTTCAGGATACCGAGGTGGTTCTGGAAGCAGCTAGGATGCCTGAGAATGAGAAGGTGGCGGTGGTTCGCCTACAGTTGCTGGACTTAGCTCGCAGTTGGTGGGCGGCACAAGCCATGGGATTAGTGGCACCCATTGCTTGGGCGGTGTGTAGAGAAAGATTCCAGACGAAGTATTTTGATGCTGTAGCTCGGTACGACCTACAGACGAGATTCACTAACTTGAAGCAAGGAGGCAGAACGGTCGACGGTTATGCATCTGAGTTTTCTAGACTCAGTAGGTTTGCCCCCACTTTGGTGGCAACCGAGTTTGATAGGGCCCAGCGGTTCTAGCAGGGACTGCATTTGGAGATCTTGTTGGCGGTTGAGCAGTTCGAGCACCAGACGTTCGATGCAATTTTGAGGGCAGCTAGGAGGCACGAGTACACCTCCCAGAGGATCGTGGATAGGACCGGAGGTAGGAAGCGGTCCCACAGTCAGATGCACCAATCATCAGCTCCAATCCCGGCAGCTAGGGGTTTGACCATTGGAACTCCGAGGCGGGCGACCTCAGTAACGTCGGTTCAGCATTCAACCCCGACATACCCGCAGCATCAGAAGCAGAAGCAGACTTCCGCTATGGGATGTTCTCATTGCGGGAAGCCAGGGCACGTGGTGGCAGATTGTCGCAGGGTGCAGGGATTGTGCCTGGCTTGTGGAGCGGCAGATCACAAGATAGGAGCCTGCCCGAATAGGGGTAGTTCATCCTCTTCCAACCTAACCAGTCCATCGGTTAGGGGACCAGCACCTATGCAGCAGCAGCAGTACCCGAGGCCATTGTTGCCTCAGGCCCAGGCGTTTTATTAGCAGAACCAGCAGCAGTATACCCAGGCTCAAGTGTAGAGTAGGCAGAGAGGTTTCCAGCAGAGGGGACCCGCAGCTAGAGGACAGGGCCAGGTCATGATGATGACTATAGAAGAAAAAGTTGCACCAGATGAGGTAGTGGCAGGTACTATTCTCGTCAACTCCTCTCTAGCATCGATATTATTTGATTCTGGTGCATCGTATTCATTCATGTCTGCACGATTCACGATACGGATAGGATTGGAGCCCGAGTCATTATCAGTAAGGCTCAATATACTTACTGGTAATGGTCTTGTGGGAGTAGATCGAGTGTTTTTCTCGTGTCGGATCGTAGTTAGCGGTAAAGAGTTCCCCGCTAGATTTATAGAATTCTCTATGGCAGATTATGATGTAGTCTTAAGCATGGATTAGTTGAGGAACCAGTATGCTAGGATAGACTGCCACATTGGCAGGGTTGTTTTTAGCATTCCAGGCGAGCCAGAGTTCTCATTTTCCAGAGGCGCAATGGAGCCATCTTCCCCAGTATTGCGGATGGCAGTAGCAGCAGTGCAGTTATCCAGGATAGTTGAAGAATTTCCAGATGTCTTCCCAGAAGAACTTCCAGGAATGCCGCCAGAGCGGGAGATCGAGTTCACTATAGACTTGATTTTTGGGACATCACCAGTATCAGAGCGAGTCTACAGAATGGCACCTTCAGAGTTAGAGATTTTGTACAAGATGATTGAAGAACTCAGGACCAAGGGATTCATTCGTGCAAGTGGATCGCCTTGGGGAGCCCCGATGCTTCTTGTGAAAAAGAAGGATGGTACATCCAGGCTATGTGTAGATTATCGTACCTTGAACTCGATGACAATCAAGAACAGATACCCTCTCCCGAGGATAGATGACTTGTTTGATCAACTCAAAGGAGCTTCAGTATTTTTGAAGATAGACTTGCAGTCAAGATACCACCAGATCAGAGTCAGAGAGCAGGACATCCCGAAGACAGCGTTTAGATCGAGGTATGGACATTGGGAGTTTCTTGTTATGCCATTCGGAGAAACCAATATGCCGGCCGTATTCATGGACCTCATGAATCGTATCTTCATGCCTTACTTGGATTAGTTCGTGATCATGTTCCTAGATGATATCCTGGTCTACAACAAGAGCGAAGCAGAGCATGAGCAGCATCTCAGAATCATCCTTCAGACGCTTAGAGAGCACCAGTTGTACGCCAAGTTCAGTAAATACGAGTTCTGGGCTCGATCGTATTTCGTACTTGGGTCACATCATTACCCGAGGAGGAGTGGAAGTGGATCCCCAGAAGATTGTGGCTATCGAGTCATGGCCAGTACCTAGCTCAGTGGCAGAGGTTCGCAGCTTCCTTGGATTGGCCGGCTACTATCGGCGATTCGTTTCAGATTTTGCAAGGATTTCAGCGCCGATGACCCAGTTGACCCGCAAGGATGTACAGTTTGCTTGGACAGCAGAGTGACAGGAATCATTTGAGAAGTTGAAGCGAGGTTTGATAACGGCTCCCATTCTCACACTTCCAGATGGGACCGGAGGATTCACGGTTTATTGCGATGCTTCAGGCAGAGGATTGGGGTGTGTCTTGATGCAGCATGGGAAGGTAATATCTTATGCATCACGTCAACTTCGTGATCATGAAAAAAATTACCCAACCCATGACTTGGAACTGGCAGCAGTAGTGTTTGCACTGAAACTTTGGCGGCACTACTTGTACGGAGACAGAGTGGAGATATTTACTGATCACAAGAGCCTGAAGTATGTTTTCACCCAGAAGGACCTTAATATGCGGCAGAGAAGATGGCTCGAGCTACTGGTGGACTACGATGTGGACTTACAGTATCACCCAGGGAAGGCCAACGTTGTAGCAGATACGTTGAGCCGGAGAGCCGAAGTTTATTTCCTAACGGCGCAACCAGAATTATTGGCAGATCTTCAGAAGATGGAAATCGAAGTGGTTCTTCCTACCAATGTGGCATTGATGGCCAGTCTACAGGTTCAATCCAGCATAGTTGAGAGGATTCGGATGGCGCAATCTACAGATTCCAAGATTCAGCGACTCAGAGCAGAGTGTGAGGCAGGAAGAAGGTCAGAGTTGTGCATTCATGAAGATGGTACACTTCGGCACGGCACTCGTCTTTGTGTATCCAGTGGAGATATCAGACAGGAGGTCATGGCAGAAGCTCACAGTTCACAGTATTCTATTCATTCCGGTGGCATGAAGATGTACCGTGATATTTGTTAACATTTCTGGTGGAATGGCATGAAGAGGGAGATAGCCCGGTTTGTCTCTCGGTGTTTGGTTTACCAGCAGGTTAAGGCTGAACATCAGAGGCCCGCTGGACTTCTTCAGCCCTTGCCGATTCCAGAATGGAAGTGGGAGCATGTGATCATGGATTTTGTGACTGGATTGCCTAAATCCCCAGCTGGTAGAGATGCTATTTGGGTTATAGTCGACAGGCTCACGAAGGTGTCCCATTTTCTCCCATTCAGAGTTGGGCAGTCTACGGCTCAGCTAGCAAAAATGTACCTCAGGCAGATTGTCAGGCTTTATGGGGTGCTGGTCAGTATCACCTCGGACAGGGATTCAAGATTCATATCACACTTTTGGCGTAGCTTGCAGGAGAGTTTGGGGACTCACCTTCAGTTTATCTCAGCTTACCATCTGCAGACAGATGGCCAGTCGGAGTGCACAATCCAGACTCTTGAAGATATGTTGAGATCTTGTACACTTGACTTCGGTGGTTTGTAGGAAGATCACCTGCACCTGGTGGAGTTCTCGTACAACAATAGTTTCCAGGCCAGTATTCAGATGGCCCCGTTCGAGGCACTGTATGACAGGAAGTGCAGATCCCCGTTAGCATGGGACGATGCCGGAGAGAGGCAGATGCTCGGTCCAGAAATGATTATCCAGACAGTTGAAGTAGTCAGAAAAGTCAGGGATCATCTTCGAGTTGCCCAAGATCGCCAGCGGCATTGGGCCGATGCTCATCGGCGACCCTTAGAGTTTGCTATCGGCGACCATGTATTCCTTAGGATCTCGCCTAACTGCGGCGTCATTCGCTTTGGCATACGGGAAAAGCTTAGTCCTAGGTATATAGGGCCGTTCGATATCCTGAAACGAGTAGATGTATCCTATCGTCTCGCTCTTTTGCCGTCGCTAAGTGAGGTGCATGATGTATTTCATGTGTCCCAATTACGATGGTACATCCCGGACCCGAGCCATATCCTAGACCATTCGGAACTGGTTGTTGGTACAAACCTTTCGTATGAGGAGAAGCCCGTGTCTATTTTGGACCGGAGGGAAAGGATACTCAAGAACAAGACTATTAGTTTAGTCCGTATTGCTTGGGGTCATCACTCTCTAGGTGAGTCAACGTGGGAGCGTGAGGATGATATCCGATCGCGATATCCCTACCTGTTTGACTCGTAAGATATAATGTCTTTCTTATGCCTTATGCTTTTCATTTCTTGATTGCACGTATGATTGTATGATTGAGTTGCTTAGTGTAGTTGTTGGTGCTTAGTGTAGCTTGCCGTGGCAATCTCTAGCTCCTTGATTAAATTCTGAGGACGGAATTCTTTTAAGGTGGGTAGAGTTGTCACCCCCGTTTCCCGTATTTCGTATTAATACTCGTAGTTGGATTTTGCCATGTAATTTTTATTTTTTTCTCGACTTGCGGAATTTTGGGTTTTCTCGTATTTTGGGTTTCGGCTCGGCTCGGTTTTAGTTGGTTGGTTTGGCTTGGTTTGATTTTAAACCAATGAAACACTTTAACCTATACTCCACCCTCATTCCACCATAACCCCCCTCATTAAATCCCTACCTAATATTCTCTCTCCTCATTACTCTTCCATTAATTTTCCATCATCTTCTTCCTTCTTCCACACAACACCCCATCCATAGGCAAGTGCACCTTGCCATAAAACAAGAACCCATTTTGATTTCTCCATTAGATAGATTAGCCCTCTAGAAACAACATTAGAACTTGTCATTTTTGATTTTGGTCCATGGATTTCCATAGATCTAAGTTTTCCCTATTTTCAGATTTACAAGGTTTTGATCTATTTAAGTTGGATTTTTGTGGGTTTTGATGTTCCTATGTTGGGGAGAATCAAATTTCACCCAAGATAGAACTTTAAAAATTCGGATTTGGAGTTGTGATGGCCAAGTTGTGGTATTTTGAAGTTTTGGAACCCATTGGAGCTCCTTCTCAACAAATGGAGAAGAAGAAGACCCTCCCTGCTGGCGTGCCTTGGCACGCGCCAACTGCGCGCACGCCGCCCGTCCTGCGCTGACGCGCCTTGCGTGCTGCCCAGCCACCCGCCTTGCGTAGCGCCCTTGCGCGCACGCCCGTCCTGCGCTGGCGCGTCTTGCGCGCTGTCCAGCCACCCGTCTTGCACAGCGCCCTTATGCGCGTGCCCGTCCTGCGCTGGCGTGCCTTGCGCGCTGCCCAGCCATCCGCCTTGCACCGTGCCCTTGCGCGCTCCTAGCCCCGCGCTGGCCGCGTTTTGCGTACGCCGCCCCCGCGCGCTGCGCTCTTGCGCGCGCGTCATCCCCGCCTCCGCGCCTAGCGCGCCCGGCCTGCTGCGCCCTCGCGCAGTTTTCTTCCGCGACCCCTTGCGCGCTCTACTGACCCACCCGTCTGCGCGCCCTAGCGGCTGCGCCTCCTGCGCACCCTAGTGGCAGCGCCCCCGCGCCCCCTAGCCCTAGCCCTTGCCCGGCGCCCTTTGGGCTGCCTCTTGACCTAGCACACCTTGTGCCATGGTGTCCCTTGGTTTTCCCTTGGTCTTTGCCTTCTCTTGTTGATTTGTGTTTTCTGAGATTTCTTGCCCACTGCACGACTTGACTTAACCCGACACGTCTTGACACGAATTTTCTAGGAATTGACTTGTGGCTAGCTTTCTTGATCCTGACCATAACCTGAGATAAAAACTTGTAACCCGCAACTTGTAACTTGATTTATTTGATAACTTGATAGTGGCCAGCCGTGGCGCACTCTTGACTTGACTTGACTTGATAACCTGATAACTCGATGCTGTTGCGACAGCTAACTTAACTTAACTTAACTTGACTTGTCCCTGACACCGTGGGTGCTCTTTCTTGTTGCTTGTACAAATCTACTTGTCTTGTCTTGCATCATGCCTAGGAAGTGACTCCCTGGGTACCACGGCCAGGGATTCGCACTAAATATGGATTATGCTAATGATTAGATCAAACTAGAACATGGAGAATTTCCAGTCACAAGTAATCTCGTTATCTGGGCGCTTTAATGGACTTGTAGCTTGCCGACGAGTAGAGCACATTTCCAGCACACTGTCATGTGTTGCACCCTCTAAGTCACCTAAGGGTATATCGTCTCCAGGGCGATGTACCCAATCATACTCTCAACCCGCGGAAGGATAACTGGATAGTCTGTAGGGCTTGGGACTGGGAATTTCTCGTCTGCATTTTGTTAGTAACTAGGCTTGTGATAACCCTAGTTAGTTAAGTAGTAAGACGTAGTATTTGCTTGGCCGCTTGTGAATGGATGGTGTCCAGCATTGTCTAAGTCTCGTCTAGTCCCAGTACCTGGTACTCCTGAACATGATTATTTTACTTATCTTTAACAATAAATGGGTAGAGACAAGGTGCTATTCAGGCGAAAGGTTACAAACCCGGTCCTTGTTTGGTTTACGGGTTGTAACCTGGCTTCCGGAATGGTTCCATGTCCCTAGTCGTTTATCGTCTTGTTGTACTCTTATTTACTAGTACTTTCTTCCATTTTTTTATGTTCTGATATGCTGGCTTTTGTTCTTATTTCGTGGCCTCCTTTGTGGCACTTGCTCTTTCTGGGGTTTGACCCAGCTGGTTTTGTGTGGCCAGATTTTGGAGCAGTACCCGAGGATCTACCGAACCTCCAGCCCGATGGTGGCGACTAGAAGGAACCCGGGTTACGAGTGGGTTTTCTATTTTGTTTCGCTCACTCTATTGTAAAATTATTCTTTTGAGGCGTTTAGCCGACGAGCACCTGTTAGTTCGATGCATATTTACTTACTGTCTGCCTACGGGCTGTAAACATGATTAACAAATCCTAGGGTTGATCATGTATGACTAAACTCTTGCTAGTCCTCGCATTTTGTACGACTAGCTTCATGATCAGCTGAATATGTAATATTTGGGACGCCTTTTATTGTATATTTGGCGGTCTAACATCTTGTAACTATATTACTTGCTTGAGATTGAGACAATAGGCTTGACCTTAAGAGACTGTTGGCTTGTAGTAAACCCTCATATCTAGACAGCCGTGACCGTATAGCGAGATGAATTCCTTTTCGATATATGTAGCTGGCTATGTACGCCCCAGCTCTCCAGTATTCTTGTTCTGGGGCGTCATAAAGATGGTATTCAAAGATCTGGTTATATCTGTTGGGGAAAAAGAAGGACACAAATAAGATGAGCCACCTATACAAGAAGTTGAAAAAGAGGGAGAGGAACACCAACAAATAGGTGGGGATAATTTTACTGAACAACATATACCACAGCATGATGAAATGGACGCTGTAATGGAGGATTCAGCGCAGGAATTGGAGGATTTGAGAAGACATCATTCTGATATTCTTGCGCAGAATGAAGAACTCAAAGAAAAGTTAAAAAAGATAGAGGCGCAAGAAGCGCAGTTACGTGCAGCCAACCTTGAGAACGAGAAACTCAAAGAAAAGCTGAAAGAGCTCGAGGCACAAGAAGCGCAACAACGTGCAGCCAACGTTGTGATGGAGGGCTCTGTGCATGAATTGGAGAATTTGAGAAATCAAAATTTTGTTATTATTGCTGATAAGGCACGGCTCATCGACAATGTTAAAGAGCTACAGGCACAAGGTAAAAGCTTTTCTATTTCAAATTTCTGATTTGTTTTCCTCCGTGTTATAGTTCAGGAGAATGGCCATTCTCCGTGTATAAAAACACGGAGAATGACATTCTCCGTGTTATTTGAAACGAATAATGGCCATTCTCTATCATTTTGACACTGGGAAGGTTATTATCCGTTTAAATTAAAACGGAGAATACTATTCTCCGTGTTAAATTACACGGATAATGAAATTCCCGGTGTCAAAATGCATGAGAATGACCATTCTCCGTGTTCAAAACACGGAGAATTCTATTCTCCGTGTCAGCTAAAAGGAGAATGTTCATTCTCCGTTTTATTACACGGATAATGGCATTCTCCGTGTTAAGTTACACGGAGAATGCCATTCTTTACCATTCTCCGTATACCTATCACGGAGAATGGTCATTCTAGTGTTAAAACGCATGAGTATGATCATTCTCCGTATAAATTAATACGGAGAATGCCATTTTCCGTGTAACTATCATGAAGAATGATCATTCTAGTGTAACTATCACGGAGAATGGTCATTCTAGTGTTAAAATGCATGAGTATGACCATTCTCCGTGTAAATTAACACGGAGAATAACATTCTCTCTCCGTGTTAAGTTATACGGAGAATGGTCATTCTCCGTGTTAAATTACACGGAGAATGGTCTTTCCCAGTGTTAAAACGCATGGGGATGACCATTCTCCGTATTAAATTACACGAAGAATGATCTTTTCTTTTTCTCTTTTTTTTATTGACATTTTTCCTTTCATTGTTTTTTTATATCAGTGCAAATAACAGAGTACCTCAAAGATGCAAATAAAAGGCTCGTTAAGGAGAAAAGCGAGCTTCAAGGGAAAGTTGAATTTTTGAATAAAGAAACCATTAAAAAGGATACGAAAATTACTGATCTTCAAGCCATAATTGCAGTATTGCAGCTTAAAGAGTCTCAACAAGCTGCTGAACAACAATCTGCTGAACTTCATGATCCAGCTGTAACCAAAAAAAGAGGAAGGCCGCAGCAAAAGAGGTTGGCAAAACCAACAGCAGTATTAGCCGATGATGATTTTACTTCATTGGGTAAGAAAACATTAATGGAGGCTAATAAAAAGCGGAAGATTAATGCCGATCCGAAAGAAAAACTCAGCCCAGAATAAAAAGAAACAATAAGAAGGTTGATCCGAAAGCCGAAAAAGATAACAAAATTGCTTAACTAATAAAGAATGGTGATATACTAAAGGAATGCAAGGACCTAAGACTTTGGAATGATGCAGATGAAGAGCTGCTGAAGCTTTACAAGAAAATCGTATTCCCAAACAAGAACACTCCACTGTATGTATTCTGAACTCTCTTTTTTCTAGTCTTTTTCATAATTATTTCTGACAAATTTCTTTTAATTTAATCTAAAATAAATTTATGTGCAGTAATGTTGTATACGCGGCTGGCAAAGATCAATATGGAGTTGCTATCATCCTGACAGCAATAAACTTACAAGACATCTTCGATTATCAAGACATTGAGGCTGGAATACTCAATGTATTAATAAGCAAGATGAAACAAATTCAAGACAGGAATAGAAGGGAAGAACAGTCAAGTTCATATGAGGTGCAATATAAGTGGGCTGCATTCATGATGCCCCACACATTGGTAAGAATCAAAAAAATAAAAAATCCCTATTCATGTGTACACCGATGAAAGTAACTCATGATATTGTATTTTGTTTTTGACAAACAGTCCATCATTGAACAAGCTCATGAAAAAGACGCAACCGCCGGCGCCCTTACCAATTTCAAAACAGATATAGAAAACTTCATCTTGGATGTACAGAAAGACATAGAGTGGATATTCATTCCACTTTTAATAAATCTAGCAAACACTACACGCTGCTCACATTCAACTTGAGTTCCTACGTGTGGGCACACTACAACTCCTTGGTGCCCAATACGTACAACAAGGGCAAGGAAGATGCAGAATCCGTGAGGACGATCTTGGAGCCTATTGTCAGGAGAAAAGTTGAGAAGATGAGAATAAGTTGCAAGGCTATGGTGGAGTACGATAGCACACAAACGATTTTTCATACAAACTGCCCACAACAGAAGCACCCAACTGCCTTTTGTACACAGCATACTTTATGAAGTGCTTGATGAATTCTCCCTTCACAGTACCAACAAAAGGAAATGATGATGAAATTCACCACAAAAATTACAACGGTTAGGTTGAAATGGGCTAAGAGGTTGCTTCAAAGTAAAAATGTATCAGGTGAAACCATTATGAAAGTTACATCATAAATGGGCTAATAACTTCTTTTTATTCTTATATTTGACTTTTATTCTTCTGTGTATGCGTCTTTTGTTATATCTTCTGTCTTTTACGTTGTTCTATATATATCATTTTTGAATGGGTGTATGCATCTTTTGTTACATCTTCTCTGTCTTTTACATTGTTCTATATATCATTTTTGAATGGTCAGTCCCAGTGTTAATTTACACAGAGAATGACCATTCTTTGTGTTAAATTACACGAAGAATGACATTCTCAGTGTTAAAACGAATGAGAATGCTATTCTCCGTGTTAATTTACACGGAGAATTCCATTCTCTGTTTATAAAAATACGGAGAATGTCATTCTTCGTGTTGAATTACACGGAGAATGACATTCTCAGTATTAAAACGAATGAGAATGTTCATTCTCCGTGTAGTTTAAAACGGAGAATGACATTCCCAGTGTTAAAACAAATGAGAATGTTCATTCTCTGTGTAATTTAAAATGGAGAATGTCATTCTCCATTTATAAAAACACGGAGCCATTCTTCGTTTTATATTATACGAAGAATAGCATTTCCAGTATTAAAACGTATGAGAATGTTCATTCTTCGTGTAATTTAAAATGGATAATGACGTTCTCCATGTTAATTTACACGGAAAATGACATTCTTAGTGTTAAAACGAATGAGAATGCTATTCTCCGTGTAATTTGAGACGGAGAATGTCATTCTCCGTCTTGAATTAAACAGAGAATGATATTCCACGTGTTAAATGCATAATAATTTTCATTCTCAGTGTAATTTAACACGGAGAATATCATTCTCCGTGTTAAATTACACGGAGAATGGCATTCTCAGTATTAAAACGAATGAGAATACTATTCTCCGTGTAATTTAAAACGGAGAATGCTATTCTCCGTGTTAAATTACACGGAGAATGGGGCCATTCCCAGTGTTAAAACGCATGAAATGACCATTCTTCGTGTTAAATTACACGAAGAATGCCATTCTCCGAATATAAAAACATGAAGAATGTCATTCTCCTTTTTTTATTCTTCTTGTTAATTTACACGGATAATGATATTCTCCGTGTTAAAACGCATAAGAATGACTATTTTTCATGTAATTTAAGTATAATTTAAAACACATGAGAATGACCATTATCCGTTTTAAATTACACGCAATGGACCTATTAAATGAGGAGTTTGCGGCATGACATCCACCTGTAACAACTCTTAAATGCCACCTTCTTTATTGGGGAGAAGTTGAGGAGTTTGCAGTATGGCATCCACCTGTAACGAACCTATTAAATAAGATTCATTATGCTGACTATTAGGTTCATCTGCATTTATTGGATAATATGTCCTATAAAAGGGTTTCTTGAGGAGCAAACTCCATCATCTTCATAGCATTCTCATTATGCACGACCCTGACTTAGCTTTAAGAGGAGAATAGCCTTGCATTAGTTGGCTGTTGGCTGTGGATCTCTTCGTTCAAAGTAGTTATGTCCTTGTAGAAGAACACGTAGTAGTGAATCTCGAGATGCATTGGAACACCATGTTCGAACCTGAACAACATCTTGGCAGAGCCACAGGTATGCTGGAAGAGCCACAGGTATGCTGGAAGAGCCACAGGTATGCTGTGCCCTTCTAAGTAATGGTCTAGCATTCCCTTATGCTGGCAGAGCCACAGGTATGCTGGAAGAGCCACAGGTTGTGCTTTGTCCTGCTCATTCGGGCATTCGGGGTTGCGCATACAAGAAATGAGGAATATGCTTCGATGGAGATCAATCTTCTAGTATGTGCACCAAGAAGAATAAGGGTTGCGCTTCTGTTAAGATTAACCCCATTCTAGACTTCTTTAGGACTTTCTGAATTTGTAATAGATGCTTTCTAGAAGAATAATATGAGTCTTTGTAATAGATCCTTTGTAGAAGAACAGTATGAGTCTTTCTGAATCTGTAATAGATCCTTTATAGACATATTAATAAAAGAACTTCTTTCTATAACTTCTGTTTGAATTTTATTTTTTTGTCTGTATATTTTGTAACATCTGCGGTGTCTTCTATAATAAAATCACGAAGAATATGGCATTCTCAGTGTTAAAACACATGAGAATGTTCATTCTCCATGTTAAATTATACTGAGAATGACATTCTCCATGATATTTAACACATAGATTGGCATTCTTGGTTTTAATTACACGGAGAATGTCACGCCCCGCTCCCGTAAGAGCGATCGTCCTCGCTAAGGCGTGATGCCGCACGAGCCTAGATTGCGCTCGTGCAAGGCGGGTTCCATAACGGCCGATTGCAGCAGCTACGACGGGGTCGTCGCACAGAAATCCCGTGCAGAGACATTGAATATATTGCAGCGGAATTTAAAGAACACATGAACACAAGTATTTCAAAGAAAGCTCTTTTATTGATATTGAATTCAAGGATTACATTGTGGGCGCAAGGCCAATTACAAGTCTCTCAAGTCTCACTTTTCTCTCATTTTACAAGTCACTCTGCTCTCTCTCATCTCTCGATACAATACTTGATTCCAGCGGAAGCTTCGGAAGGCGATGTCCATACATTACGTCCTGTATAAGTCTTCAGATCACGCGACCGCATGCTTCGACTCGCCAAGGAACTCCGTGCCTCGACGCATCCAAGCGAGCTCCGCGCCATGAGCTTCTACCTGTGCCTGCACATGAAACACTGTGTGGGTGTCAGTACCACTGTACTGGTGGAGTGAGCTCCTCGCCCACCCATACAAAACCTACACGTTTCTTTTACTTTGTGCAACATAAACCCTTTCTCGATTGTCTTTCTATTCTTGCCTTAGGATCAGTTTTAGGACCGGCGCCTTAGCGCAACTTGTGTATCGGAACCATCTCGTGCTTGTAATGTCAACGTTAACTCATACTTGTCGCTAGACCACTCCTTGTGCCAATAACGTTAACCTATCAAGTCGTGTTTGCCTTACGGCCATAATCAGAGACGCAGCTACACGAAAGACTCCATTTCCTTGCCTCTAGACCTTTCTCGTGCTTGCATTGTCAATGCACCGACTTATACTTATCTTCCGTGCCAAACTCTGGGACGTAACGACTCGGTCGTGCCATAACTCGATTCGTGCTTCAATATCTTCGAGGCAGCGCCTCCTTGCTTAGTCTCGCCTACACTTGTGTTGTGACAACGCGGCCGTGCCTCATATTTTGAGGCCGTGCCCAGTAACTCAAGTAACTTCACACAACTTGCCCTACGGCCCTTTGACTTAACTCGCAATAGCTCAAGCCTAACTCATGCAACTCTATGCCATCAACTTAACACTCGACGCCACATGTAGTGCCGAAGCACGCCGCCTTCTCGCTGTAGCCAAATCTTAGGCCCAGACATTGTGTTCACTAACTTCATACAATTTTTAACTCAACTCAATCCAAAGGCACGCACGCGGATTGCCGCCCGTGCCGACACATCTATATGAAAGGTCACTGGCATTGACTAGCCATAGTGGACATAGCCTGGTACTCGGGACCCTTGCACCGCCGGTTGCGATCCTCGATGCAAGTCCCCGACATACCGGTTGCTTCATACCCAGCTCGGCTATAATTTTGTTCTTCCTAGGCCGGATCGGTCCCTGGCCCAAGGTTTCCGATCCGAAGAACCATCGCCCTTGTCGACAAGTTGTCCATGACCACGCGCCTACGCTAACTTCTAGACTTAACGTAATGCATGGTCTCATTATTATCACAGTTCCTTTGCTTTACTCTTTCCACTTTTCACACTTCATTCGCAGAGCCCAAACCAGGGTTGCCTTGGCGACTGAACCACAGTCCCGACATATTTCCTCTCGGCGACTAACCATCGCTTAGACTTAACGTTCTTTGAACTCAAGGAACAGCAACTGCCTAGCCTTTCAACTTAACTTGAACATAACGTGTTTCCTTAAGTATCGACCGACCGTGGCTAACTTACCACTGAACCAACCGTGGCTCGTGCCTCTAAACCGACTCGTGTTCGACGCAACGCTATCGCCCAAGTCATACTTCCTATGACGGGCCTTGGGGTCGTGGGACTATTTATCTTGACAACCGCAGAATGAGCGGGACAGCACGTAGAATAACTTAGGTCGACCGGCATAACTATGCCTAACTCACTCAAGCCTACAACTTAACCCAAGGGACGAGCAAAGGCTATGCCAAGCCTTGCGGGACAGGATCGTGCATGCTTTAGCAAGCATTTGTGCGGGCGACGCCTATGACTTAGGCTAACTCTCAGCTTTTGCACCGAAGACCAACTTTCCTTCTCCCAAGCCACGGGACGAAGGACCGAGTGTCATTTTCAAAGCACGACGTGCACCAACTCTAAGCCGACCGTGGGACGTTTTCCATGTTCTAACTCGATTCAAACCGTCGGGATTATTCCCTTAGCTATGTGGATGAGTAGCTTTTATTTATCAAGCCTAACTTGTGCAAGTTGAAAACACGATTTATTATATGAAGGCAAAGATGAGGAGAGTTCACCGAAACTACCCCACCTGAGCGATGTCTCCGAGCAAGCCGTTGCAAGGCTAAGACCGAACGCCGTCGGCGTTTCGATTCCTCCGATTGACTTTGCGGGACGGGGCACTACATCATACACCACTCAGAACAAGTCTCGTCCTCGAGACTATCCTGAAGGCAGGTCATCCTACCATTTTTATTGGCCAAGACTTAATCGTACACATTTCGCCTACGCGTTCCTTCGATTCCGAGCCACGCTCGCACTATTATCAATCTTTACTTCAACACGATTTCAAGATCTCGACACACTCCCACATTTCAAGCCTTGCTTGAACTCGCCGCATCACTTGGCTGGATCGTGCACGCATTCCAAGCGTCCCTAAAATACATGCATTCAGCCAAGCCGCATGATAGAAAATTTGTCATTCTCACTCGAGTCGCATCGTGCACATACCCAGGCGTCCCTGAAATATATGCATGTCAGCCGAATCTCGTGAGCAGGGTTTTCTACATTCGTGATTCACGCTATCCATCCATGCCAATCCTCAAGATCAATCCTTCGACTGATAACTCATGAAACATGGCGTCTCGCCTAACCGCTAGGCCATTTCTTTTCGAGGCTAAGTCAATGTCAGGATTGGAATCATAGTTCCCCAACAATAATGCCAACACTGACCCCTATCCTAGGGTCAAACCAGAGTCGATCATATGGGGTCTTCTACCCAAGCTCGCGTCACTCAAATTCTAAACATCAAGCACGATCACCTAATTCGTATTATGGCACGCATTGTGTATATTCAAATTCCTTCAATTCACCAATTCTAACCAATTCATGTATTCGATCACGAGGTCGTCTCGCTCGACAATACGTTGCGCCCCAATCTCACGCGAGTCCGATTATCCACGGCGGTTCATGAATCACCACGCAACGCTCCCGCGGAATAATCATTCTCATCGGGGCGTAACTCTTGTTTGAGTTTAGACTCATTCATTCTCGATACGCGGATTGGACCTACTCAATCCTCAAGTTCAATCGACAAGCACACCAATTCAATCTCGAGTCTAACTTCGTGTCAAGCCACAAGTCAAAGCACAATCTGTCGCACCGTACAAGTTCGACCACTCCCGCTGTATGAATCACCATACCAGCGCTCACGCAGAGTGATCGCCCTAATCGGTGTGACGCATGTGCGAGGCTGGAGTAGCGCTCGCATAAGACAAGAACATCAACATTGTGGTTGTCGACGAAGCAAATCCAAACATTCCAGTTTTCATCCAAGCCAAGTTCGATAGTTCGATCGTCATTCGTTCAACTTAGAAAGTCCTCGAGCCAAGTCTATCCTTTCCTCGACACATTTTTAATATTTCAAGTATAGCGTCCAACGGAACAATGACATTTGCACGACCGTCATTCGCCGAGTCAGAGTGCCCCCGAGTTATCGCATATCGATCTTTGATACGCCTCAATACCATCGACGATATGCGTAACCTGACGATCTTCCTTTGCAACCAATTTCGAGTCGTGCGTTGATGCTGTTGTCCGAGTTGGATATTCCTCAATTTTCTCAATACTCAAGATCAAGTTCAGTCGCTTTTCCTCAAGCTCGTTTCAAGATCATTATTCAAAACTCAAGTCGCATTTCAGTTGTATCAATCCGATATCGCACGTACGATCCTCTAAGTTTCCTCGATCAAGACCATTCATTTTCATTCATCGTTCTGAATCGTTTTCTAACTCGCATTGCTCATTCACAAGTTGTCCGAACGAAATGCTCGTTCGGGACATTCGAAGTCACGACCAACTAAGCGTGACGCATTCTAACGCTTTGTGCGATCGCATCGCCTTGCCGACATACTCGTAATCCTTAATATTCACTCGAACAATTTCCAAGACAAACCATACACCACTCGGACTCGAGCCACTCGACTAATCGTCGACACTCATTCTTATTCTTCCCGAACCTATCACATACACCACTCGGATTCAAGCCATACGATCTAGTCCTCAATCACATTCACGTCATTCGCTAAGACATCCTTCAGATTCGTTCGACGAATCGCTAGCGTAGTCGCTCGCGTCGTATCGACGCACACACTAAGTCGTTCGCACTATTTCCTCAAAATCCAAATCAATCTTCCGTATACGCCTCAGCGTTAGTCCGATAGCGTTCCTATCGATAGACACTCTAAGTATATCTCCATTCCCGACCGAGCGGTACTTGATATCGCTCGCAACTCATTTGCACCAAGGGTCGAGGTGCGTGACGCGAAACACAACTTAGCCAAAAGGCCGTGTGCATAGCCATCCTGTGCGGACTATATCCCGAGTTTGCACGCTCAATTGCTAGGGTCGACGTTGGACTAATTAGGCATGCACACGACTTGCTTAAGGTTAACGTAGGACTATTCGGGCATACGTGCGACTTTGCTAACATTAGCACATATTTCCTATCGAGTCAAGTTTGCGACGTTCGGCACAAAGGCCCTATCGACGCATTTTGGCAACGGCCTACCGATGCGTTAGATTGAATGCTTGTACGAGCTTTCGAAAATATTTAGACTTATTGTATGGACATGCCGAGGGACATTTGAGAGAGAGCGCGCACTTCTTTATCAACGACGAGCTTTCAAAACTGAGAATTCGATTTGAAGTCCAAGGACGTAAAGCCGTGCTCTGATACCACTATGTCATGCCCCGCTCCCGTAAGAGCGATCGTCCTCGCTAAGGCGTGATGCCGCACGAGCCTAGATTGCGCTCGTGCAAGGCGGGTTCCATAACGGCCGATTGCAGCGGCTACGACGGGGTCGTCGCACAGAAATCCCGTGCAGAGACATTGAATATATTGCAGCGGAATTTAAAGAACACATGAACACAAGTATTTCAAAGAAAGCTCTTTTATTGATATTGAATTCAAGGATTACATTGTGGGCGCAAGGCCAATTACAAGTCTCTCAAGTCTCACTTTTCTCTCATTTTACAAGTCACTCTGCTCTCTCTCATCTCTCGATACAATACTTGATTCCAGCGGAAGCTTCGGAAGGCGATGTCCATACATTACGTCCTGTATAAGTCTTCAGATCACGCGACCGCATGCTTCGACTCGCCAAGGAACTCCGTGCCTCGACGCATCCAAGCGAGCTCCGCGCCATGAGCTTCTACCTGTGCCTGCACATGAAACACTGTATGGGTGTCAGTACCACTGTACTGGTGGAGTGAGCTCCTCGCCCACCCATACAAAACCTACACGTTTCTTTTACTTTGTGCAACATAAACCCTTTCTCGATTGTCTTTCTATTCTTGCCTTAGGATCAGTTTTAGGACCGGCGCCTTAGCGCAACTTGTGTATCGGAACCATCTCGTGCTTGTAATGTCAACGTTAACTCATACTTGTCGCTAGACCACTCCTTGTGCCAATAACGTTAACCTATCAAGTCGTGTTTGCCTTACGGCCATAATCAGAGACGCAGCTACACGAAAGACTCCATTTCCTTGCCTCTAGACCTTTCTCGTGCTTGCATTGTCAATGCACCGACTTATACTTATCTTCCGTGCCAAACTCTGGGACGTAACGACTCGGTCGTGCCATAACTCGATTCGTGCTTCAATATCTTCGAGGCAGCGCCTCCTTGCTTAGTCTCGCCTACACTTGTGTTGTGACAACGCGGCCGTGCCTCATATTTTGAGGCCGTGCCCAGTAACTCAAGTAACTTCACACAACTTGCCCTACGGCCCTTTGACTTAACTCGCAATAGCTCAAGCCTAACTCATGCAACTCTATGCCATCAACTTAACACTCGACGCCACATGTAGTGCCGAAGCACGCCGCCTTCTCGCTGTAGCCAAATCTTAGGCCCAGACATTGTGTTCACTAACTTCATACAATTTTTAACTCAACTCAATCCAAAGGCACGCACGCGAATTGCCGCCCGTGCCGACACATCTATATGAAAGGTCACTGGCATTGACTAGCCATAGTGGACATAGCCTGGTACTCGGGACCCTTGCACCGCCGGTTGCGATCCTCGATGCAAGTCCCCGACATACCGGTTGCTTCATACCCAGCTCGGCTATAATTTTGTTCTTCCTAGGCCGGATCGGTCCCTGGCCCAAGGTTTCCGATCCGAAGAACCATCGCCCTTGTCGACAAGTTGTCCATGACCACGCGCCTACGCTAACTTCTAGACTTAACGTAATGCATGGTCTCATTATTATCACAGTTCCTTTGCTTTACTCTTTCCACTTTTCACACTTCATTCGCAGAGCCCAAACCAGGGTTGCCTTGGCGACTGAACCACAGTCCCGACATATTTCCTCTCGGCGACTAACCATCGCTTAGACTTAACGTTCTTTGAACTCAAGGAACAGCAACTGCCTAGCCTTTCAACTTAACTTGAACATAACGTGTTTCCTTAAGTATCGACCGACCGTGGCTAACTTACCACTGAACCAACCGTGGCTCGTGCCTCTAAACCGACTCGTGTTCGACGCAACGCTATCGCCCAAGTCATACTTCCTATGACGGGCCTTGGGGTCGTGGGACTATTTATCTTGACAACCGCAGAATGAGCGGGACAGCACGTAGAATAACTTAGGTCGACCGGCATAACTATGCCTAACTCACTCAAGCCTACAACTTAACCCAAGGGACGAGCAAAGGCTATGCCAAGCCTTGCGGGACAGGATCGTGCATGCTTTAGCAAGCATTTGTGCGGACGACGCCTATGACTTAGGCTAACTCTCAGCTTTTGCACCGAAGACCAACTTTCCTTCTCCCAAGCCACGGGACGAAGGACCGAGTGTCATTTTCAAAGCACGACGTGCACCAACTCTAAGCCGACCGTGGGACGTTTTCCATGTTCTAACTCGATTCAAACCGTCGGGATTATTCCCTTAGCTATGTGGATGAGTAGCTTTTATTTATCAAGCCTAACTTGTGCAAGTTGAAAACACGATTTATTATATGAAGGCAAAGATGAGGAGAGTTCACCGAAACTACCCCACCTGAGCGATGTCTCCGAGCAAGCCGTTGCAAGGCTAAGACCGAACGCCGTCGGCGTTTCGATTCCTCCGATTGACTTTGCGGGACGGGGCACTACAGAGAATGTCATCCTCCATGTTAAAATGCATGAGAATGTTCATTCTCTGTGTTAATCTAACACGGAGAATGACATTTTCGTTTTAATTACACTGATAATGGCATTCTCCGTATAGTTAAAACGGAGAATAGCATTCCCAGTGTTAAAACCAATGATAATGCTATTCTCCGTGTAATTTGAAATGGAGAATTCCATTCTCCGTGTTAATCTAACACGGAGAATGAAATTTTCAGTGTTAAAACGAATGAGAATGCTATTCTTCGTGTAATTTGAAACGAAGAATCTCATTCTCCGTCTTGAATTACACGAAGAATGGTATTTCCAGTGTTAAAACGAATGAGAATGCTATTCTCCGTGTAATTTGAAACGGAGAATTCCATTCTCCGTGTTAATCTAACACGGAGAATGGCATTCTAAGTGTTAAAACGCATGAGAATGTTCATTCTCCGTGTAATTTAAAACGGAGAATGTCATTCTCCGTGTTGAATTACACGAAGAATGACATTCCTATTGTTAGAACGAATGAGAATGCTATTTTCCGTGTAATTTGAAACGGAGAATGTCATTCTCCGTGTAAAATTACACGAAGAATTGCCATTATGCAGTCAAAAAACTGTAAAACATTAGATATAACAGACTTCAAAATAACACCATTGATATCAAAAATGTAAGAAATGTGTTCAAAAAACAATTATATAAAAGAAAGAAGGGCTGAATATGTATTAACGAGGGGGCGCTGTCCCATCGACCCCCGTGGAAGGACGTGGGGGGAGAGTGCAAGTGGTGCGAATGTGATTACTTAATTCAAGGCAATTCTGGCACCTCATCTTCCTCTTCTCTTTTTTCTTGTTCTCATAGTTGCTCTTATAACGATCCGCCTTTGGACGACCGGGGTCCCATTTCAGAACAGGTGGTAGAACCAAGTCAGTTGAATTATTTTTAAACTATTTTTCATAATCTGGAACTGGACGAATTTTACATGAATATAGCTTTTTGTAGAAATCTGATGTCCAATACTGCTCCACAAAATCGTAAACTGATTTGCCTGAACCAAATATAATGTATTAGATTGCATGGCTGTATGGAAATCCATATACCTTCCATCTGCGACAACTACAATGCCAATCAAGAAGATTCACCAGGTGTGAGAAAGTATCTGCCATCACCTTAAACTTGAAATTACTAGACCGATATACCTTATAAGACATGCCATCATCTGTAAGCTGCTTCAGCATATTCTCGACGTATGGAGTCAATTTGCTATTTAAATCAATTGCATCCTTGTGGCGATCCGAAATCATCTTCATCATCTTTACTCGGATAACGTTTACAAGTGCTGAAATAGACATTTTCTTCTCAGCCTTTATCCATGCATTGAATGACTCCGCACAACTAGAAGCAACCTCGTCGTATCTATATCTGGAGAAGAATGCATTTGACCAATGTTCAGGTTTTTGTTTATCCATCCAATTCACAACATGACCACAATTCAGATCATATATCTTCTTAACTGCTTGTTTATAACCACCTTTGTACAGGAAAACAAGAAATTAATTAAGAAGGAAGTCAAGGCACAAGCACATGAAAAAGGGACCATTCTCCGTTCCAAACTAACGGAGAATGCATATTCTCCTTGTTAAGGAAAACGGAGAATGCCATTCTCCGTAAGACTTAAACGAAAAATGGCCATTCTTCGTGTTAAAATAACAGAGAATGCACATAAAAGCCCCATATATATGTCTGACTTACACACCTGGCGTTAGAGCATATAATGCTTGCCTTCAAGCTTCAAGTACATGCAGATACTTGCTTTTATTTCCTTTCTCTTTCAGCGGTATGTTATTCTTCATGTGATAATAGCAATAGCTATGGTAAGCAGTAGGAAACACTTTAGGAACTTCAGAAACTAAACCGGTGCCTTGATCCGAAAAAAAATGATACGCCTACTACATCCAACAACATTCTTGAGATTTTTAAGAACCATTCCCAATTGTCGCCGTCTTCGCCCGAGACTATACCGTAGGCAAGAGGGTAGAACTGTTGGTCACCATTCTTCGCTGTAGCAGACATCAAACATCCTCTAAACCTCCTTGTAAGGAAAGTCGCATCCAAATATAGCATCGGGCGATAATATTGAAAACCTTCGACGCAAGCCCCATATAAAAAAAAAGCCGCTGAAACCTCATTGACGTATCATCTTTCTGAAAGTCGATAACAGAACCAATATTGGTTTCCTTTACCTCGTCGACATACCAACACAAGTCGATGTAAGCTCTAACATCATCTTCATACATTTCTTGGTGCACTAGCCTAATACCGTGGTATGTCTGCCCGTAGGTAAGACATAAACCGTAGTCAACCTTGAATTCATCGACAACTGATTTTGTCGACTTTTTAGGATCCATCCGAACAATGTCACTAACCAAACTTTTCACAAACTTTGCTAGAACAACTAGATTACCTTTATCCATATAGCCAGCTCCACAATTGTGTTCGACCTCTTCACCTCAAAAATTTAATTATCTTTCGAAATGGATATAGCATGGAAGCTCCACAAACAAGCATGGGTCTTGTAATTCTTGCAGCAAACAGTGTACCTCCCCTGCTCAGATTTTAAAATATGGAATGGATGACGAGATTCAAAACATACCTTCCTAACAGCGTGCCTAACTTCTTCAACACCATTTAGAAAAATCTGACCAACATCGGTAATTAATCCAGGCCATATATCCGATTTCCTTTTCTTTACTGTCTCAATTGAGCCCTCATAAAATTCTACTACACGTTTATCCTTTACAGTAGAAGAACATCTACTAAAAAAACTAACAGAGGAAGACGAAGGTCCCATGGGAGTCTTTGACAAGGAAAAGATGTCGATGAAAAACATGGAGAGTATACTTGCTCCACAAATAGATCAAAGCTCACGTCATGGGTACCATGAAAACCCCCAACGAAGCCAAAAATTACTGTCAACGTACAGTTCAGTCCCATCGGAATGCAAAAACTTCAAATAAAAGGAAAATGGATCCAAATAAGTCTATCGATTGCACACTTGATACTTTAAAAATTCTACGGTACTTTCATATGTGACACGGCAGAAAACTATGTCTCCCTTGAAACAAAGATTAACTAAACAACTTGAATCCATTCCCCCTCCTGATAACACAAAACAGAAGAGATCACAAAATATGACAACACATTTCTGATCATTCTCCGTCTAAAACTAACGGAGAATGATTATTATCCGTGTAAAACTAACTAAGAATGCCATTCTTCGTGTTAAATTACACGGAGAATAGTCATTCCAGTGTTTTAACGCATGAGAATGACCATTCTCCGTTTATTTTAAAACGAAGAATGTCATTCACCGTATTACATTACAAAGAGAAGTTCATTCTTTGTGTTAAATTACACGGAGAATGGCATTCCCAATGTTAAAACACATGAGAATGCTATTCTCCGTATAATTTAATACGGAGAATGCCATTCTCCGTTTTATATTAAATGGAGAATGACATTCCCGTGTTAAAACACATGAGAATGATCATTCTCCATCTAATTTAATATGGAGAATGCCATTCTCTATTTTATATTAAACGGAGAATGACATTCTGTGTTAAAACGTATGAGAATGATCATTCTCCGTCTAAAACTCACGGAGAATGATCATTCTCAAGGAAATTGGCCATTCTCCATCCAAAACTATCGGAGAATGAGCATTCTCCATCTAAATATGACAAAGAATGATCTTTCTCTGTGACAAGTGAACAGATGATGACAATTCCAGTCATGTTAGCACGACGAATATTATTCGCCTTCATATTCTCACAAAAGAATGAGATTAAATATCTCTCTAATCGTTTCTTAGTTATAAATCTTCATAACAAATTCAAATTCAACAAAAAATTTGAGATATACGAAGATGATGAATAAATTTCTATATATCTGAATTCTCATCTTATTTTAAGATCTATAAAAAGATAAGAAGATCTTCTCTCCACAATTGACCTAATCGTCGAAAAACTTTAAATCTCTCCACGATGATGATGATGATGATGATGATGATGATGCTGATGAGCGATGATGGTGAGCGATGATCAAAGTTCGACTGAAAAAAATTATAGTGAACTACGAACGATCTTTGCGATCTCTGCTGAAGATGAGAGCAATGGAATTCAGATCTCTCATGAAAAAGAAGAAGACAAAAATCGCAATCCAGATCTGACTTTTTAATTCAAAATCATATATATATGACCAAATTTGCACGAAGGGATATTTTTGGTACTATAAAAATGTCAATTCTGTAAATACATAGCATCTAAAGGGAATCTTTGAATATTTGACGTGGAATTATATAATTCTGGGCATTTCATAAAATCCATCCTGCAGGTGGGTTTTTCATACAACCCAACCCCAAAATTGGGTTTCTCAGCAATTTCCAGTTGACATATTACAATCCATGTGATCTATAAAATTTATATTCGAAGATGTATTCAAGTTTTTTTTAAATGTTTAGCTAGATCGCTAATGCAAAAATAAAAAAATGTAGAGAGAGAGAAAGAGGGAGATTTTGAAAAAATATATTCATAGAGGAGGAAAGAAAATATTATTATTGATCGGAATGGTGCCACAAATGTGATGTCTACACTCTACACAGTCGTTACAAAGGTTGTTTATACGCTTTCAAGGAGTAGGATGTTGACTAATCATGTCCTCCATTGTTGCTGTTATAAATAAGCCATCAAGCTAACGCCAAACATCTTTTGCACCATCTCGAAGTCGGCCGTGGCGGAAGGCGGGAAGTAGGGAGCCAAAATGCACTTGCTGGTGCACGCGACACATGCATGCCAGCCGCTAGCTCCTTCGTGGAGGATGGAGGATGGTGGAAGAGGTGGTGGCAGTGGAGGTGATGGTGCAGAGAGAGGAGGGGGTTCTTAATTAACACCTTATGCATGGTTGTTAATTATGATTAGTATATATTCACGAAACTGTGCAAAATATATATAGGAAGAAGAGAATATAGAGTTCAAGTAGGATGTTCTGAGCATGTAAAAACGAAGAAAGAAATTTTGGAGTTGAAGTAGGGTTTTAATAGGTTGACCGTAGTAAGAATAATGTAGCTACTTAGCTAGCTAGGGTTTACTTGTAGAGTAATGCTATTCATACCCCTAAAATGTTTATCTAAACTATTCCTCATTACATGGCAGCTGACGTGGCATCTGATATGCCAAATTCGAACCCAAAAAATTAACTACCCAAAAATTTAATATTAATGTTAATGTTAATGTTAATATTAATAATTTAATTTTAATTTTAATATTAATGTTAATGTTAATGTTAATATTAATTTTATTGTTAGTTTTAAAATTTTGCTATGTCAGCTGCCATGTCAGACGACAAGTAAGCTGCCAAATAAGGAGGGTGCTTTGAGGGAATATTTTGGAGGGACAAATAGCATTTTTCTTGGCTCAATTGCTTGGGTGGTACCCCAACTTAGGGCCTAATAACAATAAAGTACTCCATCTATTATTTCTTACACTAAAGTAACATACATTTTAATTACTGTGTATTACAGTCCCTGTGCTAACTTTCCGTCCCAGGCTTAACAGAAAACTGACGTGGAAAGGCAACTCTTAAACTAAGTTTACACGTGTGCAGTCCATGTGTACACGAATAAAATAAGCTAACCTGGAGAATTTCTCCTGCTATCTTTCTTTCTCTTTTTCTCTCTCTGTCACGATCCGTACCCTAGGTAGGGGTACGAGCACGTGGGTACGTCCAGCCTACGCTGCAGAATCGACGGTAGAACGCTGTATAGGTCGTCTATAACATACAACATCTAGACATAATATAAAGGTACCTGTCATCTCCGCACGGAGGTATATAATGTCACAACTCAATCACAAGACATCTAAGGAAGATAGCACGAAATATGAAAGACATGAAAGAAGGAAAATAACAGGAATAGATGCAAGATCCCACACAAGTTTAGTGTTAAAAACATAACAGAAATCCCAAATAATATATATACTACAAGTCTCAAGTACTAGCTGGATCGCAGTCCAGTCAAGCCTAATTAGTCTAAGTCTAAGCAGGCGGTGCATCCTCAATGGACGCCGGCTCCACATAGATGTCCATGTAGTACTCACCGTCTATGCCAAACCCATAGAAGGTCGAGCAGTCAGCATCAATATCATCTGTAAACATCAACGGGGTTATCCTGTCAGGATATGAGCAAGTACAAACGCTAACAACAGTTCCATATGAATTGACAAATTCTATAAGAGACAATTATAATGAAATACAAGATGAAATATCAAGACTGGAATATAAACATGATATGTAAAACTGGATAACATGTCAGAGTATAAAATACTAGAATATAGAACAATACAGGAATATCTGATGCATAATATAAACATAAACGGTGCCTTGAGATATTAGTACGTTAAGTGATCGGCTTGGGTCAAGATCAGGCTGTTCCATTTGATCGGCTATGCACAAGAACAAGCACAGGTAAACCTGGAGATTAGGCCGGCCAAAATGGAAAGCTATGCACAAGTAGTATCAGGTCAGGCTACACCCTACGTGTGGTGAGGGTGGAGCTATGCACAAGTAGTAACAGAAATACAAGAGGGGTATTGATCACCTAACTACTAATAACTCCCCAACCCCGAGTAGTATAATGGTTCTAGACATATCACATCATGACATGAGATTCAAAAGCAGGGGGCCAGCCCACTCCCAAATCGGTGTCTATACAAGTACAAGAAAAACGAGATCGAACAATATACCAATATACCAGGAAAGTCCAAGAATAACATCTTATGACAGGATCCGACGTATACTAGTCCGTGAACCATCGTGTCGAAAATCAAGTAAGACACTACAACTGAATCGGATATAGCAGATATCAAGACAATAAAAACTATCAGTGAATGTACTCGCCTGCTGTCCTGAGCTGTCAGTGAAAATAGATGCTTAGAGTGATGTCACAGACCTAAAGATGAGATGTCATGAGTTAATTAGGGTTTAACAGTGTATGACATGATTTCTAGCATATGCAACGCAAATATAGGTCAAACTCAACAAACTAAGTCACACCAAGTCAACTAAGTCAAACTAAATCAAACTAAGTCGTACTAGGTCTAACAAAGTCAAACTAGATCAAACAAGGTCAAACCAAGCCAATCTAGATCACACTAGGTCAAGGGTTGACCTACAGTTGACTTTTGGTCAACTGGACATCTCTGGTCAATTTCTAATCCAATCTAGGTCCAACGTTGACTTGTAGTTGACTTTGAGTCAAAACAGTCAACCTTAGTCAAACAGGGTAAAATCTAAGTCAAGTATCCTATTCTTAACTTTTACCTACCAAGATAACTCACTTTTAACCATTACCTACCAATATAACCCACTTCTAACCATTACCTACCAAGATAACCCACTTCTAACCATTACCTACCAAGATAACCGACTTCTAACCATTACCTACCAAGATAACCTACTTCAAACCATTACCTACCAAGATAACCCAAGTCTAACCATTACCTACCAAGATAACCCACTCTAACCATTACCTACCAAGATAACCCAAGTCTAACCATTACCTACCAAGATAACCCACTTCTAACCATTACCTATCAAGATAACCCAAGTCTAACCATTACCTACCAAGATAACCGACTTCTAACTATTACCTACCAAGATAACCCACTTCTAACAATTATCTACCAAGATAACCCAAGTCTAACCATTACCTACCAAGATAATCCAAGTCTAACCATTACCTACCAAGATAACCCAATACCTTAGATACTAGGTAATACCCTTACCTTAGTAATATATTACCTTAGGTTAGTAGATAACTCACTAACCTAGGCTAATAGGTCCTACTAATAATTTAGACTAGTATCTAACCGTCTATCTCAATATCGTACCAATACATTACCCTTAGACTATAGGTAATCCCCATTATTTTGTCAATATCTTAGACATTAACTTAGCCTACTAATTTATCCTCTAAGATACTGTAAGCCCCCTGAATTTTAGGACTATTTTTTTAATTTTCTAAATGAATTATTTTCGATAAATATTTTATTATTTAATTATTTTGATCATTAATGTTCCTTCTCGTGACTTTGACTTCTGGAGCGTCAGGGATGCCAATCTCTGGAAACTCTCTTCATGGGTTTTGAAGTAGACAAGATTATCTTCGTTTTGATATATTATGTCCTACTTGAACTCGTTCCCTTGTGCTCTTTTTGTATCGTGCAACTTCGGGTCAACTTAGACCAATTAATCATTGAAGAATTATTCCCACTTTTATCTTTGATCATCGTTTGCACGTTACCGTGACTTTTAATTTAGGAGCACCAGACCAGTCATTTTCTCAGAACCAACTTCTCATGAATGATCTACTCGAGACGCTCTTCACCCAAGACCTTCAAGTCCCACTCAGACACTCTATTTTGTGCTTCATTTTCTTCGCACAACTTTCGGTTCAATTTAGGCCAATTAATTATCTACCGTAAAACCTGATTTATTTTCCAATTTAATTTCAGGACTCGACATTGATCCAACCTGTCAACCCAAAGTATGGACGTGGCCCACATGAAGCCTACTACCCACATGACGCTCGTGTCCCATTTATTTGAGCTCCCACATGTTACTTATTTATCCGTGATCATAAATACCTATTTTAATTTAATTATTTTACCCTGTCCGATTTTGACCCGACCCGGCTCGATCGAACCCGAACCCAAGCTCCATATTGTTCTCTCATGACTGCCCAAATACCCCACATAATTTTTCTATTTTCCTATTTTAGAAATATCACTTCCTCTCCCTACTTTACAAATATCTATATATATATATATATATTTTTTTTTTCTAAAAAAAAATATCTATATATATATATATATATATATATATATATATATATATATATATATATATATATATATATATATATATATATATATATATTTTGCCCAAATACCCCACATAATTTTTCTATTTTCCTATTTTAGAAATATCACTTCCTCTCCCTACTTTACAAATATCTATATATACATATACATATATATATATATATATATATATATATATATATATATATATATATATATATATATATATATATATATATATATATAACACACACACACACTCTCTCTCTCCCTTTACACCTACACCTACACACCTCACTCCCCTCACAGCACACAACCCCCCTGTGGACCGACCTCCTTTTCCCTCATCTTTCTTCAAATAAAATCTTTCTCTCTCTTTCTATATAACTCCCTCTCTCTTTATATTAAAACACACACACACACAACTCTCCCACTCCACCAACACCACCACCACAGCCGACCTCCCCACCCCCTCACTGTCGACCACCACTCCACCGCCCATGAAAAAAAATATATATATATATAAATAACACACACACTCTCTCTCTCCCTTTACACCTACACCTACACACCTCACTCCCCTCACAGCACACAACCCCCCCTGTGGACCGACCTCCTTTTCCCTCATCTCTCTTCAAATAAAATCTTTCTCTCTCTTTCTATATAACTCCATCTCTCTTTATATTAAAACACACACACACACAACTCTCCCACTCCACCAACACCACCACCACAGCCGACCTCCCCACCCCCTCACTGCCGACCACCACTCCACCGCCCATGCCGAACACCCATAGCCACCACCTCCATCTTCTCCTCCTCATCTTCTTCACCATCTACATCACCAACCCCATCACCAACCCCATCATCAACACCACCTTCACCACCAACACCACCTTCCTCCACCACCAACGGCCATCGCCACCTGGCCGCCGTGGCCGGCCATCGCCGCCCCTGTGCCACGCGTGTGCGCTGCACAGCAGCCGCAGCTGCAGCAGGCAGCAGCACAGCAGCGTGCGCAGCCACGCGCGCCGGCGATCGCCGTCGCCGTCGCACACCGCCACCACGACCCCTCCTCGGCCGACGAGCACTCCGGAGAACCCCCCTGGGCTGGGCCTTCCTCCCCGGCGTGACGCATAGGCGATATGTGCGTTTTGCACGGAATCCCGTCGGCACGCGCGAATTTTGAACTCGGAAATGGCGTCTCACCGTAGCAACTTTACACATGTTTTTCGGGAGATCTAACCGTTGGATCAGCGAACTCCTTGCTCCGTCTCAATCTCGGTATATCCATCTTCACTCCCCTCAATTTTCGTCCGTTAATTTCGTTGTTTGATACCTCAAAACTGGCCACCAAGTTGACCGTTTAAATTAAACTGTTTTTGGACAGTTTCGTGATGCCAACTTCGCGGGTTCGTATCTCCGCCGTCGCAGCTCCAGTTGGCGTGCTACTAGTTCCTATGCGCAGCTGGTATAACCCTCTTCCTGTCTCCTTTAAGTTTTTTTCATTATAAGCACGTTCGGTTGGTCGAATTCGACGCCAAAGTTGGTCGTCCAAATTCTTTAATTTACATTTGTTAAATTCCATTTTTGAACCCGGGACTCCGGATTCAATTTCTGACACCACCAGTAGACTCGTGGCATCGCTATATTATGTTTTCATATAAATTTTGCTTGATTTGGAGAACGTGGGCCCTGACACGCATTTTGGTGCAAAGCGGGTCCCACATTCCGAATCAACGGGTCACTTTGAGATCGGCTCATCGGAATCCAATTTCCGATATACCGTTGAGTTCGTATCGTCATTCTGGACTCGTTGACATATAATTTGCTGAGTTTTGAAGACATTTGCTCCGGCACGCATTTCCGTGCAAACCGGATACCAAGTATCCGCGTCAACGTGTCATTTTGAGATCGGCACATCGGAATCCTATTTCGGACATACCGTTGGGTTCGTATCATCATTCTGGATTCGTGGATATATAATTTGCTAGGTTTTGTAGACTTCTGCCCTGACTTGTTTTTCGATGTAAAGTGTGTCCAACGGCGGACATCGTTTTGACCCGAAATTACCGTTTTGCCCCTGTGTCTAAATTGTACTTATGGATAGGCTATCCTAGCTAATTTGACCGTTCTGGACACGTTGGTGATATTTATTTTATCATCCGAAAACATCTGTAGATTTTGCTTATGTATTTTCCTTAATTTATAATTAATTATTTTTCTAAAAATTATTACTTTCTATTTTTGAATTTTTATATATATTTTAATTACTGTAAAAATCTGGGAAAAATTGTATTTAAATACTATGTTAATTTAGCTAATTTATTATTTTTTTCCAAAATTTATTAAGTGCTTATGGTATTTTATAAAAATGGGAAAACAGAACTCATTTTCAGGATACATGTGTTTGTTGATTTTTAATAAATATTTATGAGGGTTTATAAATTCCAAAAAAATTAGTATAAATTTCTATAATTGACAAGGATCATTTTTGTATTTTATTTTATGTATAATTAAGCTTTTTGTCTATCTCAAAATTATTGGAACTTAGTGTACAGTTTGATTTATTTATTGAGTAGTTACGACTTGCAAGTTTTGTATTGATTTGAGTTACTGTAGTTTTGACCTCACCCTACACTAGTGTAAAGACTCTAGAAAATTAGTTTGGATATAGTGTCACTCCATATTAGACTTTTATGCTAGGTTCCCACTTGGTTAGTATCCAGTTAGGAGTCGTGTCACACCACTAGTGTAATATTAAACATAGCTTTGAACTGAGTTTGTATATCATTATTGACAGGACACCGGACATCTATATCTTCGTACTAGTATTATTGCTTTTCTCGAGGCAAGTACATCTACAAACTCATTTACTGTCTTTTAATGCTAGAACATGAATTAACCATGTTAAAATACTGATCCTGAGGTAGCAAGTTAAATCTTCACATGTTGTATTACTTTCAGTACCTACCATGCTTAGGACAGTTCTTATATCTTCACATGCTTCTTACTGGTTCTCAGCACATGTTTCACTATGCTTTATACTACTCGGAGTATTCACATGTTTCATACTGCTCCCAGTACCTGCCATGCTTATACTACTCCCAGTATCTCTCACATGTTTTTACTGTTCTTGTATCACTCACATGTTAATAAAAACGGGTTAAGGGAAAACTGTTAGTAGTGTACATGATCACGACCCCCTTCTCCGTATGTATTTACCGCGCACAGTAACATTCTATATGTAACTTTGCCGTAGGTTCTGATCCCGCATTTTTGTATGGATATACACCGATGCCGTTCGTGCACGTATGTGCATGCCAGAAAACTTGATATGTACCGCTGTACATCCTATTTACCTATTGACCGATCACGTACATGCTACAGTTTTAAACTTTAAAATGAATATGTATTGCCATGATAGATTATGAGATACCATGATTCCAGTTATGCCGTGTTCCCTACATTACTATGATACTGTGATCCCAGTTGTACCATGAGGCCATGTTTCCAGTATTTCCTGTTTTATAGACTTATCACACCATGTTTCTTATTGTATATCTCTTTCATTATATATTCAGTACATTAGTTGTAGAGGTTGTACTTGCTCCCGTTCTGACAGGATAACGTTGTAGGTATACTTTCGAGGAGGAAATGCTATGTGTTACATATTATGGCACTGATTTTGAGGACCTGGCCTTAGCTCCAGAAGAGGTCCCAACGGGGAACCTTGCTTAGTTATCTTTCTTGTGTTTTGAGACTTAGATTTTGGTCTGTACTTATATTTGGATACTGGACTTTGTCTCCAGTTAGATACTTGGAAGTGTATTATTAAGTCTGTGCTTATATTACCTTCGCTTATAGATGCTGTGTTGTGATGAACCTTTAAATATGATTTTAGAACTGTTAGCATCTTAGATCCTTTATTGTCTATTCTTAGAACAGCTTACTACGCTTTAACCAAGCGTAGGCTGGACATGGCTCGGCCCGGCCCAACAATTTGGGTAACGGATCATGACATATTTTTTAGGTGTGGCCCATGCAGGTCCAGACTTAAATTGTTTGGTTACACCAAACATGCTTGCAATTAGGATCTAGGACAACTTGTTAACACTAGGAATAAACATTTAGAACACCTAGAGGATATCTAGGATTGCAACATAGGAGAACTCATCACAACATAGGACCGTTAACTGTATTTAGTATCTTGTTTGAAATTCAGTGGGTTACAATTTTGACCAGGATAGTACCCTTGGGATGACCCCTGAGGATCTCACTCTAATCTTACCTAGAAATCTGTTTTCGCTTATTTCCATTTACTCTTCCTTAATTCGTTGTTGAAATTAATTTTTGATTTTTGTTGTTGACTTTGATCTTGCATCGTGATAAATTTTATAGATTGAATTATGATATATCCTGATAAAGTAAACGTCTGCTTTATTTATGGAGTTTAGAATTTATCGCAGCCATATTAGCTGGTATGACAAAAACATAGGGCCTGATTTTGAGTATACTTATCCTAGTTATGGAATTTAGATTTTTTCGCAGCCATACCGGTTGGCGTGGCGAGGATTCTTGATAACATGATTATAGGGTGTATACCATAGTTTTGACTCTATTGTTTATTGCATCTAAGCTTACTGGTGTGGTAAAAATTCTGGCAACATGATTTCAGGAAGACGTGTATGGTTATCAGGTCATATCTCAACTTGGTTCACTTCGTTATGACTGAATGAGCAAGAATAAATTCTTATTATCATTCTTTCCAGTCTTGATTAACTCTGTCCTATTTACATCTACAACTAGGATTACAGGTTCTCTAGGACTCTCCAATAGGATTGCTTTCGCGTTATCTTTTAGACATAATTATTTTTGTGTTCCATCTTTCCTATGACTTAACTAAACTCTTTTTCGTTAACCTCTTGGATAATTCTTCTCGTTATGTATCTCGCTGTCTTCATACCATTCTTAGAGATATTTCGATAAACTTTTCTGTCTTGCTTGACCCTTTAACTTGTTTGGACACTGTTATGGATTGCTTGACCCAGTCTTAGACCTAGTTACCTTCTATTTGATAGACGACCGAAATAGCCAAACCTTGTTAACTGATTCTGTAGTATAACTATAAATGTATTGTGTGATTGTGATAAATACTTTTCCTAGGGATTGGTTAGATTAAGCTTATAGGACAAGTATGAGTGACTGACTGTAGTAGACTTGGAAACCATTAAGAACGATTGTATTAATAGTATGACTTGATGATAGGGTATCTAAGATGGATTAATGAGATATTGTATTGTTATGACTATGGATTGAGGATTAGGATCTTGTGCTTAACAGTTTGAAGATTTAGCATATGTAGAATTTTGGTTGGTTATCTATAAGCTAATTACATGTGATTAGAGGGTAGATCGATATGTGGAATGGTACATAATAAGTTAGAATGGGATATAATATTGCATACGAGATCAGAAAGATATCAGTTAAAAAGACAAGGAACAAGACAAAGACATATGTACCTTGGTAATTAATAAATCGGGAGTTTTGAAATCGAAGATTTATGTTCGGAGGACTTGTTGAGTAAAATGAAGACGGCTCTACGCCAAGGATAGAAATTGAACGTATGATTTCAAGGAGAAACTGTAGGAAAGGATTGACGACAAATGATGCTAAGGAACTGTGGATTGATAGAATATGGATACCTAGGATACGATAAGGAAATCCAGTATTTACAATTGAGGTTGAAAATATGATTGATGATTAAGCATTGTTTGCTTATGAACATACCCAGAGAATGACCTATAGTTTAAGGTATACGTTAAGGTTCCATGTTAGTATGGAAGATTCTAAAGGATAGATGACATAGTTTATGAGAGAAGGACCTTTGTTGAACCTGAACCAAAATACATGTAGCGAGAACAACATGGATGATTTCAAGGGTAGCAGATTGAGTATCGTAGCCAGAGCAGCGACATGTTATAGTTTGACCTATTGGATGATTTTTAATTTCGAGGACGAAATTCTTGTAAGGTGGGTAGGATGTAAGCCCCCTGAATTTCAGGGCTATTTTTTAATTTTCTAAATGAATTATTTTCGATAAATATTTTATTATTTAATTATTTTGATCATTAATGTTCCTTCCCGTGACTTTGACTTCTGGAGCGTCAGGGATGCCAATCTCTGGAAACTCTCTTCATGGGTTTTGAAGTAGACAAAATTATCTTCGTTTTGATATATCATGTCCCACTTGAACTCGTTCCCTTATGCTCTTTTTGTATCGCGCAACTTCGGGTCAACTTAGACCAATTAATCATTGAAGAATTATTCCTACTTTTATCTTTGATCATCGTTTGCACGTTACCGTGACTTTTAATTTAGGAGCACCAGACCAGTCATTTTCTCAGAACCAACTTCTCATGAATGATCTACTCGAGACGCACTTCACCCATGACCTTTGTGTCCCACTCAGACACTCCATTTTGTGCTTCATTTTCTTCGCACAACTTTCGGTTCAATTTAGGCCAATTAATTATCTATCGTAAAACCTGATTTATTTTCCAATTTAATTTTGGGATCCGACATCGATCCAACCTCGTCAACCCAAAGTATGGACGTGGCCCACATAAAGTCTACTACCCATATGACGCTTGTGTCCCATTTATTTGAGCTCCCGCATGTTACTTATTTATCCGTGATCATAAATACCTATTTTAATTTAATTATTTTATCCTGTCTGATTTTGACCCGACCCGGCTCGACCGAACCCGAACCCAAGCTCCATATTGTTCTCTCATGACTGCCCAAATACCCCACATAATTTCCTATTTTTCCTATTTTAGAAATATCACTTCCTCTCCCTACTTTATATATATATATATATAACACACTCTCTCTCTCTCTCCCTTTATACCTACACCTACACCCCCTCACTCCCATCACAGCACACAACCCCCCCGTGGACCGACCTCCTTTTCCCCCCTCTCTCTTCAAATAAAATCTCTCTCTCTCTCTCTCTCTCTATTATAACTCCCTCTCTCTTTATATTAAAACACACACACACACACACAACTCTCCCACTCCACCAACACCCCCACCACAGCCGACCTCCCCACCCCCTCACTGTCGACCACTACTCCACTGCCCATGCCGAACACCTACAGCCACCACCTCCATCTTCTTCTCCTCCTCTTCTTCACCATCTACATCACAAACCCCATCACCAACCCCATCATCAACACCACCTTCACCACCAACACCACCTTCCTCCACCACCACCGGCCATCGCCGCCTGGCTGCCGTGGTCGGCCATCGTCGCCCCCGTGCCACGCGTGTGCACTGCACAGCAGCCACAGCTGCAGCAGGCTGCAGCGTGCGCAGCGTGCGCAGCCTCGCGCGCATGGCCACGCGCACCGGCGATTGCCGCCGCCATCGCACACCGCCACCATGAACCCCCCTCTGCCGACGAGCACTCTGACGAACCCCCCTGGGCAGCACCTTCCTCCCCGGTGCGACGCATAGGCGATTCGTGCGTTTTGCACGGAATCCCGTCGGCGCGCGCGAGTTTTAAACTCGAAAATGGCACCCCGCCGCAGCAACTTTGCACGTGTTTTTTGGGAGATTCGACCGTTGGATCGGCGAACTCCTTGCTCCGTCTCAATCTCAGTATATCCATCTTCACTTTCCTTAATTTTCGTCCGTTTATTTCGTCGTTTGATACCTCAAAACTGGCCACCAAGTTGACCGTTTAAATTGAACTGTTTTTGGATAGTTTCGTGACGCCAACTTCGCGGGTTCGTATCTCCGCCGTCGCAGCTCCGGTTGGCGTGCTACCAGTTCCTGTGCGCAGCTGGTATAACCCTCTTCCTGTCTCTTTTAAGTTTCGTTTCATTATAAGCACGTTCGATTGGTCGAATTCGACGCCAAAGTTGGTCGTCCAAATTCTTTATTTTGCACTTGTTAAATTCCATTTTTGAACCCGGGACTTCGGATTCAATTTCTGACACCACCAGTAGACTCGTGGCATCGTTCTGGCATGTTTTCATATAAAGTTTGCTTGATTTGGAGAACGTGGTCCCTGGCATGCATTTCGGTACAAAGCGGGTCCCACATTCTGAGTCAACGGGTCACTTTGAGATCGGCTCATCTGAATCCAATTTCGGATATACCGTTGAGTTTGTATCGTCATTCTGAACGCGTTGACATATAATTTGCTGAGTTTTGAAGACATTTGCTCTGGCACGCATTTCCGTGCAAATCGGATACCAAGTGTCCGCGTCAACGTGTCATTTTTAGATCGGCACATCGGAATCCTATTTCGTACATACCGTTGGGTTCGTATCATCATTCTAAATTCGTGGGCATATAATTTTCTAGGTTTTGTAGACTTCTATCCTGACACGTTTTTCGGTGCAAAGTGTGTCCAACGGCGGACATCATTTTGATCTGAAATTACCGTTTTGCCCCTGTGTCTAAATTGGACTTATGGGTAGGCTATCCTAGCTAATTTGACCGTTCTGGATACGTTGGTGATATTTATTTTATCATCCGACAACATCTGTAGATTTTGCTTATATATTATCCTTAATTTATAATTAATTATTTTTCCTGAAATTGTTACTTTCTGTTTTTAAATTTTTATATATATTTTAATTGCTGTGAAAATCTGTGAAAAATTGTATTTAAATACTATATTAATTTAGCTAATTTGTTATAATTTTTCCATAATTTATTAAGTGCTTATGGTATTTTATAAAAATGGGAAAACAAAACTCATTTTCAGGATACATGTGTTTGTTGATTTATATTAAATATTTATGAGGGTTTATAAATTCCAAAAAAATTAGTATAAATTTCTATGATTAACAAGGATCATTTTGGTATTTTATTTTATGTATAATTGAGCTTTTTGTCTATCTCAAAATTGTTGGAACTTAGTGTACAGTTTGATTTATTTATTGAGAAGTTACGACTAGCAAGTTTTGTGTTGATTTGAGTTATTGTAGTATTGGACCTCACCCTACACTAGTGTAAAGACTCTAGAAAATTAGTTTGGATATAGTGTCAGTCCACATTAGACATTTATGCTAGGTCCCCACTTGGCTAGTATCTAGTTAGGAGTCGTGTCACGCCACTGGTGTAATATTAAACATAGCTTAGAACTGAGTTTGTATATCATTATTGACAAGACACCGGACACCTATATCTTCGTACTAGTATTATTGCTTTGCTCGAGGCAAGTACATCTACAAACTCATTTACTGTCTTTTAATGCTAGAACATGTATTAACCATGTTAAAATACTGATCCTTGAGGTAGCAAGTTAAATCTTCACATGTTGTATTACTTTCAGTACCTACCATGCTTAGGACAGTTCTTATATCTTCACATGCTTCTTACTGGTTCAAAGTACATGTTTTACTATGCTTTATACTACTCGGAGTATTCACATGTTTCATACTGCTCCCAGTACCTGCCATGCTTATACTACTCCCAGTATCTCTCACATGTTTTTACTGTTCTTGTATCACTCACATGTTAATAAAAACGGGTTAAGGGAAAACTGTTAGTAGTGTACATGATCACGACCCCCTTCTCCGTATGTATTTACCGCGCACAGTAACATTCTATATGTAACTTTGCCGTAGGTTCTGATCCCGCGTTTTTGTATGGATATACACCGATGCCGTTCATGCACGTATGTGCATGCCAGAAAACTTGATATGTACCGCTGTACATCCTATTCACCTATTGACCGATCACGTACATGCTACAGTTTTAAACTTTAAAATGAATATGTATTGCCATGATAGATTATGAGATACCATGATTCCAGTTATGCCGTGTTCCCTACATTACTATGATACTGTGATCCCTGTTGTACCATGAGGCCATGATTTCAGTATTTTCTATTTTATAGACTTATCACACCATGTTTCTTATTGTACATCTCTTTCATTATATATTCAGTACTTTAGTTGTAGAGGTTGTACTTGCTCCCGTCCTGACAGGATAACGTTGTAGGTATACTTTCGAGGAGGAAATGCTATATGTTACATATTATGGCACTGATTTTGAGGGCCTGGCCTTAGCTCCAGAAGAGGTCCCAACGGAGAACCTTGCTTAGTTATCTTTCTTGTGTTTTGAGACTTAGATTTTGGTCTGTACTTATATTTGGATACTGGACTTTGTCTCCAGTTAGATACTTGGAAGTGTGTTATTAAGTCTGTGCTTATGTTACCTTCGCTTATAGATGCTGTGTTGTGATGAACCTTTAAATGTGATTTTAGAACTGTTAGCAGCTTAGATCCTTTTTGTCTATTCTTAGAACAACTTACTACGCTTTAACCTAGCGTAGGCTGGACAAGGCTCGGCCCGGACCAACAATTTGGGTAACGGGTCGTGACAGATACTAATTTGTATCTTAGGATACCCACTCATCTATATCCTAAGACACTAACGTAGATACTAGATACTATTAAGATACCAACCTATATCTTACCCCAAGATACCATATACCTTATTCCTATTGATATCCTAATACCAATACCTTAGTTGAAAACCCAATACCTTAGTCTAGGTATAAATACCTTAACTACCTAGATACCAATCTTAGATATCTAATATCTATCCTAAGCTATTAGCTAACCAATAACTTAGATATCTAACTTAGTTACCTAGGTAAACCCAATACTTACCTTGTAATAATGTAAACACATTACCTTTAAGGTAAGGTAAACCATTACCTTAGTTGGAAACTAATACCTTAACCTCTAATACTAATACCTTAAATATCTAGCCTCAAACCATCCGCCCTAAAACATTAGATAGACAATACCTTAGTATCTAATACCTTAGTATAAAGTAAACCCCCTGTACCTTGTAGGTAAGTCCCTTTTACCTTGTAGGTAAATACATTACCTTAAGATAATAGGCAAATACTCAAAATATCCTAAGATACCACTATGGTATCTCAAGATATCACTCTACATCCTAACTTATATCTCTAATACAAGATACTAACTCTAACATATAACTTCTAACCATCTATTCTAACTTAGAAACCTAACACAACTAACATCCACTAACTAATATCTAACCATAACATATATATATATATATATATATATATATATATATATATATATATATATATATATATATATATATATATATATATATATATATATATATATCTAACTCTAACCAACTAACATATGTCATCTCTAACTAACAATAACATAGACTAACAGAACTAACTATTTAACTTATACAAGATATCACTATCTAACTTCTAAGATACCTCTAACATCTACATAGATTCTAACATAACCACTAACATACTAACATATCCATACATACAACATCCAAATTCTTCTCCACTCCAACACTAACACACACACAAATACATATACCAAATCTACTCCCTCTCTTCTAACACACCCACACACATCTATATACAAACACACTACCACTCAACCAAAACACAAATCACTCAATAAACTACACTAGCCTCAAGTCAAATAGGATGGCATGATTCTTACAACTCTCTCATCTTTACAACACACATACTACACTACCATCTATATAACATCAAACACACACTAGCACATATCCTCTATCAATCTTACTTCTCTCTACTAACCACACACATCCTTATCTCATTCAAACACACACACTATACTAACATATATTACCTAACAATAATATATATATACTAAATATATATATATATATATATATATATATATATATATATATATATATATATATATATATATATATATATATATATATACTACATCATACATATTCTTGACAGCCTATGATACCTACATTCACATGATATCCATACTACATAGGCTTGTAGGATACACAAATATCCATGTCGTATAGTTAGTTTTCTACTTAAAATAAATACTGTACCTATTAGACCTATTCACTAAATTCTAGGATTAAAGTATGTCGTAGCCCTTCGTATTAGCTTTCCGAAACTTCAAACGGATCGTTTTCGTGTCTGAAAGCTCTCAGAATCGCGAAAACACCAAAACGCATTCATATTTCGGACAGCTGACACTCAAATAGTTTTACAGAAAGTTCTAGAACAAATTTGGCCTATTAATATATATATTTGGAAAGCTAACTTCGATACGGTTCTTCTAAAAAAACGGAAGATTAATCAGAGTCTTGAGCTAGGAGTTATGGCATTTCTAAGTTGCTCTGGGTACTAAAAACGTGGATAAAAATTATGACAAATTTGGGTTGTTTTGGACAAAAGAAACACATACTAACTATATTATCTGAGTTACTAACTAGATTATCTAAGTCACTAACTTAACACTAACACACCCACACTCTATCACATACGCATAAGACACATATCAATATATATATACAAAAACTTCCAAATCAGTCCACATCCATAAATATAACAACATTTGATATTTTTACATAAAAATTGGCCATGTAGGCCATAATACATAGATTCAAACATTGGTATCCAAATGAGAACAAACCTAAACATCCTAACCATGATTAATCTACTCTCTAACACATGAAAATCTGAAATTAGAAGACAAATAAGCCTATGGGGGCAAAAAACACAAACACATGGTGTTTTTCCTTTGGAATCTCTCCATGGGGGATACCAAAACTATCCTAAACTCCTAAAGAGGACTCAAAAGAGCCTCTAAAACATTCTTAATGGTGGTTCATGCATGGGGTTGGTTCCTATGGGTTCAAAACTAACAAATATGCAAGAAAAAGATGAAATGGAGAAGGTTTAGAGAGAGAGAGAGAGAGAGAGATACCTATTGGAAGTTGATTCCCAATGAACAACCCAAAGGACACGAATCCGACACGGACTCTTCTAGAAAATGGACACCCCTCCTTGCTCTTGGCTCCATAATCCTTGTAGCTCCCTCTTCTTGCAAGAATGAATGAATTTGGTGGAGAAAAAAGAATATTTGAGAGATGAATCAATGAGATTTGCTCTCAAGATTAGGAAGAACACTAAAATGGAAAAGGAGGCTACTTTGTAAATGAAAAGTGTAGAAGCATGGAATTTCAGAACCAGAAAGTCTATGCGCCAGACTACAAGCGCCAAAGCTTGGACAAAGTACTTCACAGCAAAAAACAACAAATATAGACATTGAAAGAGGACTTTTTATTTAACATATAAATGTCTATTACATGTCTAAGAAAGACTGTACAAAGGAGAATTTTTACAAAAAAAAGATCCTAAGTCTACAGCCAGCAGCCAACATGCGCCCTCAAATAGGCGCAGCAATCAACATGCGCCCTCAGCCAGCCGCATCCCACCATGCGTCCTCAGCAAGGCGCATCCCTTTGGCAGCTCAGTTATGTACATCCTTAGTTATGTGCATCCTTAGTTATGTGCATCCCTTTGGCAGCTCAGTTATGTGCATCCCTTCAGCAGCCCAGTTATGTGCCGCTCTTCCAGCCAGGCTCACCGTCGTCAAAATGCTTCGACTAATGAAGCATTTATTGAGCAGAACGAGGGTGGCAATCAACCCTCTAGCCAAGGAAGGGAAAAGAACCACAAGCCAACCGGTGGCCAGGGGAGGCTTCGAAAGAGCCTCCAAACAACAAGGAAGACCGTGATCGAAACCGCGGCCAAAGGAGCAGCTTTCAACACAACCAGAATGGGCTACACCTATTTTGAAGGAAGAAAGAGCCACCAAAGCCGCAGCACCACAATTCCGATCTACGGCTCTTCCTGCACAACGAAGACGAGGCCTGAGCATCCCTATCTTTGGATGCAACAGGCACCTTCCGCCTGCCTCGGAAGCCCTCGACTCCGACTTTTGGATGTAACAGTCACCTTCAAGTGCATCAGCGAAGACACTGCATCGCATCTTCACCCTCGGGAGTATCTCGTCAACAGAATGCATTCGAGTACACAAGTTCATGTCGGAAAGACGTGAGAGAACGAGAAGCAAACCTTCTCTCCATGCCACTATTTATAGGCCGGGCAAATCAAACCCATGTGCCAAGTGGATGGCTCTCCGAATTCCGTGCAATGAATTTGCATTAAATGGATGAACTAGACGCTTCGAATTCAGCCAAGTCAAAACGGCTATTTAAAGCACTCGAAGAACGTAACAGTCGCACCATTAAAGATGTGTCATGAAGTAGATGCGCCGGCCAGACCGCGCATCTCACAGATGCACCTTTCAGAACCAAGCTCATCACAGGGATGCGCCCCCATGCGACCCTATACGCCTAGTAGAACGCCAACCGACGTGCCCACTCAGCTGTCCATCGAATGTCACAAACATTAAATGCTGAACTGACAGAGTTGGCAGCACGCCTCCCGAAGTCTGAACAGTTGACAGCTTTTTCAGAAGACGAAGCGTCGCCAACGTCAGCATCATCATTACTTTCCTCCGACGGCTACTGCCACGTGGCCACCCAACCATCTCGCATGCGCCTCCACGACCATGCGCCCAAATCTGCATATGCCTCAAAAGCTGTGCGCCTCAGACTTTTCACTGATCCCTAAAGACAGAAGGAAAGTCACTGTTAAAACTCTGCATGCGCCTCAAAAGCCATGCGCCTCAGACTGCTCTCTGATCCCGAAAGACAGGAGTTAAGTCACTTCTGAAGCCTCGCATGCGCCTCAAAAGCCATGCACCCCGAATGGTTCGTGACTCCTAAAGGTTACGAGCCAAAGCCTTCTCATGCGCCAAATCCTAGGCACATCCTACCAGATCATTCCCCACCAAATCAAAGATCTCCGAGCCATGGGTCAATGACACGTGTCCTTTGACTCGACTCACCCAAGATCTCAGCAACAGAAAGATCTTCTTCTCTGCTACGTGCCGGCTCACAACAGCAACATGAAGAAGTCAACCCCTCGATCAGGGCGCATCGTCCATGCGCCTCCATCAGCAATCAACACGTGGCGTCCCCGCGTACAGGCGCATCCTACATGCGCGCATGAGCAGCCAGCCTGCAGACTATATAAAGAGAGGGACCATTTTCTTCTTCCACACCTACGTACACACATACCTACCTACAACAAACAGCCAGAGACTTCTCACCACCAGAGAGGCATATACATACACTCAACGTCTTCCTCCTCTCAGCAAGCTCCAGCGCCCAGAGCAATCCAGACCTTCAGAGAACCGATAACCGTCGTCAGATCGTCAACGGAGTCAACACATTACCACTCACTCCATCGGCACAAGGAACCCAGATAAACAAAAGTGTACTCCTAGGACTACATCTAAGTCCTATATTGTAACACTGTTCTGTTTGTATTAAAATTTGCAATCAAAGAATTTTAATGACAAACAAGCTGGCGACTCTGCTGGGGACCTCTTTCTCCTCCAACGAGAAAGTTGTGTCGTAATCCGACGACGTGAAGGTGGGCTCCTCCTACAAGACGCTGGTCGTACGCCTCAATCAACAGGCGTATGAGGAGTTCATATCTGAAGGCAGTGCGAGTCCTTCGAAGTGGCTGTCGAAGCCGAAGAAGACCCGCCGTGTCTGGGTGCGTAAGGTCGACGCCTCGGGCACCACCACCGAAGGGGATCCGCCAATCCAGCCTTCCCTTCCAGCTGACGTCCTCAGCAACCAAGATGCGCCCGCTGGTACAGCGCATCTCTCGAGGAAACGTACGGCTAACCACGTTCCCCAGCCATCTCCCTCTCAGGCGAGGAAGATGCGTCGACGGAGCAGGGGCGTAGCCAATGCCCCGCGCATCACCTCTGATGCGCCACAAAAGGTCTCTGTCTTTGACAGACTCACTCGCTGTAGTGGCGAGGAAAATTTGGATTCTGAGTACTACGCGCCCCAGCGGCCTGGTACGAAGAAGTCCAAGACAGCACGGGCCATGCGTCCCAAACGTGCTATGCCAGCTACAAGCCAGAAGCATGCGCTCATAATCATGTGCGCTGCTGATGGTAATTTGTACAAGGTCGACTCGAGTGCTGCGGCGCCAAGAACGAGCCGACCTTCAAAGTCCTTATCTCACTTGGGCGCATCTACTGCGTGCACAACCAAGTCGAGTAAGGCAAATCCAGTGGTCTTGAACTCCCGCGCCTCCTCCGGTTGTGCGTTTGAGGTCCGTTCAAGTCACTCCAAATGTTGTAGTTCCCCCACTTCTGATCGGGATGCCTGTTTGGTATTAGATCAGGGGGAGCAGCACTCACTCGACCACCCATGCGCTTGGCCTTGCCATGCGCCTGAAGGGGGTGCAAAGGTGACACTCTCCTCCAACGATCTGCGTAACATGATCATTCACAAGTGCCGATCAGGAGAGTTGACTGACAAGCACGATGCGCCTCTCACGGGGCATACTTGTGCTGTGGTCACCATCAACTGCTGTTGCAAAGCGGCAGTCCCACCAAGGCAGTCGGTGTTCTAGCGGCTGCAATCATCGACACCTCTCCGACGTCGCCTCAGAATGAAGGTGTCAACAGAAGAGGAACCAATGGTTACTTCATGCAACGTGATCTCCAACTCCTTGTCAGTCCGAAAGGCGACTGGTAGTTTCTCTTCCTCGTCCAAAAGCCAACCGAGGAAAACCAAGACAGCTGTCTCGTCCTCCGGAGTGTTCAAAGGCACTCGAGCGAGGAAGAAGATCTTGGAGGAAGCTGGGGGTAGTCAGACCCTTGTGGAGCCTCCTTCCGAAGACGAGTGTGTCCAAAGCACACCTGGGGCATATCCTCGAGGCGAAATCAGCCTCCCAAAAGCTCCTGAAGACGAGGATATCCCCCAGAACATAGCTGGGGGTAGTCTAGCATCTGTGGACCCGAGTTCCGGAGAGGAAGGGGCCCTTCAAGACGGAGCTGATGGTAATCAGTCCCTTACAGATGCACCTGTGGTAGATGTTCTTCCGAACCTAGCTGGGGGTAGCCAAGACGATGCTCCAGGAGAGGCGACTCCCCTACAAGAGAGCGAGGCCGAGAGTGAGGCCTCAACCCATCCATCCACTCCCGGTCGCGTCATGACAGTAAACGTGACTGGGGCTGATGTCGAGTCTGAAGCGCCGCCAACAGACCTCGTCCAGCGCATAGATACTCTGGAGGAAGGACTCAAAACCCTCTCTGCCTCCATGCAAACACTGACTCAAGCAGTGTTTGAGATACGGTCAGCTTTGACCAGGACACCTTCTACCGGTCCCGACCCAGGGGCCAATGGAGAGTCGAGTGTACCCCTTCAATGGGTATCCTCGGACGCAGATCGTCGAGAAGCACCTCGGACGTCGGAGCCCTCAAATGCTCAACATCTGGTGGTACCACCTTCCCCGACTCCCAGCTCCACGGAAGACGTGGTCGAGATGATCAGGGACCTGTGCGAGCGCTTTGAGTCCAAGACGAGACAAGAGGAGCGCCAAAAAATGGGCATCCCCCAGCCTTATCCCCTCGAGTGGAACAAGGTGGTTTATCCTCCAAAGTATAAACCACAAACACTGACGCCATACGACGGGAAGGACTCGCCGCATCGCTACCTGACGTATTTCCAGTCTCAGACGGGACATCTTCCGAAGGAGGACGCACTACTTACCAGCATATTTGTTGGGGCACTGAAAGGAGTGGCGTACGACTGGTACTGCAGCCTCCCCTACAATTCAATATCTTCCTTCGACGACCTGACGCGCCTCTTTCTCGACCGTTTCTACGACGGCGAGAAGGACATGACAATGGCGTCCCTTATAGAGATACGCCAGAAGGAGAAGGAAATAGTTCGAGTGTTCATCGAATGCTTCCGACTAGCCTGCTTCAGACTGCCCCCGGGCATGCCTGAACATGCGCTTCTCTCCTCCTGCAGCATGAACATGCTGCCCGCAGTCAAGCTCTGGCTCAACTCTACTCCTTCTCCCGACTGGAGCTCCTTGATCATTGAAGCAGAAGCCGCGGAGAAGAAGGCAGCCAATGCTCGTCTTCTGGGAGTCAGTTTCCCTGTCTTCGAGGATAAGGGGAAACGGCCTGCAGCCAACAACCCTGGACGAGAAACAAAGGAGAAACAGGCATTGACTGTCAATGCCTCAAAAGGTGCGTCAGCACCTACCCAGAAGCCTCCACTTGCATCAAGGCCGAAGGAGGTTTATTCGTTCAACGACGAAGACACCCTGCAACTCTTTGAGATACTGAAGCAGGGTGACAAGTTCAAGCTCCCGGACTCGAAGCGTCCCGATGAGGTTGGGAAAGTGGACAACCCGAGGTACTGTCACTACCATCGGTTTGTCGGACACCCAACCAAGGACTGCTATGTCCTCAAGAATTACATCCAGCACATGATTAATACGGATGTAATCTCCATCGACTACGAAGAGAAGACGGTGTCAGCCAACGTGGTGTCACTCCAGTTTGGCACCCTGCCGTCGACTACAATACAGGATGGCGTCGTCCCCATCCCTAAGGCGACAATGGAGGTGGTTAACTTACCACCAACCCGTGACAACGTGAGTGGACTCATCCCACTCACCACATCTCGGGGAGAGATCCTATGGGTTCACCCCGATCTCGTCTCCGAGGTGACTCAACCGGAGGTACGCTCTACCTCCAAGTCCAAAGACAGGAAGATCAAGTCTTGCCGCATGGTCTCTTCTTCAGCGGAAGAGGCATTTTCTGTGCAGACGCGTTCACAACAGAACGCCCAACCCGACGAAGCTGCCGTCGAGGTGGTGCCTCCGGGCACCGTCCCTGCTGTCCAGGATGAGGGCCCGTCCAAGCCCTCAACAGCCAATAAGCAGAAGCAGATAGAAGCCCGTTTCGATAGGCCTCTGCAAAAAGAGAATGCTTCGGGGCTAGCCAAGCCCCACAACTTCGATATACTGGCGCAACTGGCCAGTACTCCTACCCGCCTGTCTCTGTTCGAGCTCCTCCGTCTTTCCAAAGACTCCTGAGAAGCTCTCTGCGAAGCTTTGAAGGATGCTGAATCCTTTCTCAGTCAGGTCAAGCAGCCTGAAGACCTTCCGACTGTGTACAAGCACTGTCACTGTACGGAGGAGGTTATCCCTAATATAACCTTCACCCAACAGGATATGCTGCTCAAGCACAATCGACACAACAGGCCGCTGTATTATACAGGGTACATCGGTTCAGTCAAGGTGAAGCGGATTTAGATCGATCCGGGGTCTTCCCTCAGCATCATCCCGAAGACGCTGCTCTCAACATTGGGGATCCCAATGTACCGACTAGCACCCTCCAACACGACAATCAGTGGTTTCAACGCCAGCAAAAGCGAACCAATGGGCAAAATACGACTAAAGTGCCACATCGATAACCTCAGAACCGAGGTCACTTGTTATGTCGTGGACGCTGAAGTCAACTACAACATTCTGTTGGGTCGCCCATGGCTGCACGAGTACATGGTGGTGCCATCCATGCTCCACCAATGTATGAAGTACGTGTCCACCAACAACGTCATCCGTACGGAGTTCGCGGACATCGACCCTTTCAAAGGGATTGAAGCCTACTTCACCGATGCCGACTTATACAAGTTACCTGACGAGGAGGAGGCCAATGATGCTGACGACGAAGCAGAAACGGCAGCAGAGCCGAACATGGAGCCTGAGGTCACCCCCGACGCTCCTTTGAAGATCCGACTCAAAGGCAAACCGCCTCAGAAGTTGCCTCCTATGAGCATTAAGTTACCCGGGAAAGCACCAGCTGCTCCTGAAGCTCCCCTGAAGATACGGCTCAAGGAAAAGCCGCCTCAAACATCGGCTCCCCTTATGGCAAAACTACAGGGGAAGGCGTCAACCACCGGAAGCACAGCGGAAGCACCTCTGAAGGTGTGTCTCAAGGGCAAGCCGCCGCCATCCCAGCCGCCAGAGAAGGCCCATGTAGTCCTCTCAGACTCCCAGATCAGCGCTGTGGTGGACCCTCCCGATCCTACTCCAGTGCTTACGGGATAAAAATCTCATATTTCTTCAATAACAGAGTGTCTTTTAATTATTCTAGTCTTCCATATTGGAATGCCATGTATACATTAGATAACGCTCTACGGTCGTTGCAAACACAAATAACGACCGTCCATCATGTAAATCGAGTAGTCCCGTCCCAAGGGGTCTGTTACATAGTCCCACCACGAAGTCGAGACGAAGAATCCATCATCTTCGACAAGGTCGAGCGTCATCAAGACCTCCCGCCACTCGAGCCAGAACCAGATGCCGGCAGAATGCAACTCTATCGGTACACGGACAAGGCAAAGTACCTCATCCAAAAGATAGGTTACGACCTAAAAAGCGACAAAGGCCTGAACTACGGCAAAGGTCGACGTCTCCCTCTCCGGCTTCCAACACCTAAAGGAAAGCCGCAGGACTACTACAATAGAACTCGACGGGGGGTAGGCTATGTTACGCCACCGTCAACACCAGAGAGTTCAGACGCAGAGGAAGTTGAACATTCTCACTCGTCTGAAGCATCAACGTGGGATTCCGATACCAGTATCGGATCTGTCTTCAAGAAAGTGCTGTCAGCCAACATGACATCTGCACAATCTCAAGAAGAAGAAGGCGACGACCAAGCGCCAGAATTCTTCGAAGAAGAACCCTGGGCTCAACGCCTGGGACAACAATGGGAGTCTCGTTTTGAATTACGTAAACCTTCCACCGAAGACGAAGTCGAGCAGATCGACCTTGGGGATGGATCTTCTTCCAAACCCATCTTCGTCAGCAAAAGCCTAAAAGGAGAAGACCGAGAATCTTTAATCCAGCTGGCTAAAGAGTATATCGATGTCTTTACCTGGAGCTACGAAGATATGCCGGGACTTGATCCCCAAATCACGATGCATAGGCTGAATATCTTACCTGATGCCAAGCCTATCAAACAACAACAACGACGCTTTCGTCCGGACATTATGAACGCCATCGATCAGGAGATAGACAAACTCTTGACCAGCGGTTTCATCCGTGAAGAGCAACACCCAGATTGGGTAGCCAACGTCGTCCCCGTCACCAAGAAGAATAGGAAGATACGAGTCTGTATCGACTTCAGGGACCTCAACTCTGCTTGTCCGAAGGACGAATTCCCGCTTCCAATCACTGACGTAATGATCGACAACATATGTAGCTTCGAGCGCATGTCTTTCATGGACGGGTATTCAGGCTACAACCAGATAAAGATGTTCCCTGACGACGCAAAACATACGTCATTCAGGACTCCAAAGGGCATTTTCTGCTACACAGTGATGCCCTTCGGCTTGAAGAACGCTGGTGCGACATACCAACGAGCTATGAGCACCATTTTCCGTCAGCATCTTCACAAGACAGTCGAATGCTATGTCGACGACATCGCAGTCAAGAGCTGTCTCAAAGGAGATCACCTACAAGACCTCAAGACAGTCTTCGATCTCATGCGGGCGCGTCAACTCAAGATGAACCCCGCTAAATCCTTTCTTAGGGTTTCTAGTAGAAAGTTTTTGGGCTTCATCGTCACGGCGAAAGGCATTCATGTCGATCCCGAGAAGACCAAAGCTATCCTTGATATGGACCCTCCGAAGAACCTTCGAGAACTTCGAGGACTACAGGGACGTCTGGCATACATCCGGAGGTTCATAGCAAACCTTTTCGGCAAATGTCAACCCTTCACCCAGCTCATGAAGAAGGGAGTCTCTTACGTCTGGACAGAGGAATGCCAAAAGGCTTTCGATGACATCAAAGCCTACTTGACGAGCCCACCAGTCCTGGTGGCACCCGTCGCCAGCAAACCGTTTCTCCTCTACGTCCGAGCCATGGATCACTCCCTCGGCGCTCTGCTAGCTCAGAACAGCGATACAGGCTATGAGCAAGCAATCTATTACCTCAGTCGAACTCTGATCGGGGACGAACACCGGTACAACCCCGTTGAGAAAGAGTGCTTGGCTTTGGTATTTGCCATCCAAAAGACTCGACATTATGTCTCGGGGCAGACAATTCATGTCATTTCCCGAGTCAATCCGCTCAGGGTCCTCATTACGAAGCCAGGATCACTGAACTCCCGGCTAGCCACATGGGCAATCTTACTAACACCATACAACATGGTGTTCGTTCCATAAAAAGCTGTTAAGGGTCAAGCTCTGGCCGACTTTTTAGCTGCACACCCTATCTCAGAGTCCTCAAGACTCTATGAAGACATCCCGGATGAGGTCCAAGAATCAAACGTCACCGAAGAAGGCTCCGTCTGGCGGATATTTTTCGATGGCGCTTCAAGAACAGGCCCCAAAGGCCAAATCGTCGTAGGAGTGGGGGTGGTATTAGTCTCCCCCGATCAGCTGGTCATCCAGCGTGCTTACTCCCTTTCGAAGCCGTGCTCCAACAACGTTGCCGAGTACAACGCGCTCATTATGGGACTCCAGCTGGCGCAACAGCTGGGGGTAAATCATCTGGAAGCCTATGGCGACTCAAAACTCGTCGTAAACCAGATCAGAGGGCAATACGAGGTTCTCCATGAAGATCTGATCCCCTACCATGAAGTTGCATTGAACATCATTTCAACCTTCACCGGGTTCTTCATCGAGCACGTACCTCGTCTACAAAATCTGGAGGCTGATGCTCTGGCGGGCCTCGCATCCTCATTGGCGGCACCCCTCGGAACTCAACACTACGTCACGGTAGTGGGTCGAGACTTGGTCTGCCTTAAAAACAACTTGCGCTCACAAGTGGCCCACGCTATATCAACGGGTGCCGGTGTTAACGTCCGAGATTGAAGATTCCCGTTCATCGACTTTGCTGTCTACGGAATTCTTCCAGAGGACCCGAAAGAAGCCGTCTCAGTCAGGAGACGCTCTCTTCGATTCTACTATGATACAGCTACTAAAATGCTGTACCGACGCTCCTATGATGGACTTCTCCTTCGATGTTTGTCCAACGAAGAAGCAGCCGAAGCCCTTCGAGAAGCTCATGATGGAACCTGCGGGGCCCATCAACCTGGTCCTAAGTTGCAGGACCGACAGCGACGCATGGGCTACTACTGGCCAACCATGGCCGCTGACGCTGTCGAATATGCTAAGAAATGCCATGCGTGCCAGCTTCACGCAGACTTCATTCATATACCGTCCGAACCACTACATCCTATAGTCGCCTCCTGGCCCTTCGAAGCTTGGAGAATGGACATTGTGGGACCGATCACCCCTCCTTCATCGAGAGGATACCGCTTCATCCTAGCAATCACCGACTACTTCTCGAAATGGGCAGAAGCAGTTCCGCTGGCAGAAGTGAAAATCTCCAGGGTGATCAGCTTCATCAAGCACCACGTCATCTACCGTTTTGGGGTACCCCGAAGGATCATCCACGATAATGGTCCTCAGTTCATCAGCTATGTTTTCAGCCGATTCTGTGACAAGAATCGCATTCAAAACGTGGCATCAACCGCCTACAATCCGGCAGCAAACGGATTAGCAGAGGCGTTTAACAAGACTATCGTCAGGCTACTCAAAAAAGTCGTCTCATCTAACAAACACGACTGTGACGAAAATCTCGACGAATGCCTTTGGGCCTACCGTATGACGGTACGGACCCTGACAGACAACACACCATTCTCCTTGGTCTACGGGAGTGAAGCGGTAATGCCTCTCGAGATTCAGATACCTTCACTCCGTGTAGCAATCACAAACCAACTCACAGAAGAAGACAATCAACGTCTTCGTCTGCGGGAACTGGAGGCACTTTACGAAAAGCGTCTCCTAGTTCAACAACGCATTGAACTCTACCAAGCCCGTATATTACAGGCTTTCAACAAGAAGGTCAAGCGGAGGACTTTTCAAGTAGACGACCTGGTTCTGGCAGTCAGGAGGCCGATGGTGTTGACTCACAAAACACCAGGAAAGTTCGAGCCCAAATGGGAAGGACCTTTCATCATAGAGACGGTATACTCAAACGGTACTTACCGCCTCGCCAAACCCAATGGGGACTTGTTCATGATGCCCATCAACGGCAAGTTCCTAAAGAAGTACTACTCTTGACATCTTTTCAGGCATGTACTTCCACTCCACAAAATCATACGCTTCCGGAACCCAGTTTTCCATAGCATCCTCCAGTAGAAGGATAACCACGTCCACATTACCTCTGAGTTGTCCCCCTATATCCTACAAAGCAGAATCTTATATCCCATAAGACTACGCTACCCACCATGTTTACCACGTCCATATTACCTCTGAGTAAACATCCCGTACGGACAACCCCCGTGTTGCCGTACATTGATCGCAGAACTTCTACGTCCACATTACCTCTGAGTAGTTCCGTGTATCTCCCAGAGTCATTTCCACCACGTCCATAATACCTCTGAGTAGGAAGATTCTATCATTCGAACCCCATACTTGCCACGTCCACATCACCTCTGAGCAAACATGAGGGTTCTCTCAAACTTATTATCTGTACCTAAAACCAAGGTACGCAAAAGATAATAGGTCCACACAAACCATCAAAGTTCATGACAAGCAAAAATGAACACATCACAGAAAATGGTGTACTTCTTTATTTCTAGAAAAGGAGAGTAAAGGATTACACTATCCCCAGTAAGAGTTGCAAATACACAAAAAAGCAGAGACTACAAGCCCCAAATATCTCCAGGGTTGGCGGAAAGCTCTGTAATACGGTATTTCAAGTCTGCCGCCCGAGTCTCCACAGTCGCCAAGACTCGACGTTCAGCTTCTTGACGCATCACTTCAACAGCCTCAGCAGAAGTTTCATTCTCATGCTTCTCATCAAGCTGCTGTCTCTGCTGGGCCAGGGTAAGAGCTCGATGAGTGAAAGCCGCTTCCTCCTTCTTGAATGCTATGTGTTCAGCCTGGACACGTTCGGCGTCCAATAGGAGTCGAGCCCGTTGATCCTCAAGGCGGCGGATCTGGGCGTCAATCTCCGCGATATTAGCATCCAACGTAGCTCGCGTCTCCACTGTCTCCCGTGTAGACTGAGATAACCGCTCCACTGAAGCTTCAGTCTCAGCCACTTCGCGCTCCCAGACACTCACAGTGGCCTGATAGGAAGACTCAGTCTCGGCGAGCAGCTTCTCCTTCTCTGCATCTATCAGGACGGAGAGGTCATTTCGCTGGATGTGCTCTAATTCGGAAAGCCGCTGGTCCAACTCAGCCATCGTGGCTTCCAGAATGTCGGCCATATGATCGTGGCCCTGGTGAATACGGATCAGGTTGATATGAGGCATTGCCAGAGTTCTTGCCGTCGCAAAGCTCCCGTTGGCATCCATCACTGCCGATACCCCCCTCTGCAGCATTTTATATACTGCCTCAACGATGAATTTTATATATTCATCCGCATCCGCCAGCACCTGCGGCGTCATGGCAGGAGTTGGAGGAGCTGCTCTGGTTAGCGGACCGGAAGAAGACCCGCCGACCTCAATCCGCGAGGCTGGACCCTCGGCATCAACAGGCTCTTCATCAACAGGGGCTTGACTACTAGCCCGAGGAGCCACAGGAACAGAAGAAGCCGGCACAGGTGTCGAGATAGTACCCCAAGTTGAAGGAGCAACAGAGGGTTCCATCACACCCTTACCCTTCCCGAACTCGGAAGTACTACCGACGTCAGTGACAACCTCTCTAGTTCCCAATGTGCTATCAGCAGCCAATACCTCCCCTGGCAGAACGAAGAGATCAACACTTATCTCCTGACCCGCCCCAGGAGTCGGGACCGTCAGGCGAGTCTCTTCATCAAATCCCTCTACAGGGACAGGATCTGTCGCTACCTCCTGGTTGGTAGCCACCTCAGCTTCCGCCGCTGAGTCTGGGGTAGGGCTCGGCAATGCTACAGCCGACCTCCCATCATCATGACAAGGAGGGAAATCAACCCTCTCCTCTGTTCCAACCATCTCTGTTGCCCCCACAACAGGCTCTTGCAACTCTGGAGCATCGTCATCCGAAGATGACGAACTCCACTCCACATCATCATCACGAGGCCCCGTGTCCGTTGGACCCTCAACGTCCAAGGCCCTCACGGCAGTTGGCACTACCCCGGAAGTTGCTGTGACCTCTCCATCTCGTTCAACAAAGTCTGGAGATAGTAAAACCTCTGCAGGAACATCTCCGACACTCTTCTCTATTGGAGACATTACCATCGGAGGGATGCGTTCGTCAGAAGAGCTTGCTACCTCCTTCGGTTTACTGACACCCGGTTTTGAAACACGGGTCTTCTTCTTCGACGATCCCTACAAGAAGAAAAGCACAAGTCACCAAAGTGACAAGATGAGCCAAAAATTACGGAAGACTCCTTACCTCAGCAGGAGCTGATTCTACTGGCGGTACATGTGGCACTCCCGTTGCCTTTGGAGTCGTCGTCTTTCTCGACCTTTTTGGTACAGACGAGCCGGCTTCTGCGTCAGCCCGCCTCTTTCCAACAAGGAGATCTCTCACTGATGCTGCAGCAGTAGCCCAATATCCTGTCGATTTTGGTGGACGATATGACCGAGCCGCCATCAACATATTCGCCGTGGCCTCCAGCTGAGTTCCAATAATAAAACTAGTCTCTCTATCATAACCTGGAGATGCAGCATTCATTGTGCAATACAGCTTAGCGGCCGAATACAGGATCTGTGGCCGAGGGTTACGAATGGGCGCCGTAAACTGAACACCAGTGCACCCGGCATTGTAATATTACCAGCCCCGGGCTCCATCCAGCAAACTACCGATGAACCCCAGACTGTTACTGGGATTCCGTAGCATTAGCTGGGTATAACCAAACTGGCGAGCGAACCGTCTGGGCAGATATGGCTCTAGATAACACCTATTCTGATTCCGATAGACCAAGTGAGAAGGCCGAATACTTTGCAACCAACGAAAACCCTATTTCGGCAGAGTAATCGCGTCTTCACCAGAGTCGACTAAATCTTGGTCAGCCTCGAAATCTTTGAAGATGGGGCCAACCTTGATAATCTCCCACCCCTGAAGGTAGGACAAAACTCTCCTGCAAAAGGGGACGCCAGTGTGTAACCACTTCCTCTTGTAGAAGCGGCAGATAAAGGCATCTCCTTCAACATGATCCTCCTCTGGACCTGGACTCATCACGTTCGGATGATGCAGAATCAGCCATCCCATAAGATAATGGAATGGCAATTCAGCCCGGGGAAAGTTGTCATTTTTACCTCTCCCCTGGATCACGTCATCAGCAAAAGTCCTCAAACCCCGCAACAGGTTACACACCATCGCGGGAAGGAGGGCTAAGGGACGCCCAAAAGCTAATTTTACAGCAGGCAAAATAAGGTTCCGATGTACCCTCTCCACGGCACCAGATCCGCCCGCAAACACACAATCTCGGAGTCATATCATCAAGTATGCCGTCAGCACCGCCTTAGACGACATCCAGTGTGCACAGTGCCAGAAGCAGCTATACGCGTTCTCGTTATCCTCATTGGAACGAGGAGTTCTCTCGTCCAGCCGGCTTATCTCAGAAGTCACTTCCGCAGGTTTCAGCCCTTGCGGAGTCGTGAACCGGATCCTCGAGGGGTCCGCCAAATCCTGCTTGAAAACATAGTCCCTCCAAGCAGTCACATGAGGCTGGGTCTTGCCTTTGTCCTTCCGGTGAATCAAATAATGATGGCTCGCCACTTCTTTGAAAACGGCCATCATCTCCGAGTCCTTGTTTTTCAGAACCTGGATCTCTTCATTCGACGGGAAATATTCCTCGTACGGTTCTGAGCCCCAGGGAAGCTTGGACACTTCGTACATCTCATAGAGAGCCAACCCCAACTCCCCCACTGGAGTATAGAAAGTGCCAGTCTGGGTATTGAATAATTCCAAGAGTCCAAGGAACATAGGCTTATTGAGATCCACGCCAGCCTGTGTGGCACGAATAGCGGCTGTCAGCCCAATCTCCTTAAGCTCAGCCTTGAACTTCGAAAGCACCCAAATGGTCAACTCGTCCTACCTCGAGATATGATGACACCAACCTTCAACCCTAAAGCCACATTTCGGATACATGACCCTCGATGTCAGCATCCGACTCGCGAAGGTTGAGGCATTGAAGGCAAAAGTGTCATTTGGGACTTCACTGTAGAGGCTCCCAGGACGCAAAGTTCGAAAACTGAACGAGGGACCGGTTCGTGAAGCAGCCAGGGTATCCCTCTGGTTCGAGGTAGCATCAATCGAAAGAGCACCCCCCAGGGCCCCTCCCTGAGAAGGAGTAAGCTCCCAGGGCATCCTTCTCTTCGAAGCTAAACGATAGAATGCTGTCAGCGGCAACTGGCGGTCAAGTTGTCGCATGTACATCACCATGCCTTTTGTAGAAAAGAACCAGTCTTCTCTGACCTTCAGTATCTTCGCTTCAGTGGAGATCAGGCGGTCACCGAACAAAAAGGCAGGTTTTAAGAAGGTCACATCCTCGGATTCTGTAGATTTCAGTTTTCCGCTCTCCATCATACTGTGGAGGAAAATCGGCAACTGGTTCTGGATCTACAGCACTCTCTCAGGAGGTTGATCTTATAAAATAGCACCATTGGCAGGGTTGATAACCGCCTCATCAAAATCAACTCCCATTTGATAAAGGGAAGCATCCAGAAGGACCTCATTCAGCAAAGGAATCGTCATCGATACTGGCACAACAAAAATTGAAAGTCAGGCAAAAAGACAAAGTGTGTCAAAGCAACCTGGCGCATCATCAGGGTGTAAACCCATGCGCCTCAGTGAAAAGCTTCGGCACATCATCAGGGTGTAAACCCATACGCGTCAGCAGAAAGGCTTCGGCGCATCATCAGGATATGAACCCATGCGCGTCAGCAAGAGGCTTCGGCGCATCATCAGGGTGTAAACCCATGCGCGTCCGCAGTTAAACCTCGGTACATGATAAAGGCCTAAACCTATGCACGTCGGCGGGGTAAAACCTCGGCGTGGACAGAAGTCCATGCGTGTCGGCTGAAGAGAGTTATGGCACACCAACTCAGTCGCATGATCCAAGGATCGTCTGAACAAAGAAAGTAGTGGAAGAGACGAACACCCACCCGTCACAGCGGGTCGAACGTTGGCCGGAGTCACAATGGTGATAGGAGCATCCTCCTCGGCATACTCTGCCGGCTCCTTTCCTCATCCAGCACCGCTGCGAGGAGTCTTGGGAGCCATTCTTTGAGAAAAGAAAAGTTAGGGTTTTTGAAGAAGAACTCTAAAGAAAGCAAAAGCAAGGAGAAGAAGAACTCTCTCTCTCCATCTCTCGCCTATTTATAGGGCTTGGTCGCACGCGTGAACCGATGATGTATGATCTCAGCCGTCGCCTCGGGTTCTGTGAAAAGATAACCACAAATAAAACCAAAAAAAAGATCATCATTAATCTTTTTCGGTTACCGAGGCGTCATCATTTGCATTAACTGAGCAGAGCATACGCCCCATCTCTGATGCGCGGAGTATCTATGCGCCCCGACGGTCATGCGCCCCTACTACCATGCTTCTTATTCAAAGTATTCCAAAACTTATCCAAAAGTTTTGAAAACTTTGAAGGGGATCTTGTAGAAGCATGGAATTTCAGAACCAGAAAGTCTATGCGCCAGACTACATGCGCCAAAGCTTGGACAAAGTACTTCACAGCAAAAAGCAACAAATATAGACATTGAAAGATGACTTTTTATTTAACATATAAAAGTCTATTACATGTCTAAGAAAGACTGTACAAAGGAGAATTTGTACAAAGAAAAGATCCTAAGTCTACAGCCAGTAGCCAACATGCGCCCTCAAATAGGCGCAACAATCAACATGCGCCCTCAGCCAGGCGTATCCCACCATGCGTCCTCAGCCAGGCGCATCCCTTTGGCAGCTCAATTATGTGCATCCTTAGTTATGTGCATCCTTAGTTATGTGCATTCCTTTGGCAGCTCAGTTATGTGCATCCCTTCAGCAGCCCAGTTATGTGTCGCTCTTCCAGCCAGGCTTACCGCCGTCAAAATACTTCGACTAATGAAGCATTTATTGAGCAGAACGAGGGTGGCAATCAACCCTCTAGCCAAGGAAGGGAAAAGAACTACAAGCCAACCGGTGGCCAGGGGAGGCTTCGAAAGAACCTCCAAACACCAAGGAAGACCGTGATCGAAACCGCGGCCAAAGGAGCAGCTTTCAACACAACCAGAATGGGCTACACCCATTTTGAAGGAAGAAAGAGCCACCAAAGCCGCAGCACCACAATTTCGATCTACGGCTCTTCCTGCACAACGAAGACGAGGCCCGAGCATCCCTATCTTTGGATGCAACAGGCACCTTCCGCCTGCCTCGGAAGCCCTCGACTCCGACTTTTGGATGTAACAGTCACCTTCAAGTGCATCAGCGAAGACACTGCGTCGCATCTTCACCCTCGGGAGCATCTCATCAACAGAATGCATTCGAGTACACAAGTTCATGTCGGAAAGACGTGAGAGAACGAGAAGCAAACCTTCTCTCCATGCCACTATTTATAGGCCGGGCAAATCAAACCCATGCGCCAAGTGGATGGCTCTCCGAATTTTGTGCAATAAATTTGCATTAAATGGATGAACCAGACGCTTCGAATTCAGCCAAGTCAAAACGGCTATTTAAAGCATTCGAAGAACGTAACAGTCGCACCATTAAAGACGTGTCACGAAGTAGATGCGCCGGCCAGACCGCGCATCTCACAGATGCGCCTTTCAGTACCAAGCACATCACAGGGATGCGCCCCCATGCGTCCCTATACGCCTAGTGGAATGCCAACCGATGCGTCCACTCAGCTGTCCATCGAATGTCACAAACATTAAATGCTGAACTGACAGAGTTGGCAGCACGCCTCCCGAAGTCTGAACAGTTGACAGCTTTTTCAGAAGACGAAGCGTCGCCAACGTCAGCATCATCATTACTTTCCTCCGACGGCTACTGCTACGTGGCCACCCAACCATCTCGCATGCGCCTCCGCGGCCATGCGCCCAAATCTACATATGCCTCAAAAGCTGTACGCCTCAGACTTTTTACTGATCCCTAAAGACAGAAGGAAAGTCACTGTTAAAACTTTGCATGCGCCTTAGACTGCTCTCTGATCCCGAAAGACAGGAGTTAAGTCACTTCTGAAGCCTCGCATGCGCCTCAAAAGCCATGCGCCCCGAATGGTTCGCGACTCCTAAAGGTTACGAGCCAAAGCCTCCTCATGCACCAAATCCTAGGCGCATCCTACCAGATCATTCCCCACCAAATCAGAGATCTCCGAGCCATGGATCAATGACACGTGTCCTTTGACTCAACTCACCCAAGATCTCAGCAACAGAAAGATCTTCTTCTCTGCTACGTGCCAGCTCACAACAGCAACATGAAGAAGTCAACCCCTCGATCAGGGCGCATCGTCCATGCGCCTCCATCAGCAATCAACACGTGGCGTCTCCGTGTACAGGCGCATCCTATATGTGCGCATGAGCAGCCAGCCTGCAGACTATATAAAGAGAGGGACCATTTCCTTCTTCCATACCTACGTACACATATACCTACCTACAATAAACAGACAGAGACTTCGCACCACCAGAGAGGCAGATACAGACACTCAACGTCTTCCTCCTCTCAGCAAGCTCCAGCGCCCAGAGCAATCCAGACCTTCAGAGAACCGATAACCATCGTCAGATCGTCAACGGAGTTAACGCATTACCACTCACTCCATCGGCACAAGGAACCCAGATAAACAAAAGTGTACTCCTAGGACTACATCTAAGTCCTATATTGTAACACTGTTCTGTTTGTATTGAAATTTGCAATCAAAGAATTTTAATGGCAAACAAAAAGGAGATGGAACCCTCTTTTGGCTGCCATAAGCGTTAGGTTTGGGCTAATGAGAAATGTCTAATATGTCCCTAATAGGTCCCCTTTGGTTAATCTAAGTCATGCAAAGGTTTGGGGTCAAAAGGGTCAAGTTTCTAATCTTTAAATGACTAAACATGTCATGTGGGTTTAGTCTAAATGCACTAGCCTAATGAGATGAGTTTGTGGGCCATATCTATCTAATCTTTGGGTCTCGACTAGAGTCTAAACTATCCGGACCACTAACACAAGTCAAAACTAGACGGAACTCCAACCCGACTAAACAAATCCCCAAAATACAATAATAATAAATAAATATTTACAAAAATATAGGAATATGAAAAATAACAAATTTACCCTCATTTTTGAAAACAGGCAGTTACAATCCTACCCCCTAGAAAAATTTCGTCCTCGAAATTTAAGTTGGTTGTACTCTTCTCTAGGTCAAGCCCCCAACAATCAAAGTCTACAAAATTCTATCCAAAGTTATACAACATGCAATTCTAGGAATAGAAACAAACATGCATGATTTTAGTCTCTACAGTATCATGTTATTGCAGTCTCCATTGGGGTTTACTATTAATCTAGCATGAAAATCACATATGCAAGCTAAAGGTACTAAGAAATCAATCAAGCAATCAATGAAACAGGAAGAAGGAAAGAACATGACCTAACCTCCTAGCCCATCACCTACAGTGTTGGTCTCCTCGACCGTCATCACAAAAGCCCTGCCCTGGCGGGGTATATCCCGCTGCTGGTACGGGGCATGATGCTGCGCCACAGCCACATGTGGCTTAGCTCCCACTCTCTTCTCCAAAATACCCAAGTAACATCTCCACCGATACCTATTCCATTATACTAGGGTACCCTCTATAGGGTATCTATTCTGTAATCTGATAACCATACCCGTCTTTCCAGTATCATGTTATCAGAATCTTCGTCACGCCAGTAAGTACGGCTGTAATAAACTATAGGGTCTGCAACTAAGGTACATACCTCTAAGATCGTGGTATCTAACATTTTCGTATTGCCGCATGCTTGGCTGTGAAAACCTTAAATTCTCACAACCCGAGAAATATATCCAAAATCAGACCCTATATCTTTGCTATGCCTGCTAATATGGCTGTGGAAGACTCTAGATTCCATAACCGAGGCAAATTAGTCCAAAGGTTTATCCTAGTAGAAAATTAATGAACACCAAGAATCAAATTCAACCACGGACAAGGAAGAACAGACATAAACAGTTGGAATCAAATTTCAAGATAGTTTTTCATGAGATTCTCAATAGTCGTTCCTGGAATCTTCTCAAGAAGTCCTAACTGTGATTGAGTATCCTTAGCCTATAGCCTATATCTTCTAAACCTATAGCAGGCTCGTAGCAGCACTCTAAGTCGAGTACCACTATGATATCGCACTAATTGCGATTTCTGACCTGCATGGCCTACCACAAAAATGTGTCACAACCCGCACCCTAAGTAGGGATACGAGCACATGGATACGTCCAGCCTACGCAGCAGAATCGGTGGTAGAATGCTGTATAGGTCGTTTATAACATACAACATCTAGACACAATATAAAGGTACCTATCATCTCCACACATAGGTATATAATGTAACAACTCAATCACAAGACATCTAAGGAAGATAGCACGAAATATGAAAGATATGATAGAAGGAAAATAACAGGAATAGATGCAAGATCCCACACAAGTTTAGTGTTAAAAATATAACATAAATCCCAAATAATATATATACTGCAAGTTTCAAGTACTAGCTGTATCGCAGTCCAGTCAAGCCTAACTAGTCTAAGTCTAAGCAGGCGGTGCATCCTCAATGGACGCCGGCTCCACATGGATGTCCATGTATTACTCACCGTCTATGCCAAACCCATAGAAGGTCGAGCAGTCAGTATCTATATCATCTGTAAACATTAACAGGATTATTCTGTCAGGATATGAGCAAGTACAAATGCTAACAACAGTTCCATGTGAATTGACAAATTCTATAAGAGACAATTATAATGAAATACAAGATAAAATATCAAGACTGGAATATAAACAGGATATGTAAAACTGGATATCATATCAGGGTATAAAATACTAGAATGTAGAAAAATACAGGAATATCTGATGTATAATGTAAACATAAACGGTGCCTTGAGATATTAGTGCGTTATGTGATCGACTTGGGTCAAGATCAGGCTGTTCTATTTGACCGGCTATGCACAAGAACAAGCACAGGTAAACCTGAAGATCAGGCCGATCAAAATGGAAAGCTATACACAAGTAGTATTAGGTCAGGCTACACCCTACGTGTAGTGAGGATGGAGCTATGCACAAGTAGTAACAGAAATACAAGAGGGGTATTGATCATATAACCACTAATAACTCCCCATCTTCGAGTAGTATAATGGATCCGGACATGTCACGTCATGATACGGGATTCAAAAGCAGGGCGCCAGCCTACTCCCAAATTGGTGTCTATACAAGTACAAGAAAAATAAGATCGAACAATGTACCAATATACCAGGAAAGTCCAGGAATAATATCTCATGACAGGATCCGACGTATACTAGTCCGTGAACCATCGTGTCGGGAATCAAGTAAGACACTACAGTTGAATCGAATATAGCAGATATCAAGACAATAAAAACTATCAGTGAATATACTCGCCGGCGGTCCTGAACTTTCAGTAAGAATAGATGCTCAAAGTGATATCACAGACCTAAAGATGAGATATCATGAGTTAATTAGAGTTTAACAGTGTATGACATGATTTCTAGTATATGCTATGCAAATCTAGGTCAAACTCAGTCAAAGTAAGTCATACCAAGTCAACTAAGTCAAACTAAATCAAACTAAGTCATACTAAGTCATACTAGGTCTAACAAAGTCAAACTAGGTCAAACAAGGTCAAACTAAGTCAATCTAGATCATAATAGGTCAAGGGTTGACCTACACTTTTGGTCAACTGGTCATCTCTGGTCAATTTCTAATCCAATCTAGGTCCAATGTTGACTTGCAGTTGACTTTGAGTCAAAACAGTCAACCTTAATCAAACATGGTAAAATCTAAGTCAAGTATCCTATTCTTGACCTTTATCTACCAAGATAACTCACTTCTAACCATTACCTACCAAGATAACCCACTTCTAACCATTACCTACCATGATAACCCACTTCTAAACATTACCTACCCAGATAACCCACTTCTAACCATTACCTACCAAGATAACCGACTTCTAACTATTACCTACCAAGATAACCTACTTCTAACCATTACCTACCAAGATAACCTAAGTCTAACCATTACCTACCAAGATAACCCACTCTAACCATTACCTACCAAGATAACCCAAGTCTAACCATTACCTACCAAGATAATCCACTTCTAACCATTACCAACCAAGATAACCCAAGTCTAACCATTACCTACCGAGATAACTAACTTCTAACTATTACCTACCAAGATAACCCACTTCTAACCATTATCTACCAAGATAATCCAAGTCTAACCATTACCTACCAAGATAATCCAAGTCTAACCATTACCTACCAAGATAACCCAATACCTTAGATACTAGGTAATACCCTTACCTTAGTAATATATTACCTTAGGTTAGTAGATAACTCACTAACCTAGGCTAATAGATCCTACTAATACTTTAGACTAGTATCTAACCGTCTATCTCAATATCCTACCAATACCTTACCCTTAGACTATAGGTAATCCCCATTACCTTGTCAATATCTTGGACATTACCTTAGCCTACTAATTTACCCTCTAAGATACTAATTTGTGTCTTAGGATACCCACTCATCTACATCCTTTGATACTAACGTAGATACTAGTAAGATACCAACCTATATCTTACCCCAAGAAACCATATACCTTAGCCCTATTGATATTCTAATACCAATACCTTAGTTGAAAATCCAATACCTTAGTCTAGGTATAAATACCTTAACTACCAAGATACCAATCTTAGATATCTATCCTAAGCTACTAGCTAACCAATAACGTAGATATCTAACTTAGTTACCTAGGTAAACCCAACACTTACCTTGTAATAAGGTAAACCCATTACCTTAAGGTAAGGTAAACCATTAGCTTAGTTGGAAACTAATACCTTAACCTCTAATACTAATACCTTAAATATCTAGCCTCTAACCATCTACCCTAAAATATTAGATAGACAATACCTTAGTATCTAATACCTTAGTTTAAAGTAAACCTCCTCTACCTTGTAGGTAAGTCCCCTTTACCTAGTAGGTAAATAAATTACCTTAAGATAATAGGCAAATGCTCAAAATATTCTAAGATACCAATATGGTATCTCAAGATATCACTCTATATCCTAACTTATATCTCTAATACAAGATACTAACCAACTCTAACATATAACTTCTAACCATCTATTCTAACTTAGAAACCTAATACAACTAACATCTACTAACTAATATCTAACCATAATATATATGTATATATATCCATCTCTAACTCTAACCAACTAACATATGTCATCTCTAACTAACAATAACATAGACTAACACAACTAACTATTTAACTTATACAAGATATCACTATCTAACTTCTAAGATACCTCTAACCTCTACATAGATTCTAACATAACCACTAACATTCTAACATATCCATACATACAACATCTAAATTTCTCTCCACTCCAACACTAACACACACACAAACACATATACCAAATCCATCCCCTCTCTTCTAACACACCCACACACATCTATATACAAACACACTACCACTCAACCAAAACACAAATCACTCAATAAACCACACTAGCCTTAAGTCAAATAGGATGGCATGATTCTCCCAACTCTCTCATCTGTACAACACACATACTACACTACCATCTATACAATATCAAACACACACTAGCACATATTTTTTATCAATCTTACTTCTCTCTACTAACCACACACATCCTTATCTCATTCAAACACACACACACACAATACTAACATAAATTACCTAACAATAATATATATATATATATGTACTACATTATACATATTCTTGACAGCCTATGATACCTACATTCACATGATATCCATACTTCATAGGCTTATAGGATACACAAATGTCCATGTCGTATAGTCAGTTTTCTACTTAAAATTAATACTTCACCTATTAGACCTATTCACTAAATTCTTGGATTAAAGTATGTCGTAGCCCTTCGTATTAGCTTTTCGAAACTTCAAACAGATTATATTTTCGTGTCTGAAAGCTCCCGGAATCGCGAAAACACCGAAACGCATTCATATTTCGGAAAACTGACACTCAAATAATTTTACAGAAAGTTCTAGAACAAATTTGGCCTATTAATATATATATTTGGAAAGCTAACTTCGATACGGTTCTTTTAAAAAAAAGGAGATTAATCAGAGTCTTGAGCTAGGGGTTATGGCATTTCTAAGTTGCTCTGGGTACTAAAATTGTGGATGAAAATTATGACGAATTTGGGTTGTTTTGGACAAAAGAAACACATACTAACTATATTATCTAGGTTACTAACTATATTATCTAACTCACTAACTTAACACTAACACACCCACACTCTATCACATACATACAAGACACATATCAATATATATATACAAAAACTCCCAAATCAGTCCATATCCATAAATATAACAATATTTGATATTTTTACATAAAAATCGGACTTGTAGGCCATAATACTAGGGGTAGGCATACGGTTCTAGGACCCGCTGTTCTGACCCGGTCCGAACCGTAAAATGTCTAAACAAGCCGGTTCCTAAATTTTGAAATTTAAACGGGACGAGCCGGGGCGGGTCGTGTGACATTAACGGGTCGGGGCGGGTCCTATTTTCAAAATAAACGGGTCCCCGGCCCGACCCGTTTCTAGGAGTATATATTTTTTATATCAATTTTTAGCTTTTTTTGTTATTGTAGTCTATACATAATAGAACATCTTATTCTTTACTAAACAAATTCTAGAAGTTTGGGAAGACATTAGACTTGCTTTGTTCTTATAGACAATATAACATATGTAAATGTTTACTATTATAGAAAATTTTAAACTTTTTTTTGGACTCGTTCGGACCCGCGGGTCGACCCGTTTCGGACCCGTTTCAAACGGGTCGGGTCCGGGTCCAATATTTTTTGGAACCGTCCCGCCCCGCCCCGCCAAGTAACGGGTTCGGTCTGGGTCCAACAAATTTGGGCCCGGCCCGACCCATGCCCACCCCTACATAATACATAGATTCAAACATTGGTATTTAAATGAGAACAAACCTAAACATCCTAACCATGGTTAATCTACTCTCTAACACATGAAAATATGAAATTAGAAGACAAATAAGCCTATGGGGCAAAAACACAAACACATGGTGTGCCCCCTTTGGAATCTCTCCATGGGGGACACCAAAACTATCCCAAACTCCTAAAGAGGACTCAAAAGATCCTCTAAAACATTCCTAATGGTGGTTCATGTATGGGGTTGGTTCCTATGGGTTCAAAACTAACAAATATGTAAGGGAAAGATGAAATAGAGAAGGTTTAGAGAGAGAGAGAGAGAGAGATACCTATTGGAAGTTGATTCCCAATGAACAACCCAAAGGACACGAATCCGACATGGACTCTTCTAGAAAATGGGCACCCCTCCTTGTTCTTGGCTCCACAATCCTTGTAGCTCCCTCTTCTTGCAAGAATGAAAGAATTTGGTGGAGAAAAGAGAATATTTGAGAGATGAATCAATGAGATTTGCTCTCAAGATTGGGAAGAACACTAAAATGGAAATGGATGCTACTTTGCAAATGAAAAAGAGATGGAACCCTCTCTTGGCTGCCATAAGGGTTAGGTTTGGGCCAATGAAAAATGTCTAATATGCCCCTAATAGGTCCCCTTTGGTTAATCTAAGTCATGCAAAGGTTTGGGGTCAAAAGGGTCAAGTTTTTAATCTTTAAATGACTAAACTTGTCATATGGGTTTAATCTAAATGCATTAGCCTAATGAGATGAGTTTGTGGGCCATGTCTATCTAATCTTTGAGTCCCGACTAGAGTCTAAACTACCCGGACCACTAACACAAGTCAAAACTAGACGTCCAACACGACTAAACAAATCCCCAAAATACAATAATAATAAATAAATACTTACAAAAATATAGGAATATGAAAAATGACAAATTTACCCTCATTTTTGAAAATAGTTAGTTACACTCTCTCTTACTCTTCCAAGAACGAGACGACGAGGAGAGGTGACGACGATCAACTGAAGACGAAGCGACGGCTGATCGCAGATGGGTACCTCTCTCCCCCCCTCTCTCTATCTTCTTCTTCTTCTTCTTCTTCTTCTTCTTCTTCTTCTTCTTATTCTTCTTCTTCGAATATTCAATTTAGGGTTTTTTTTTCTTTTCTTTTCTTTTTATTATGAAAATCCGATCGGCTGAACACGAAGTGAATTTGGGGTTCTTGCTTTAGGAATTTCTTTTCTCTCGCAGATGGATTTATTTATAGATAATTAGATGAGTCATCCATGAATCTTCTTCTTCCTCTTCGAATATTAATTCTATTTTTCAAATGCAACACCTAGAGCCCTGCATTAGGGTTATTGCTTTTAATATGGATTTATTTTTGTTTATCAAATGCAACACCTAGAGCCGTATTAGGAATCTTGCTTTATTTAGATAAGAACCCTAAATTCTCCAATTGGATACATAACAGAAGTCATTCATTAGAATGACTTGAGAATGATGCTTGGTTTAATTAAAGCAAGAACCCTAATGCAGGGCTCTAGGTTTTGAATTTAGGATTTCACTAAATTATGAAACTGGATGCAGAACAGAACAAAAGTCACCTAGAGCCCTGCATTAGGGCTTTAATTAGATAAGAACCCTAAATTCTCAAACTGGATGCAGAACAGAAGTCACCTAGAGCCCTGCATTAGGGTTCTTGTGTTCAATTTAGGGTTTTACTGATCTTGCTTAGTTTTTAGGGAATTTAGGGTTTTTTGTAGATATTAATGTAATTAGTTTCACTTATTTCTGTTCTAACAGGTCGTTTTAAAATTAATCTGCAATATTTTGATGGAAAAGTTGTTTCAAACTAGTTTGAGGTTGATATAGTGTCAATCATTAGAATTGATATGTGGGTTAAGTTTTTATACTGAGGAAAGATGATGTATTACTGGAAGAAGGCAGGTAAGGATGTCAATTCTGGTCTAAAACGACTTGATAATGATACAAGTGTCCTTGAAATGGCTCATAATGCTATTGATTATGGGGGTGGGGAGGTAGATGTCTATGTTATGCATATGGCAGATGATGAATGTGAGAAAGAAACTGAGTACCTTGCAGACTCAGAGCATGATACAGTTGAGGTGGATGATGACAGTGATGAAGACTTGGAAGTTGATGAGGGAGTTGATGTTGATTTTGGTGCCACAGACCAACCTGAAGAAGAGGCAGCTGATGTTGATGTTGGTGTCACAGACCTACCTGAAGTAGAGGCAGTCGATGTTGGTACAAATAGTTCTGACCCTGTTTTGGGTTCTGGAAATCCAGAGATGAAGAGAAGTGATGTTGGTGCCACATATCCATATTAAGAGCCACATGAAGAAGAGGCAGCTGATGTTGGTGTCACATACCAACATGAAGAAGAGGCAACTGATGTTGGTGTCACATACCAATATGAAAAAGAGGCAAGTGATGTTGTAAATGAGGCATATGATGAAGGAATCAAAATAAGTGTACCCCAGGATCAGTTAGTTGATTCAGACTATGATGAAATAGAGGGGATGAGGACTTGCAGGAAGTTTTAATAGAGACTGGCCAAGTTAATGAAGATGAAGTATTGCAAGATGTTGAAGCTGGAAAAGTGAGGAAAAGCAGGAAAGGCAGACCCAAAAGAAGCTAGAACTAGTAGATGATAGTGGTTTGGAAGCTTCAATTAGATTTGCAGCAGGTGAGGAGAGAAGTGATTATGGTCCACAATCAGATGGGATTGTTTGTACAGATAGTTCTGACTCTAATTTTGCTACTGAACATCCAAAGATGGAGAGAAGAAAGTTTTCTAGATTTAATGCCAACAGAAATATGGAAGACCCTAAATGGGAACTGGGGTTACAATTTAAGGATAAAGATGAGTTTAAGATGGCTGGCAGGGAGTGGGACATAAATCAGAGATGGCAAGTGTGGTTTCCAACAAATGATCATAATAGGGTTAGGTGCAAGTGTTATACAAAAGATTATAAAATTTTTATTTTTGCAAGCAAGTTGGACAGGAAAGACAAAGAAAATAAGACTTTTCTTGTGAAGAGCTACAACTTGGAGCACACTTGTGGAAAGGTTAACACCAACTTCCATCTCAGTTATAAGATGATTGCAGAAATGTACATGAATGAGTTTAGAGATGATCCAGGGTGGAAAATTAGTCAAATTGTTAAAAAAGTAAAGAAGGATTTGGTTCTCACCATAGACCTAATGAAGGCTAGGAGGGCAAGGAACTATGCAGTTAAGAAGATTGAGGGTGATGAAGACTTGTAATATTCTAGGTTGTGGGATTACAAATGAAAAATTATGAGGATAAATCCTGGTTCAACATTTGAGTTTAAAGAGCCTAGAGGGAAATTTTGTGGCATGTACATGTGCATGGCAGGTATCAAAGAGGGTTTCAAACACTGCAGACTAATTGTTTATCTAGGTGGTTGCTTCTTGAAGTGTACTTATGGTGGGCAATTGTTGGTTGCTACTGGAATTGACCCAAATGATTGAATTTACCCACTTGTATTTATAATTGTGAAGGTCGAGAACACTGAGAATTGGGACTGGTTTGTGGAGTTGCTAAAAGAAGATTTGAATATGCACAACTTAAACCATTGGGTCTTCATGAGTGATAGGTAAAAAGTAAGTATATTTTCCAATACCTAATATAAATTTTTTGTAGTTGATAACACTGTCATCACACTATCATCTTACATATTTCTTTACTATATGTAGGGGCTTATCAGTACAATTGAAAGATATTTTCCAAATGCAGAACACAGGCTTTGTCTCAGACATTTGGAGCAGAATATGAGGAAATTTTTAGAGATGTTGGGTTGGTGGAGATACTCAAAAAAGTTGGAAGATCCACATATCCAGCTGAGTTCAAGAAGTATGAAAAGGAAATGGAAGAAAAGAGTATTGAAGCTAAGCAATGGATAGATGCTAGACCAGCAGTCCATTGGAGCAGGGCATTCTTTAAGGATACTTCTAAGTGTGATGTATTGCTCAACAACTACAGTGAGGCATTTAACAAGTACATCCTTGAAGCTAAAGAGAAACCAGTCATCACAATGTTTGAGATGATCATGACTCAACTTATGAAGATGATAGGTGCAAAGGCCAAATTGGGAAAGAAGTGGAGGGGCAGACTTTGTCCTAAAATTCAGAAAAAACTAGAGAAACACAAGAAGGAATCCTGTATGTGGACAACCGAATTTTCTAGAGGTCCTAAGGTGCAAGTTAATGGACCAGGTGGTCAATTTATTATTGACATGGTAATGAGAACCTGTACATGCAGAAAATGGGAACTATCTGCAGTACCTTGTCAGCATGCTTGTGCTTGCATATTTCGGAATAATAAAAGGCCTGAAAACTATGTTCATGACTGCTACAGATTATCAACTTACAAGATGGTGTACAACCATGTCATTCACCCTTTAAATAGCCCTGTATTATGGGAAATGCACCCATTACCTCAAAGCATTCTGTTACCACCAACACCAGTGAAGACTAAAAGGGGTAGGAAGACAATGGCTAGAAGAAAGGACCCAATTGACTTGCAAGACAAAGGAAAGCAGAAGACAAATAACAAAACCATGGCCAAACTCAGTAAGAAAGGCTGTGTAAAGGAACATGCAGTGTTTGTGGGTCACATACCCATAACAAGAGGTTCCATGGTGTAAATGTAAGTATGTGGATATGTACTTATATTCTAGGTCAAGATTCTTGTATATGTCATGCTTAATTTTACCAATTTTACAGGCTGGAGGAGGCAGAGCCAATGTAAGTACAGAATGCACTACTGGAAATGCACAACACACTAGTAGGAAAGGAGAATGCCCAACTGTAAGTATTTGGTCCACAAAATATAATGAATTTTGTGTTTTGGAGTGTTTTTGAGTTCATTTATCCTTTATATTTCAGTCCCCTGCATTCTTAATGTGCAGTCCACATGATATAGTGTTCAGTCTTTAATGACAACACACTTGATTCAGTTGGCTACTTCATATTGTTCAGTTGGCTACTTCATGATATAGTGTTCAGTCCACTTAGAGTGTTGGCTACTTCATAATGTATTCAGTTGGCTACTTCATATTGTTCAGTTGGCTACTTCATGATGTAGTATTCAGTCCACTTAGAGTATTGGCTACTTCATGATATAGTGTTCAGTCCCCAGCAAATACTCTCTGTCCTGCTACTTTATACATGTGCAGTCCATAACTCTTGTTCAGGTGCCACATACCCACATTAGATGGCATTATAGTTAATTTCAAACTACAACATCTAAGTTAACTTAGGCCTGTCACTCACAAAATATAGTAAATTTTGTACAGGCTGGATCTTCAAGGCAAAATGTCAGTAATTTGAATGTCAGAGCCAATGTCAGCAGTGCACCAACCACACTTAGGTAGATGATGGATGTAAGTGCATTAAAGTCAGTTATTGGTAAGTAAATTAATATGGCATTTGGATACTAAAATTCTAAATATTGTATGGGAATGTTGTTGTTCTATTGTTCTCATGGTACAAGTCAAGTGGTCAATAATACAGGCCTAAGCAGCATGGGAGATTCCAACCAATATCGATATTCAGGCGTTGGCTCACTTGATGGATTAGCTGTGGAGCTTCCAACCACTAAATTTGTACATACTGTAATTTGTGTTTGGTTGTCCAAATTATATGATCATTTTGATATTATTTGCAGAATGATTTTTTTTTTTTTGCAGAATGAATATATAGATTGATTAAATTAGTTAATCAATCTATACCATCAAGGGTCATCTTATCACTAAGAGGGTAGAGGCATATACCACTCAGAGCTCAAGCCATCGCCGAACAATATTTCTCTTCGCATCAAACCAACGTCCATATTGGACTATCCATCCCGTTGTGGCTCTACTGACCACAAAATACCAACTAATTTCTTTTGCATCTGAAACATAACCAAGCGATTACACATAAGCCAACTAAAAATTCTGTCGATTCACATTCACTGAAGTCATGAACAATTCCTATTCCAATATACTATGCCATCACCCACTGTCGATTGTCACATATCAATCAAATTCTATGAATCCCACACTTAAGACATCAAGCACACGTTACCAACTTATTATTGCATCACATCATTATTATTCATTAAGAAATTATTAAAGCACACAAATCATAGCCCACATATTTAGACTTATTATATGGAACACCCGTGAGCGGTCGGGAGGAGCAACGAATTTTCGGTCAAGGAAACAACATAGAATTTTGGAAGCAACACTGAATAATTGCGGAAGCAACTTTTAGTCATCGTAGAGGCAACTTTGATTTCATCATGGAAGCAACTTTGAGTAATCGCGAAAGCAAAGTTTGAGTCATCGTGGAAGCAGCTTTGAATCAACAAAAGAGCAACTTTGATTGAAACAAATCGAATAAGAATCCAAGGACGTAAAGCCGTGCTCTGATACCATTATGTCACGCCTCGATCCTGGAGGATAAAAAATAGCCACTGGGTGTGATGCCGTACAAGTCTAGATTGCACTTGTATAAGTCAAAACTATTACAATTCTTGGTATTTATCAGAAAATAATGACACCGCAGCAAAACCACGCAGATAAATTGAAGTCACACAAAATATGAAAAATGTATCTCTTTATTGATTATCTCAAATGATTACAAGACTTGCAGCTGAATATAGAGTTTACTACAGATTACAAGACTCTTGAATAGCGAACTAAATATATATATACTTTCCATTTAGGCTACAACTGAAGATGCTGACTTTGCTTACAATGAACTTGCCGATTTGGCTACAATCTCACTGGTACATCTGAGTTATACTATTCCATACAATATGTCCCATATAACAGAAGACATCATCTTACAAGAAGATCTTCTGTACACTCATCCGATTCATCAATGCCATACACTGATTAAATGATTTCCCCCATGCACGAGTACCTGAAATATTGCCCACAACATGGGTCAGTACATCATCAATGTACTGGCGAGCGATGCTGGCCCAACTCACCTAAGAAGACAATACTAAGTAATCATGTTATAGAATATTATTAACAGTGGTCTTTTTCGTTGCCTTAGGGTCAATTTCATGTTTATAACCGACAAGAAGTAAAGCATACAAATCTTATAACCAACATAATGTAAAGCAATATGGTACCACCATTTGGTGATTCTTACCCACGGTCGTGTATCCATCCTTGTACATTTATAATACTTAGCATGCACAAGACATTAGGAACGATATCATAATTTAATATAATTGTCACCGTTCAGGTGATTTTATACCAATAGCCGACATCCATTCCTGTAATTGAGTAATAACTTACTCTTCCTGTATAAGGCGTCATTAGCACGGGACCTATTTATATGAAGGTCACTGGCGACACGCCATCTTAGACCGTATTCCTAGTATAATGATGTCCCTTGCAGTACGGGTAGCTAGCCCCATTGAAGGTCCCGCATACCGATGCCAGTACATTGGCACCAGTCCTTGTTCTTCCTAGGATGAACCGGGTCCGTGGTCTCGGATTACCGTTCATGGAACTACCTTCTGTATAAGTTGTCTATGACCATGCAAGTATATGCAACTTATCTATTAAGAAAATATATAATACATGATAAGGATAACTAAGTAATCATCCACCATCCTCATTCGTATTGCCATCTTACCTTGAGCTGAGCTCACAAATACCAACTGTCCAGTCTAGGGTCTTAGTATAATCAATATTCAACATTGGCGGCAGGATAATAGAATGCTGATTACTCAATCTCTTTTCCATATCTTTGATACCATACATCCTTCCAACCAACACTCAATATGTACTCACCGTCCAATTCTTGGGATTTAGCATATGTATTACCATGAATACATTCAGACATAATTCAAGCATACTCACTGCCAAGTTCTTGGCTCTTATTATCTATGTTACCATCTATTCATTGAGCTAAGGCTCGATATACTCACCGCCCAAGTATTTGGGACTTTTCCTTCACCTATCACGTATTTCATAGCAACATCACAAAAGGATACAATTCATTGAAATGATTCACATCAGATTTCGGGTCTTGTGATTAATTATCTTTTTTTATCTTTCCGACTTTCATGCAAGGTGTTATTCTGCAACTCAATGAGGAACATAGCATACAATCCTTTTATTAAGCGTGAAGCTAAAGGATCTTTGAAGGGTTCAACACTACTCACTTTTATAAGACGATTCCCGCCATGATTGCATAACCTTTCAAGTGATCCTTCATATATTCCCAGGTCCAACAAGACTTCATCAAACCAACCATCCATCATAAGACATCTTGCGGGTCGGGGCACTACAGCAAAAAGACCTTCCTTCTCGTCTTAAACAATTAAGGTGAGTGGCTGACCCTTCTCCCCCTTGACCCTCATGTTTTAAAATTAATTGATAACATCGTTGCGAATGGAATGCTAGCTGTAAATGCATGGACACAACTGCTTATTTCTATAGAACTGTGCATGCTTTACTTAAGTACTCCTGCTACAGAACTGTTGTATGTTTTACCTTACATATATGCTATAGAATTACAAGGATTGATGCTATGAATGAATGTTGCAACGATAAGGTAGAACACATTGAAAACTGGCTAACTCTTTAAGATTTTATAGACCATGCTTGAGTAATTGGTTTTAGTCTAGCATGGCCATGGACAACTTGTGCACAAGGTTTTGCTTCCTCGAAAGGCAATTCAGGGCCACGAGACTGATTCGTCCTAGGAGGAATGCAAGATAGCTGTGCTGGATGCTAGCACGAGTCATCCAAAACTTTTAGCGGGGCTAGCTACTCATACTGAAATGGTCGCCGTCTCGACCAAGCTATACGTCCAAGATGGCTTTAATTTCCAGTGACCCTCACCTACACATTATTTACAAGCTCTTGATATAAAACTGACAAAAAAAAACAGGATAAAGTATATTGCAATGGTAGGCTCTGTCGTAGGTAAGATTTATCATAATTATGTTAACTTTGCCTATCAAATACTTAAATGAATTGATTAGGATGGCTAGAAAGTTCACCAATTACATATGCATGTTCACATAATCATTGAACAAAATGAGAGCATAGAATATAATTAGCTACCCACCAGTACACGACAATATACTGATCCTTGCTCTCCACAAGTGCTCCGAACCCAGAATGCATGCCTAGGAACTGAAGGCAACGTTGGGTACATTTTGAAGCCTTGCTAGCATGTGAAGGCGATAACCTTTTGAAGACTCTGACCAATATCTATGTCACATCAACTCTCTCCGATCCCAGTCAAGAGAGAATGTTTTGTTGCTTGTATATAAAGGGATGTAAATATATGGAATGACTATCTCATCAGAGTAAGTTTGTAAGCCATGCGGTACCTTTTGTAATCGAGTCTTATAAATAAGTTATTATCAATGAAAGACAAGTTTTCTTCTGTATCAAATATGTTGTTCAATTTCTGCGTACACACTTTGCTGTTGTGTTTTAGATAACCTTATGAATGTGCCCTGTGCGAGCGCAACCTAGGCTCGTACGACATCATACCCGGGGGACGGCTATCGATTCTCCGAAATCGGGGCATGACATAATGGTATCAGAGCATGGCTAATTTAACCTGAATATTAACCAAACAAAAAGCCTAACATATACCATAAATCATTTTCTTGTGTCTATGTGTCCATGTTGTGTTTGAATACGTGTCAAAATTTTGTCATATATATAACCTTATAAATCTATAAGAAAAAATTAGAATTAAAATTCTGAATTCTAAATGAAATTTAATCCTAAACTATAAGAATTTTAAAGACATCAAATTTAAGAAGGATGAGGGCTTGCCTTAATTTTAGCAAAATCTAGAATCCCTTTTCAAATCCCAAATCAATCCTTGTGGCTTCCTATAATTTCCTTTTTCAAAAATTTAGGATCTGACCTACGTTTAGAAATAGAAAGAAAATTATAGAAAAAAGGTTATACCTAGAGTGTAAGGAGAAAGAGAAGGAGAAGTGGTTGGAGCTGAGGAGGGGCTGGCCAGCGGTCGGCATGACTGCGGTGGCCGACGGCACCTGTAATGCCCCGCTCCGTACGGTGCATTATGCTGAGTCATTGACTCGAAGAGTTGCGTTGACCCGATTACGTATCGATGCGAATCGATACAAAGTGTTAAGTTGTCCCGAGCAATGCATCAAACTAAGTCGATACGAAGAGTTGCCTTGTCCCAAAGAATGCATCGAGCGAATCGATGCGAAGCGCCGTGTTGCCTCGAAGGATAAGTGCGTTGAGACGGCTCAAAGATTCTAAGAAATCGAATCGAACAAGGCTCAAGTCCGAATCGATGCAAGTATTGATTTTAATTGGTTTCATGTGCAGGCTATACGTTTACGCTGAAATGTTAGAGGTCGATCTTTTGCCTTATTCAGTAAGGGGACCGCGAAAGCAAATCGTCGCCTTGCGACAGACTGAGGCGGTGGCATGGTAAGCCCAAATCGGACGTATAATTTGATAAGCAAGAAGTGCTCGAATGGCTAAGTCAGGAGAGTGACCGTGCAAAGAAGTTATAAAATCGAGCCGCAACGGTTCGGCGAAACGATAAGGCGCATTAATTCAAGGTGGGGGGGACATTAACTCTCTTTCCTACTCCGTCATGCTTAAGTAAAAAATATATCATTAAATGCTGAGTTAACCTATCAATGCCACGGGCGTGGCTCGATAGAGAGATAAACGTAGTGCGTGTCGAACACTAGATAGAATAATTGAAATGAATCATACGACAGATGTACGAGTCGCTATAGAACATTGGATATCGCAAAGGCGAGCGCCTCGGTACGCAAGCCGCAAGAGCATGGGATAACTGTACTCGGAGAGTGCCTTAGTGCACGAACCATACCGTGCCTTCGTGCATGAGTTAGAATGGCTAGAACATTGAAAGACAATAGGTGAGCGCCCTAGCGCGCAAGCCACGCACATTGATTATTAAAGCATAAAAATACGGCTTCGACGCATGTAGCAAGTGCACGATGCGAAGGATAGATGATAAATGTGTCGAAACGTGCCTACGTGCATGAGATAATAAAAGGTTGCTTCGTTGCGAAAGAATACAGTTGTGGCATGAATGTGGCGGAACTGTCGGATATGACATAATACCTCGAAAGGTGTTCGAGACCTTCGGGTCGTTCGGTTGACGAGCATTGAGTTGAGGCATGATGCCATTGAAACGTTGAAACGAAGTATGAGACGTAAGAACATAGAAAGTTAACAGAAGAAATACGAGATGATAATGCGGCATGGTGCCTTCGAAATATTTGTGGCCTTTGGGCGTTCGTTGAGGACATTCGGACGTTGTGCCAATTGAAATAGAGATAAGCGAACTTGCGTGGTTGTATGAAAGATAAGATTCGTTGCATGGTCAAATGGACTTAAAGATATAAAAGCCCGTGCATGGGTATTCCCTCGAACGCGGTGCGCCAGGGCGTTGGGACCATTCGGCCTAGGAGGGATTCGTTTTCAGTATTGTTGGTGTACTTCATTTAGAAGGGTAGCGACCTTCTGGTGAATGTGATAAGCCACTTGCTTCAATTATTTCGATGGCCTCTGATGTTGGTTAGCAACCGTACAGAGTTAACATCGTCTTATGTTTCGATTTCGATAAATATAAGTCCATTCTAGCCCGGAAAGCTAGTGACCTTCATATAGTTAAGGGCGATGGGTTGGAAGTACAAGTTATACGTATCCTGCATGGATGGATCCTGAATAGCGAGCACTTATAACATGACAGGGAAAATGGATAGGCGTATTCACCTTGCGTCGGTGTAAGGGCGAGTGCGTCGATATTGCTAAGTTGCGCCACGAATCAAACACGAGATTGCTTGCCTGTTTACTTATATGAATTGAATAACATGCTTGCCATGCTTTACAGTCTTCGAATATGCCATGAACTCATCCTAAGGAGAACATAGAAAGAGAACTAAATTTGTATGTTTGCATGAATCAATACAATACTAAATGTCGGTTTGTTAAGTGGGTTTTTGATCAGTACAACGAGGACGAAAGTACTAATCCCCCACTAGTTTGCTAGCAGGTTCAGGGATTGGTCTGCTCGCGGCGGGGCTTCGCTTGAACGCGTTGAGGCTTGGAATGCCGAAGGGTATTTAAGCGTGCGATCGCATTGACGCTCGGACTCGCGATAGGATTGATGCGGCCGAGATATAGAAGGCATGATGTATGGAACGGTGAAATCCTTTGTGGGAAAGAGAGAACCTGAGTGTTTTAGCCAATCTGGCAAATTCCGTTGGGCTATCAAAAGCCTTTGTAATCTGATTTTGAATATCAATAAAGAGAAACGTTTCGTATACTTTGTTTTTCTTTCGTTGTTAATGTTCAACTCAAAGATAACCATTTGAGAATTTGTCATCTTGCCTTGTACGAGCGCAACTCCAGGCTCGTGCGGCATCACGCTCCATGCGAGGACAAAGATTCGAGTGATTCTGGGTCGGAGCGTGACAAATTGGAATCAGAGCTCTAGGCTCAATTTCCTCTGGACGCTTGCTTCATTACAATAAACGTTGCCCACCACCAATCGAAATCACTCTTGACTCTACTTGATGCCGCACTGGATGTTCCATACAATAAGTCTAATACAAATTATGTAATTTTGTCGCGTGTTGTTTTGGAAATTACATGGTGTTGCTAGAAAAGTTGCGGAAGGTTTGTTGCTACAAGTGCAACAAGTTGCGAGATGTGAATTCAAGGATATGTTGCTGCGGATGCAACACGTCGTGAATTGTAATTTGAGATATTCGTTGTTTGCAACGAACGATACGAGAAATGTTGGTTGCATCGATACAATAAAAGTTGTGGAATGTTGCTGCAGCAATTGCCATGCGTTGATTGTAAATGATGCATTGAAAAGAAAAATAAAAGTTGATATGGAATGTGTCGAACGGATTCACATATTGATTCGAATGTGCATTACGATGGAAAGCGATATGTCAATATCGAATGTGTTGAACGAATTTGAGCATTGACTTTGAATGTCGGAAATAAATCGATGCACGAGGTGCGGTAAATATCGAAAATAAATCGTTGTATGATGTGCAACGCATGTCGAAAGTAAAATTATTGTACATGGTGCAACGCATGTCAAAAGTAAAATTTTTGCACGTGACGCAACGCGTATCAAAGTAAAATTGCTGCACGAAGTGCGACGGATATCGAGAATGAATTATTGTACAAGATGCAGCGAAAGAAAACAAAAGTTATAAATCGAGAAACGAAATCGGTTCGGTTGCGCACCGAGCTTGTGTTGGCAAATAAATGCATTGGCCGAGTTGCGTCAGATTTTGATTAAAATCAGAGTTACGGTTGTGATCAAGCACGATCACTGCGAAAATCGTGAGTCGGAAGAGATCGTTGGTTCGTAAAGAGTATGTTGCGATGAAAGTAACTTGATTTCTGGGTGGTATATGGCATACCACCGATGCAATTAATGGCTCAATTCCGAGTGGTATATGTAATACCATTTGTGCGATGAAATATATCAACGTATTGTGAGAATTGTGAAAGGTTTGTCCGCAACGGACGGGATAGCACCGAGTCTCGAATAAGAATTTGTACGACGGCATGTTGATGCAAGTGTTCTTCGATGATCGGTTAGAACGGTGAGGCGGGACTTGTAACATTGAATGATACGTCGAATAAAAATTTATGTGTCGGTCGAATGACGGGAACTAGCGAAACGATTATGCCTTGAGGCAACAATCGGATCGACGGGATAGAAAACTCGAAACGTTGAAATCGAACCGCACGACTTGCGAGCTCGATGAAAATATTGGGCTATACAAATTATAATCGAATCGCACAACTTGCGATTTCGATAGAAATGTTAGCCGATGTAAAGTGAAATCTAATCGTACGACTTACGATTCGATAAGAAATATTGGGCGAGACAAAATGTAATCGGATCGCACGATGTGCGACTTCGGTAAGAAAGTTGGTTGACGTGAGTAATCGTGTCTAAGAAATAGTTGGCTACGTTACGGCGAAACTCGTTTGAGTACGACTGAAAATATGCGAAACTTAGAGGGCGAGATCGTATGACTCGAGGGTTCGATGTTGGATAATCGGTAACTCAGTTACGCGATCAAAGTATAGCGGGATGCGACAAATCGGAGAACGAGCTGATACGTATGAAAAAGTTCGTTGCGAACTTGGATGTATGCGATGCGAGTTAAGTTGACGTTGAAACGGATTCAAAGTTGACCCTTACGTTATCGAAATGGATACGACGTATCGAGATCAATACGTAAGGAAATGTAAACGACGTGAGAATACAAAATAGAGTGTGCCTCGCGCTATGAAATTTTGTAAGTAACGATACGAGAATGAAACGAACTGGTTGATCGTAAATTTTATGATTGATCAGGGCGAGAATATAAGTCATCGACGATTGCTCGATGCATATAGCATCTCGTGTGTCGACCGCGAAATAAGATAGACTCGAACTCGATACGAGTAGATGTTTCGTAAATTGCGGAATCATCGACGATAGTGCATGACTTTACTCGGAGGATAGTTGCGCATCAGTTGCACCGATAGAAATGGTTATGTACAGATTTGGGTAGTCGCATAGAAATCGTCGGAACGTGATTTGGCTCCGAAATAAGATATAACATGGTTCGTAGTAAACTGTCCTTCGGTGATGATCCACAATTATCGAGCGTAGCTTCGGGGCAGCTGACCCTAGAAGACTTGACCGCCAAATCAAATTGAATATTGTAGACCGTAAGATGACCCATGCGATATCGCATATGAGATTGCATCGATAACAAATACAATGTGGTGCATGTTGACGATAAGTCTAAGAAATCGAGAATTGTTGGAACAACTTTCGATTGAAAATGATATAGTTAGATTGAGTGTTCGTCGGATGAATATTTGAATGGTTATGTTGGTCGACGATCAAACTAAAAATTCACCAACGAACTTAGTGATTCGGATAGACGATTGCGAGAATCGTGCTATGCACGAGAGGGAATGATAAGGGAATGACTTACGAGTCATGTCGTTAGATTCGGATTCACCTTGCAATTGAGCTTGTGTGAATTGAACTTATGTTCGATGTTGCGAGACTGATAAGTCAGGAATTTGGCTAGTGAATTTCCTACTCGATAGGAATCGAACGTAAGGCGTATCGTAAGGACCTTCGTATAAAATACGATCGTTGTCTTGAGCACGGTCGCCTCGATGTAAACTGTCATGTCGGATAGATTGTGGCCTTTGTGCAATATCAATTTAAACTTGCGTCGGAAGGATTTGAGCACGGTGTCTAGGTAAGTCACCTAGTGGACGTAGTCCTGAATGTTGATGCTTTTGCAAGTCAACAAAAGAGAATCATGTCGAGATAAGATACGAAGTAAAATATCAGAAATCGTTGGATAAGTGACGCCGAACACAAGGCGTTGCGGAGACTCGTTGTGATCAGATACGCGACGGTTTGATACGATGCATAGAATTGATAGTCCCGATAAAACATACAAAGTGAGAAATACAATTTTTGAATCGCATCGTGTGCCTTAACTTTTGTTGGAGGATCGCGTATGTATCAATATGCATATACAATAGAATTGCGAGAACTTATGCTAGAGCCCAAGTCCGATCGAGAGTACGAGAAGGCAAGTAATTGAGAATAAGAAGTTATATGTTTGCGTTGTTCCGATATCTTACAACTGAGCTTGGCTGAAATGCATATATTGGTGGGACGCCTAAAATATGTGTATGATTCCAAACTAAGTTGTACGATCCAAACGATAATGAGATGAGATCGGGGAACGATCTAATGAAACCCTTGGAAATTTAGTATTGGTTTCGGTTCGGGACGTACCTTGTTTTGAGTGGTATATTATGTAATGCCCCACTCCGTACGGTACATTATGCTGAGTCATTGACTCGAAGAGTTGCGTTGACCCGATTATGTATCGATGCGAATATACAAAGTGTTAATTTGTCCCGAACAATGCATCAAACTAAGTCGATGCGAAGAGTTGCCTTATCCCAAAGAATGCATCGAGCGATTCGATGCGAAGCGCCGCGTTGCCTCGAAGGATAAGTGCGTTGAGACGGCTCGAAGATTCTAAGAAATCGAATCGACCAAGGCGCAAGTCCGAATCGATGCAAGTATTGATTTTAGTTGGTTTCATGTGCAGGCTATACGTTTACGCTGAAATGTTAGAGGTCGATCTTTTGCCTTATTCAGTAAGGGGTCCACGAAAGCAAATCGTCGCCTTGCGACGGACTGAGGCGGTGGCATGGTAAGCCCAAATCGGACGTATAATTTGATAAGCATGAAGTGCTCGAATGGATAAGTCAGAAGAGTGGCCGTGCAACGAAGTTATAAAATCGAGCCGCAATGGCTCGGCGAAACGACAAGACGTATTGATTCAAGGTGGGGGGATATTAACTCTCTTTTCTACTCCGTCATGCTTAAGTAAAATATATATCTTTGAATGCTGAGTTAACCTATCAATGCCACGGGCGTGGCTCGATAGAGATAAACGTAGTGCGTGTCGAACACTAGATAGAATAATTGAAATGAATCATACGGCAGATGTACGAGTCGCTATGGAACATTGGATATCGCAAAGGCGAGCGCCTCGGTGCGCAAGCCGCAAGAACATGGGATAACTGTACTCGACGAGTGCCTTAGTGCACGAACCATACCGTGCCTTCGCGCACGAGTTAGAATGGCTAAAACATTGAAAGACAATAGGTGAGCGCCCTAGCGCACAAGCCACGGACATTGAATACTAAAGCATAGAAATACGGCTTCGACGCATGCATCAAGTGCACGACGCGAAGGATAGATGATAAATGTGTCGAAACGTGCCTACGTGCATAAGATAATAAAAGGTGGCTTCGTTGCGAAAGAATACAGTTGTGGCATGAATGTGGTAGAACTGTCGGATATGACATAATGCCTCGAAAGGTGTTCGGGACCTTCGGGTCGTTCGGTTGACGAGCATTGAGTTGAGACATGATGCCATTGAAACATTGAAATGAAGTATGAGATGTAAGAACATAGAAAGTTAACGGAAGAAATACGAGATAATAATACGGCATGGTGCCTTCGAATTGTTTGTGGCCTTCGGGCGTTCGTTGAGGACATTCGGGCGTTGTGCCAATTGAAATAGAGATAAGCGAACTTGCTTGGTTGTATGAAAGATAAGATTCATTGCGTGGTCAAATGGACTTAAAGATATAAAAGCCCGTGCATGGGTATTCCCTCGAACGCGATGCGCCAGGGCGCTGGGACCGTTCGGCCTAGGAGGGATTCGTTTTCAGTATTGTTGGTGCACTTCATTTAGAAGGGTAGCGACCTTCTGGTGAATGTGATAAGCCACTTGCTGCGATTATTTCGATGGCCTCTGATGTTGGTTAGCAACCGCACAGAGTTAACATCGTCTTATGTTTCGATTTCAATAAATATAAGTCCATTCTAGCCCGGAAAGCTAGTGACATTCATATAGTTAAGGGCGATGGGTTGGAAGTACAAGGTATACGTATCCTGCATGGATGGATCCTCAATAGCGAGCACTTATAACATGACAGGGAAAACGGATAGGCGTATTCACCTTGCGTCGGTACAAGGGCGAGTGCGTCGATATTGATAAGTTGTGCCACGAATCAAACACGAGATTGCTTGCCTGTTTACTTATGCGAATTGAATAATATGCTTGCCATGCTTTACAGTCTTCGAATATGCCATGAACTCATCCTAAGGAGAACATAGAAAGAGAACTAAATTTGTATGTGTAGGTCCTAAAAATCAAGTTGCACCCATCAAAAAAGTAATGAAAATCAAATTGCGCACACTTCAATAAACTGCGCAGGAAGCAGATTACACAACAAATCAACTGCGCGAGGCCGAACCGCGCTAACATCCAAGCGCGCAATGCTGACATGGCAACGTCATCATTACCTGACACAAAATCAAATCTTCTGACAACTGACAGCCCGAAAAGTGAGGAGTCTGTTCGTTTCTCGAGCCGCGCCGTATTTGAGAACAGCTGTACAGCTAGCGCAATCCGCCAGCTCAACCGAAACGCAGTCTACCAGATCCTCTTTAGCGCAGTTCAATCCCAGCGCAGTCTGAAGCTAGCGCAGTCCAAGCAGCACAATCCATCAAAATAATTGACAATTCATACGTGGCCTACATGCCATCAATTTCTCACCACGTGGCAACCGTCTGTACATGACCATGCGCATTTTAATCAAACAATGCCATGCGTCTAATATAGTTGAGCCACGATCGAGTAACTGCCAGTGCAGCTCGCTGCTTGCGCAGTCCAATGCCTGCACAATCTAGTCTGCGCAATCCAGAAATAACTACTAATTAGTTATTTTCCAGAACTCTATAAATAGAGTTTCAAGTCCTTCATTATCATCATCAGATCATTCAAGATCATCACAGAGAAATCAGGAGTTCTTGCCCAAGTGCTGCTGCATTCTTCAGAGGCTATCGTCTTCACAGTTCACATGTCCAAGGGATAAAGCGATCGTCTTCAGATCGGATTCCTATAGTTGTACTTTCCCAGAATTCAATTGTAATCTTCTTACAAAGTTTGTGAAATAAAAGAACTTTTATTTTTGCAAACAAAATGGCGACTCTGCTGGGGAGGACTTTCTCCTCCGACGAGGAAGTGACAACTCAATGTGACGTTGCGTCTATCAGAAAGACGCAAAAGACGCTGGTTGTGAAGGTCAACCAGACTGCTTACGAGACGATGATCAACTCTGGGGCTACTCATCGCACTGCAACCTCTGCCAAGAGCAAGGTTCGTTCAGTGTGGACTCCAAAGTCCTCTGCACAATCCTCTGTACAACCTGCTGTCTCTGCTGCTAAGGAGCCAAATGGCCACTTCTGCTCCTGCGTAAAACACCATTCGCACTACCAAAGTGCAAGCCAGAACTCCTGCACAGTGTACTGCTCCTCTTGCTGCTGCGCAAGCCACTTCCTACGCTGCTATAGCCGAGTGCAAGACTCCTCTTCCCCTGGTGCAGTTGGCTGCAACTTCACCTGCGCAATCCACTCCTGCAACCAGAGTGCAACTCAAATATTCTGAAGCCAGAACTCCTGCTGCACAAACTACAGTTTCTGTGGCCAAAAGGCCATCTGTCAAAACTTCCCAGGCGCAATCAATCCTAGCGCAAGCTGTTCCAGCACAGTCTAATAGGGATAGTCCATTGGCTAATCTCTCTTCTTCTCACAGCAAGGGAAAAGACTCTGTTCTTCTTCCCAAGCACCCTGTTGCTCTAGCGCAATCCACTCGGGGTAGTCTGTTGGCTTTTCCTCCTCCTCCTCAGAACAAAGAAAAAGGCCCGTTGGTCTTTTCTTAATCTTTTTCGTTCTACGACTTAGAAGACAATAGAGGGAAACGCTCTTTAGCCAACCCTTCTTCACAAAACAAGGGAAAAGGTCCTCTGGTCTTTTCTCAGTCTTCTCCGTTTTTTACCGTAGAAGATCAAGCTGAACGTGTCTCGACACCAATCAGTACAAGAACTTTCTCAAACAAGAGTTCTTTCCTCCCTGCCAAAGGGAAGTGTACTAATCAAAGAGGTATTCTGCCTACTCCGGTAGCAGAATTCCAAGATCTCCCAACTCTCCGGATATCCCACTCAAAACAAGGAAAATTACTGGTGTCTCAGACAGAAACCCCTGGGGGTGAATTTGCTGATCTACGGACTTATCTCAATAGACCAGCTTCTATGAAACGTATGCAGCCAATGCCAAAGATGAACCTACATCAGAGGCAAACTTCCAAGATGAAAAATCTTGACACCTATGCTAATGAGGTGAGTACTTCTCTGTATACTCACGGGACAAAACATCTGAAGAACCGAAACCATGTTCCGAATGTGGTCAAAGAACATATTCCTCAGACTTTTTCTCGTCCCGTCATTGTTTTTGATCTCCAAGAGCACCTCAAGCAAAAGCAGGATAATATCTCAACACCTCCAGTTCGGCCACTTGGACACCATTGTAATCACAAGGTTGTCATCAAGTGCTGTTGTCAGACAACAAAACGATCTGTCTTCGATCGTTTGAATTTTGCAACGTCTGAACCAATGTCATAAGATGAAGACGAAGTGCTGTATGCTTCCGTTAGCATGACTTCCCAAGACACTGGGGTAGAAAGTGCTCCAAATACGGCAAGCCTCGTAGGCCCAGCCAGCGGTATTTAGATTTACTCCAAGAATCTTCTGAAGGAGTATTTTGACATACCAGATCCCAAAGCCGAGACACAATCGGTCAAAAGAATCTTCTCCAAGATCCTTCTGGTCATCTTCCTACTTCTTATTCAGGAGATGATTCCTTCTCTGATTATGATGCATATAGCGAAAGTTCTGAACATACAGTATCTTCTACTGTACCTAGAGAAGTGACAGCATACGTTGTCACTGAAGACCCAAATGCTTTCAGTTCAGCAAATCAAGAACAACGAATAGCTGCACTGGAGGATAAACTAAAGACCATGGCTGAAATGGTCGTAAGTATGCATTCTATTATTGTGGCCCAACATATAGTACCACCGACCGTACCTGCTGTAAATCCTGAGATTATAGCATCGTCACTGCCTGTCAATGCCAGTATGAGGGTAGTATCTCCTCAAATACCCCCTATACAAATTCAACCCACACCCAGTCAGTCAGGAGCTGGGGGTAGCACTTACCATGCTGTTCCTCCTTCTAACACTCAGCCTGCTCCTTCTGCGTCATCGGAGGATGCTAATGAAGCTGTCAAACTCCTGTGCACTCAATTCGAGGCCTTCAAAGAGAAGGACAACTTACAGAGATTGGGGATCAAACAACCCTATCCAGTTGAATGGAAGGAAGTCCCATTTCCTCCAAAGTATAAAATCCCTACAATTTTGCTGTTTGACGGCAGCACTTCTCTAATTCAGTTCATTAACCACTTTGAGGTAATGACTGTTCAACTTCAGCCAAATGACGCTCTTCTTACCAGGGTGTTCGTCGGCTGTTTAGCCGGTATAGCATACGATTGGTACAGGAGCTTGCCCGATGGCTGTATCACCTCTTTCTCGGGTTTGAAACAAATCTTCTTGGAGCGATTCTCTGAGGGAATCAACGATATGACCATGTTGGCCCTCAACAAGATCAAACAAAGACATAATGAAACTGCTGAGAGTTTTATTGAAAGATTCTGCCGAGAAGCGTTAAAGATGCCTCCTGGAACTCCGGCTGCTGTCACTATAGATACCTGCAAGGCAAATCTTTTGCCTATCATCAGCATGTGGACGGGGTCAACTCAGTTTTAAGACTGGACATCATTCATTGTCAATGCTAAAGCAGCTGAAGTTAGCACTGACAAATTTAAGCAGTTGGGGGTACATATGTCTAACCCCGACCGGGATGAACACCCGACAGCTAGTAGCGGTAATCGCCAGAATAACCGCAAGGGTAAAAAAACTTTGAACATCAATCTGAAGAACAAATAATCTCTGGCTGTCAACATAGCTCCACCTACGTCTGCTTCTACTCCTTCTGTCCATCCACCAAGGGAACCTCGTCCAAAAGTAGAGTACTCCTTTGACGAGAACGACACCGTGAGCATCTTCGATTGCTTAATCAAAAGCAATAAGCTCCAACTCCCAGACCCGAAGAAGCCTGACGAGGTTGGTAAGACTGATCATCCTAAATACTGTATTTATCACATGTTCATTGGTCATCCCACTCGAGCATGTTACGTGCTCAAAGGCAAAATTTAGGAGTTAGTCAATGCTGGTGTTGTCACTCTTCAACAAGATGAGAAGACTGTTACCGCAAACATGGTCTCAGTACAGTTCGGTAACTTTCCTCCACAGATGGTACAGCATGGTGTCATCCCTATCCCCAAGGCCACTCTTGAGATCGAGAATCTCCCCCCTCTACGGAGTGAAGGTCTCGTCCCCTTATCTATTGATAACGGCGAGATTATGTGGATTCATCCTGATCTTGTTTCTGACTTCAAGGCTCCTTCTAAGCAAAAAGACCGCTCCAAGGGCAAAACAAAAATCTATAATATGGTATCTTTTGACCTCATAGTTGAAGAAGAAATCCTGCTGGGTACCAGGTCAGGGAAAGCCTACCTACGGGAAGTTCCTAAAAATCAAGAAAACCCTACTTCTTTTTCTGAGTCTGCACCAGTGCAACCTGTCTCTGTTGAGGGCATCCCTGCTGTGTCCTCATGGTTGTAGATCCTACTCCTCCCAAGCCGACAGTAGCCGATAAAGGCAAACAACAAGTCCGCTTCGACAAACCTTTGAAGAAGTTATCTCCTTCTGGACTTGAGAAGCCATACAACTTTGATATTTTGGCCCGACTAGCTAATACACCGACCAGGCTGTCAATCTTCGAGCTCTTGCGCCTCTCCAAAGAGACTCGAGAAACTCTGAGTGAAGCTCTCAGGCAGGCAAAAACCTGTCTAATCCTTCTGAAGAAGCCGAAAGCAGAGCCTGTCTCTTGCCTCCATTGTCACAGTGTGTTGGAGTTAATTCCAAACATTACCTTCACACAGGATGATATGCTGATGGAAGACAATATACATGACCGTCCTCTATACTATACAGGATATGTCGACTCCATGAAAGTCGATCGTATTCTGATAGATCCTGGGTCTGCCCTCAGCATCATACAGAAGACAATGTTAGATGCACTGAAGATCCCAGTACATAGTCTTTCCAGTACAATCACCACCATCCTGGGGTTCAACCAAGGAAGAAGTGAGCCTTTGGGCAAGATCCGCCTAAAACTCCAAATAGGCAATCTCCGTACAAAGGTGACCTTCTACATTATAGACAATCATGGTTGCTCTTACAATGCTCTTTTGGGGAGACCATTTCTTCACGAACACAACATTGTTCCTTCGACTCTCCATCAATGTTTCAAGTATGTTGATGACAATGGAGAAGTTCAAAAAGAGGTTGCAGATCTCTATCCTTTCAAAGGTGTCTAAGCATATTGCAACGATACTCGCATGTATAAGGATGAGTTCATGAAGGTAGTACTGGCTCTGGACACTGAAGAAGAACAAGAAACAGTGCCCAATGACACCCTCATCATACCTGTCAAAGAGCGTATTTCTCGTCCTCAATCCTCCAAACCACTGGCTATTCACTTGCCAGTCCAGAAGCAACCAACTGATGGTGGTCAAAATCAAAGGAAGCTCATCTCTTCTGAGCCACTTGTTATCGACCTACGTCGTAACAAGGAAAAAAGGTAGCTCATCTCTTCTGAGCCACTTGTTGTTGATTTATCTCATAACAAGGATAAAAAGGAGCTCACCTCCTCTGAGCCGCTTGTTATTGACCTCCGTCGTAACAAGTCCAATCCTCCTCCACGTTCTTCTTCTCCCTCTCTTGTAATCAATCTGACCAAGCCTGCTAAGGCTAAAGGTTCTGTTGTAAATACAGATGTATAAATCAATGAAAAAATATCTACTTTCCAGTATACTGATGTCATTTATCATGCTAAGTGCTATTTGGATATGTTAGATAGCTTTCAGTCATTTACAATGGGAGTTGTATAGTCTCTTCAAACAGAGGTCTTATTCGAATACCCAGATGATTCATACTTTGTTGTCCCTTCTCGAAAGAGAGGCGAGAGTCCAATACTTTTTAGTAAAGGACCAGAACAAAAATTCAGTTATACAGATGATAGCAAAAATAACGATATGGGACGTCTCCAACTTCGTCATTATAGTCAACAATTAAAAGACATCATCCGAAAGATGGGTTATGATTTGAAGAATGGCCTCAACTACGGTAAGGGTAGAAGAACTCCTATCCGTACGGCCGTTCCGGAAAAAAAATCAGAGATGTACTACAACAGGACAAAAAGAGGTCTCGGATATGCTTCACCTCCGATCTTATCTCCAGCAGTCTCTGAGTCTGATAGTAAAGAGCGCTCTAACTCTTCTGATTCCAGATCTTCTAACATGGTCTCCGCCGAACTTCCAGAAGGTTATGACGAAGATATTGAAGAAAGTCCTGAAACAGATCCTTGGGCTCAACGAATGGGTACCCAATGGGAACTCCGATTCGAACAACGAGAACCTCCTACCGAAGATCAAATGGTCCAAATTGATGTAGGGGAAAGTGGGTTACCTCGTCCAATATTCTTCAGCAAGAACCTCCCCGAGGCGGATAAGCAAGAATTAATTCTTCTTATTCGAGAATACATTGATGTCTTCGCCTAGAGTTATGAAGACATGCCAGGTTTAGATCCCAAAGTTGCCACTCATAAACTGAATATTTTGCCTAATGCAAAACCAGTTAAACAACATCAAAGGCGATTCAAGCCAGAAATGATGAACACTATTGATGATGAAGTCAAAAAGCTCATAGCTTGTGGCTTTATTCGAGAAGAACAACATCCAGATTGGGTAGCCAATGTTGTCCCAGTCTTAAAGAAAATTGGTAAAGTTCGAGTTTGTATCGACTTTCGGGATCTTAATAAAGCCTATCCAAAAGATGAGTTTTCTCTCCCTATCACAGATGTCATGATCGACAATACTTGTGGGTTCGAAAGGATATCCTTCATGGATGGATTCTTCGGATACAATCAAATTCGGATGAATCCTGAAGATAAAAAACACACTTCTTTTTGCACTCCTCGTGTAGTCTACTGCTATACCGTGATGCCATTTGGTCTCAAGAACGCTGGTGCAACTCACCAACGAGCTATGAGTACTATCTTTTGAGATCATCTACGCAAGACTGTCGAATGCTATGTGGACGATATTGCTGTCAAGAGTCGTCTAAAGGAAGATCACATCCAAGATTTGAGAACTATCTTCAATCTAATATGCCAACATCAGTTGAAAATGAATCCCACCAAGTCATTCTTGGGTGTCTCTAGTGGTAAATTTCTCGGCTTCGTCATTACCTCTAAAGGTATACACGTGGATCCCGAGAAGATCAAAGCCATTCAAGAGATGCGTCCTCCACGTAACCTAAAAAAGCTACGAGGATTCTAAGGTCGACTTGCGTACCTCAGGAGATTCATTTCAAATCTGTTTGGACGCTGCAGACCAATTACTCAGTTAATGAAGAAGGGTGTATCTTTCATTTGGACTGAAGAATGTCAACGAGCATTTGATGACATAAAACAGTATCTCATGAACCCACTAGTCTTGGTGCCACCAATCTCTGGCATACCATTCTTAATATATATCCGTGCTATGGATCATTCATTGGGTGCTTTACTTGCCCAGAAGAACAAAGAAGGCCATGAACAGGCCATCTATTATCTCAGTTGTACTATAATTGGTGCCGAACACCGTTATAGTCCGGTTGAAAGAATGCTTAGCTCTTATGTTCGCTGTTCAAAAGACTCGGCATTACATCATTAGACAAACTATTTATGTCATATTCCGAGTTAATCCTCTTCAGGTACTGATGAAGAAGCCAAGTACACTCAACTCTCGATTGGCTACATGGGCCATTCTGCTAGCCTAATATGACATGGTATATGTTCCACAAAAGTCTGTCAAAGGTCAAGCACTGGCTGACTTCTTAGCGGCTCAACCTATACCGGAGACATCCAAACTCTATGATAAAATTCCAGACGAGACATTGGAATCAAATATGATCTCCGAAGAATTTCCTACCTGGCGTCTATTCTTTGACGGTGCATCCAGGATCGGGCCGAATGGTGCCAGTGTCGCAGGAGTTGGAGTTTTTCTTGTTTCTCCAGACGGGTCAACTATCTAAAGAGCCTACTCTCTAGATGAACCTTGCTCCAACAACGTAGCAGAATACAACGCTCTTCTCATTGGTCTTCAATTAGCTAAACAACTAGACGTCAAATATCTTGAAGTTTATGGCGACTCCAAGCTGGTTGTTAACCAGGTTAGAGGAATCTATGAAGTTCGTCATCAAGATTTAGTGCCTTATCATGAAGCGACAATCAGCATGGCTACATCATTCAAAGCCTTCTTCATCGAATATGTCCGCCGGGCTTGCAATACTGAAGTAGATGCTTTGGCCAATCTTGCAGCAGTCTTAGCCATCCCAGTTAAAAGACAGCAAGTGGTGGTTGTCTCTAATTGAGAATTATTCTGCATCGAAAACAATCGTAATATTGAGTTTAGTAATTTTACTGAGGCTAATGTTATCAGTGAAGATTAGAGAACTCCCTTCATCGATTTTGTGGTCCATGATATACTTCCTGAAGACCCCAAGGAGGCTACGAGTATTCGTCGACGATCTCTCCGATTCTACTATAATCAGACCACTAAAACTCTCTATCGACGGACTTATGACGGTCTTCTTTTGCGCTGTCTTGATGGTGATGAAGCGAAGCAAGTATTGCGTGAAGTTCATGATGGTGTTTGCGGAGCACATCCACCCGGCCCTAAGCTACAAGACCGTATCCGACGCATGGGCTACTACTGGCCCTCTATGGTATCCGATGCCATCGAATATGCAAGGAAGTGTCGAGCCTGTCAAATCCATGCAGATTTCATACATCAACCATTAGAATTCCTTCATCCGACTGCTGCTTCCTGGCCTTTCGAAGCTTGGGGCATGGATATTATAGGTCCCATTAATCCTCCTTCTTCTAAAGGACATCGGTTTATACTCGCCATAATAGATTATTTCTCCAAGTGGACCGAAGCTATACCCTTGACAGAAGTCAAAACCAGCAGCGTCATCAACTTCGTCAAATATCATATCATTTATAGATTTGGTGTACCTCGACGAATCATTCATGACAACGGACCTCAATTTATCAGCCAAAAGTTTACAAGATTCTGCGATGATCACCAGATTGACAATATCGCTTCGACAGCCTACAATCCTGCTGCTAATGGCTTGGCTAAAGCCTTCAACAAAACTATCATCAAGCTCCTTAAGAAGTTTGTGTCTACTAACAAACGAAATTGAAGTAAAAAGCTTGGAGAATGTCTTTGGGCCTATCGTAGTACGGTCCGCAACCCTACAGGCTGTACACCTTTCTCTTTAGTGTATGGTTGCGAAGCAGTTCTACCCCTGAAACTTCAAATTCTGTCCTTAAGGATTGCCATCGCTAATGAGCTGACAACGGAGAACAACGATATTCTTCGACTTCAGGAATTGGAGGCGCTTGATGAGAACCGGCTATTGGCTCAACAGCATATTGAGTTATACCAAGCCCGCATCTCGAAGACTTTCAACCATAAAGTTAAAGTCAGAGCCTTTCAGAAAGGGGAGCTCGTTCTAACAGTCAGACGTCCCATGACTATGACTCACATGAGCAAAGGCAAGTTCGATGCAAAGTGGAAAGGGCCTTACATTGTGAGCAAAGTCTTTTCAAATGGAGCCTATCAACTCTTAGAGCTGGACGGTCGAGTTTCTATGATGCCTATTAATGGCAAATTCCTTAAGAAATACTATATATGAATGTAACAAGGATTTCATGTAAATATAACAAGACAGTGCATAAATAAAGTTTGATTTTATTTCATCATGAATGACGTTATATAATATCAAGGATGAGAATCACTATCGTCCTTTTTATAGACAGGACGAGGACCACTGTCGTCCTTCTCAAAAACATAATCGGCAAAAGAGCCGAGAACATCCTTGTTCGAACCCACCAGGAACTTGCAAGCAGCCATCCTCATGGCCTTTTCTTCTTCAATCTTCCCTGGTTCAAGTAGGAAGTGCAAGATATCCCGCGATGGCTTGGGTGCAGATGAACCTTCGCCCGCCTCTGTCTGCTTTGACTGGGTCATCTCAATTGGATGTTCCTCAGTGCCCACATCAACCTTCGGGGTGATCTCAGTCTTCTTGGATGCATCTCCAGACGACATCCTTATGTTGAAAAGTGAAAGTGATCATTCCATCTAATTTTCTGTTCTATTTATAGACAGAGATTCATGAAACAACGAAGCGACACATTCATCTGACGGTTCGTTCGTTCATTACATCCATCTGATGGCTCGCCCATTTATTACATTCATCTGACGATTCGTCCGTTCACTACATTCATCCGATGGTTCACCCATTCATCACATTCATCTGACGGTTCACCCGTTCATCACATTCATCCGACGGTTCGCCCGTTCATCACATTCATCCGACGGTTCTCCCTTTTATTACATTCATCCGACGGTTCGCCCGTTCATCCCATTTATCCGACGGTTCACCCGTTCATCCATTCATCTGACGGATCACCCGTTCATCCAATTCCTCTGACGATTTATCCGTTCATTCCGACGATTCATTTCGTTCATGTATTTTGAAGATTTATCCGTTCATTCATATCAGTAACTTGTCATCTTTGATTAAGTTGTCTACTAAAATAATGATATTCAACAAATTATATTCTGCCATGTCCACATTACCTCTGAACAGATATAATAAATATAATTATTTTCTAAATCAAGAAATATATCATGTCCCGGACCTCTGAATATATTTTCTATCACTATTATTTATATCCGAATGAGATATGCAATAAATAATAGAGCCACAAAGAAAATGTCTTTTATTGATCAAAATTAAAAGGCATTACAAAATTACATGTCACAAAATAGAAGATACAAAAAGTCTTCCTATTCAGCTGGTGGAGTCATCAAATTAGCCATTTGCTGCTTTAAAGTTTGAAGTCGCTCCTCCCGGGAATCCATCACCCGCCTTCTAGCTTCCTCCATACCAGAATTTTCATCAAAAGTCGGTAAGGTTACTAGTCGACGGGAGATTTCAGCTTGATGAGTCCTGACATACTCATTTCTTTCGTGGGTCAGAACATCCAGTTGCTGGACTGCAGCTTGATGTTGAGTAGTCTCTTCTTCCAGAGCAAGTTGAACAATTCTCAACTCTTCTTGAAGTCGATCAAACTCTGCTTTCTGCTCCGCAACTTTCTTTTCCTTCTCTCCAACAGCAGATGCTATTATTTCCATCTGGGAGTTGTACTCTGAAGACTTGGCAGCAAAAGTGTCCAAGAAAACTTGGAAATCAGCTTTTGTAACTGTAGCCTCTCGAGACATCCTCTCAAACTCAGCATGTACCAAGGATTCCACCTCTCCCCGATTGAGATCTTTATAGATCTTAACGGATTCTTCCAGCACATCCAGTACGTGTTCAAGGTAAGCAGCTTGAGCTTCGTCACCTTGACTTCGGATGGCAGCAATCAAATAAGAGGTTGGACCCCTAACAGTGATGAAACCAATATCTTTTTTCTCTATTACCCTTTCTACTAAGGGTCCTAGTGAATTAAAAAAAAGGTTGGTGAAGGAGCCAATAATAAATCTATTAGTAGCTATGGTACCAAGTGTAGCAGCTACTCCCATGGACGTCGAAGCAGCAGGTGCTTGCACAGGCAGAAGTTCGACCACATGAACTGTAGTCTCTTTGGATAAAGGAGCCATGCTAGAGCTGGTTGCTCCTCCCAGATGTTCCTCTGTGAAATCAAAAAAAAACCCTATCAGCTTGCTGTCATTAGCAACTATCGAAAAGGATCAAAAGTAAGGGTAATCTTACCATTGCTAGGACCAGTGATCAGTTTGTCATCTGCTGACATGGGTTGTAGCCTCGCAGCGGTAGTTTCAGACATTACTACCTGGCTACTACCCACTTCAGAGCCGCCTGACAAGTGACGGCTACTGCTGGCTATCTCCTTTATTGGCACTATATCAGTACATGTCGAAGAAATCGGAGAAAGTTGAATTTCTGTATGAATAAAAATTAAGATGTCAGCTATTTAATCCATAAAAGAAAGGTGTTAATATCAGTCAATACCAATACCTCCTTGATGCGTGATAGTAGCTCCCTCCGGTGCTACTTCTTTAACCGCATTCTTCTCTGGTGATGCATGTACATCAGCATCCCCTTCTGGATTCAGAGTGTCATCAACAGCCTCTGCTGATGTATCTTCATCACTTGCACTCTCTTCTTGGGCTTCTTCACTATCAGTTGCGGCAACTGGATCTGCATCATCGTGGAAGCCAAAGTCACAATCGTCCAGTGCCTCAATCATTAATTTATCTTCTTTGGCACGTAGTGATCGAGGAGAAGCCGAAAGGTGGGCAGTTTCTATTTCTGGCTCATTTGGCTTCGCAGCTTCATCTGCTGTCTCTACAATTTCCTTCCTGGTCTCTACAGCCTCGTCTCTCTTCTCTGGACTGAGAGCTTCCTGCCTGGGTTCAATCGCAGGTGTAGGAGACGACATCATGACTCCGACAACAGCACTGGTTACGACCGATGATAGGATAGGTCTTGGAGGAGTGGCCACTTTTCTCCTGAAAACTATCTTCTTTCTGTATAAAGGTCTCTCCGGACTCTCTACATCTACAACATCTACTTGCCTTTGGAGAGAGGTCGGAGTTGTCGCTTCTTCTTTCTGGGTCGACTCAGTATGCTGTCGAGATTATGACCGGGTGGTAACCCTTTCTGAAGATTCTAAGACAATCTTCCTCTTAGCAACTGGAGAAGAAGGTCCTTCCATCTTCCTTTTCTTCCTTTCCTTGATGGGAGATCTGACAACCTTCAAGGAAACGCGTAGTGGCTCGTTGACTTCTTCAGGGAAGTTGGCTTCCCTTGAAGCTTCCAACGGTGCATCAACTGGCTCATCTTCTTCATCATTTCCAGGAGCCACCACAACAGATGCTCCCTTCTTTAATCGGGCCGCAGTCGCAAAACTGTCTACTAGACTAAAGTTCTCCGCAAAAGTATTCGCCGATGTGTAGAAGAGCAAATATGTATATAGCATACGAGGACCGGGATCGCTCTTTAGCGGCATCGAGAACATCGTCCTCGTGTCCCGAGCATTATAGTAAGCCCAAGCCCGAGCTCCATCGATCAAATAACCTTTTCCTTGTAGGCACGTTATGGCGTTACCTACGTGGAATTGGTCGTAGCCGAATTGGCGTACAAATTGGCTCGGGAGATAAGGCTCCAGATAGCACTCATCTTCAAATCGGTACACCAAGTGAGATGGCCGGATCGTCTTCAACCAGTTGAAAATTGTGTGGCCAAGAGGCTGTGCTCTCCCAGAGTCGACAAGGTTGGTGGACATATGCTCGTAGCCAGCAGGAAGGGGAACGCAATAGAAGTTCCATCCCTTTACAAGATTCAGAGCGCGTCTGCAATCTCTTAAAGTGGTGTATATCCACTTGCTTTTGGAGAATCTCCTCAAGAAGCTGCCACTCACCGCTCCCATATCGGGGTTCATCAGTGAAGGATAGTGCAGAAGTAGCCATCCGAACAAATATGTATATGGTAGCTCTAGCCGAGGAAAGCTTCCTTTCTCACCCTTTCCTCGAAGCATTTGATCAACAAAAAGGCGGAGGCCAGCATTTACTCTGCAAGTCATCGCTGACAATAGATCCATCCGGTAGCCAAAGACTAAGCGGACGGCAGCAAACAGCACGCCGCGATGAAAGCAATCGACGGCGCTGGCTCCAGGAATGACGTATCTTCAGAGCCAATAAGTGAGAAAACCCGCCAACTGGGCCTCCTTCGACATGGGTTTATAGCCCATCCTCATATAACTCTCAATAATATCATTTTTCTTAAGAGGGGGATATTGAAGATCATCTTCGATCTTGATATCCATATCCTTGTTCTCCTCCATCAACCCTATCACTTCGCTATGGCTATGTGGTCTGAAGAAGGAGGGTTGGCAGTTATCATGCTCCTTTGTCTTTTTCTCAATGATATGGTCGAGAAAGAGATACGGCAACCATTTTGTTGAGTAGCAGGTGCCGGATATACCACTCTTGTAGTACAAGGAACAGATCTTATAGTGGTATAGCAGCTCTTCGAAGACGGCCACCATGTGGCATTCTCTTGACGTAATTTGTCTAACTCATCATTGGTTGGGACAAATTCTTCGTAGGGGATATCCCCTATCGGCAAGCTGGAGATGTACTTTATCTCGGGTAAAGCCAATCCGATCTCTCCGCAGGGTGTCATAAAAGTCCCTGTTCTGTAATTGTATCTCTCTGCTAATGCAAGAAAGAGATGCAGAATAGGGGGAAACCATAAACGGTAGCATACACCGCTTGGTACAGCTCAATCTCCTTGAGCTTGTCTTCAAATTGAGCCAATATCCAATTGGCTATGCAGCTCCACCTCTTGTTATCTGGATTTACGAGACCAGTCAATCGAATATCTTGGTCTGGATATCTTTCCTCAACCTTCGCAAACTCGTTTACGAATATCGATGTTCTGATCGGTAGCAGCAGGGAAGAGTTTTCTGGTGGAATGCACCCAGGTTTCAGTCCTCTGAGTAGGGAGCTGTGATGCTCCGAGGAACTGTAGAACATGTCTTTGCTGTTCGGTCCCTTCTTTACACAGATGTTCCCCATTCGAGCTTGCTGGAGTGGAGTTATATCCCATTCTATCCTTCTAGGATAGCTCGCAAAAGCATAGCGGGACAAGGGAAGGCATCTGAAAATCTCCGGTAAAAGTATCATCTTTTCGTCTCTTTGAAAAAGTCTTTGCTCCATGCGGGGTCTAGGTTGGGAGTTCTTGTCAAAAGCCTCACCGAACAGAAATAATGGCTTCTTATGAGTAACCGTATCTGCAGTTTGGAGTGGCTGCCCGTTCATTAAACACAGCAGAGTTTCATTATCTTGTGCCATCAAGATGGCTTGCCGAGATGACGGCAAGGCATATTGAGGATATGTCACATGGGAAAGATCCTCCTTGAACTCAGGTTCAGCTAAAGATCCTGCAAAGACCTCATATTCTGGGTCTTTCCTAAGGTTAACTGCATCAAATAAAGAGATAAAGATCAGTACATGTAAAATCACAAAGTCTCTTTGAAAAGAGTTCATCAAATTGCGCTATATGCAAAGCATCAGATTACGCCAATACAACCCACATGCGCAAAGTATCCAATTGTGCCAACATATCCATTTGCGTAAGACATCAGGTTGCGCTAACCTACTTGTACAAGGCATAGGTTGCGCTAACCCGTGTGCGTAAGGTATCAGTTTGCGCTGGCTCAACTGACTTGCGCAAATCGATGGATTATGCTGAACATCTGCCAGCGCTTTCCAACCGATTGCGCAAACATATAGTTTTTATAAAAATGAAAAACTATTGTGTGTGTGCAACCAAAACCCTAAACAGGGTGGCACAATACCATCAATCTCTAAAAAGAGAGAGGTATGAAGGTTCGAAAATGCCAAGAACCCTAAAAAGGGTTTCGATCGAGTTTGTTATCTACCTTGCAATGCTGGGTGGCCAACTTCATGATGAGAGATTCGGGGCACAACCCGAGTCGAAGACTCAGTCGGAGCTTTGCCTTTCTTTGTTGCAGTTCGCTTGGGTGCCATTGCAATCGACGGCGGGAAGAAGAAGAAGGAAGTCGGAATAGGAGGAAAGCTTTTATCTCTTCAGAAAATCGAAAGCAAGTAAAGCTTAACAGAATGAGAATGAAAACTATTTATAGTTTTCAGAAGTACAACAGTCACCTCAGATTGAGCCACAAAAGTTGGAGCTGATTCCTCCAAACGCGCAGTCAGAGCGCCACTTGCGCAACATGATTTTAAATTTAAAATTCAAAGTATTTCGAAACTTTGAATATTTTCAAATTTTGAAAACTTTGAAGGGGGTCTTATTGGTCCTAAAAATCAAGTTGCACCAATCAAAAAAGCAATAAAAATCAAATTGCGCATACTTCAATGAACTACGCAGGAAGCAGATTGTGCAACAAATCAACTGCGCGAAGCTGAACCGCGCTAACATCCAAGCGCGCAATGCTGACGTGGCAACGTCATCATTACCTGACACAAAATCAGATCTTCTGACAACTGACAGCCCGAAAAGCGAGGAGTCTATTCGTTTTTCGAGCTGCACCGTATTTGAGGACAGCTGTACAGCCAGCGCAATCCGCCAGCTCAACCGAAGCGCAGTCTACCAGATCCTCTTCAGCGCAGTTCGATCCCAGCGCAGTCTGAAGCTAGCGCAGTCCAAGCAGCGCAATCCATCAAGATAATTGACAATTCACACGTGGCCTACATGCCATCAATTGCTCACCACATGGCAACCGTCTGTACATGACCATGCGCATTTCAATCAAACAATGCCACGCATCTAATACAGTTGAGCCACGATCGAGTAACTGCCAGCGCAGTTTGCTGCTTACGCAGTCCAATGCCTGCACAATCCAGTCTGCGCAATCCAAAAATAACTACTAATTAGTTATTTTTAGGAATTCTATAAATAGAGTTTCAAGTCCTTCATTATCATCATCAGATCATTCAAGATCATCACAGAAAAATCAGGAGTTCTTGCCCAAGTGCTGCTGCATTCTTCAGAGGCTATCGTCTTCATAGTTCACATCGTCCAAGGGATAAAGCGATCGTCTTCAGATCGGATTCCTATAGTTGTACTTTCCCAGAATTCATTTGTAATCTTCTTACAAAGTTTGTGAAATAAAAAAACTTTTGTTTTTGCAAACAGTATGTTTGCATGAATCAATACAATACTAAATGTCGGTTTGTTAAGTAGGTTTTTGATCAGTACAGCGAGGACGAAAGTACTAATCCCCCACTAGTTTGCTAGCAGGTTCAGGGATTGGTCTGCTCGCGACGGAGCTTCGCTTGAACGCGTTGAGGCTTGGAATGCCGAAGCGTATTGAAGCGTGCGATCGTATTGACGCTCGGACTCGCGACAGGATTGATGCGGCCGAGATATAGAAGGCATGATGTATAGAACGGTGAAATCCTTTGTAGGCAAGAGAGAACCTGAGTGTTATAGCCAATCTGGCAAATTCCGTTGGGCTATCGAAAGCCTTTGTAATCTGATTTTGAATACCAATAAAGAGAAACGTTTCGTATACTTTGTTTTCCTTTCGTTGTTAATGTTCAACTCAAATATAACCATTTGAGAACTTGTCATCTTGCCTTGCACGAGCACAACTCCAGGCTCGTGCGGCATCATGCCCCATACGAGGACGAAGGTTCGAGTGATTCTGGGTCGGGGCGTGACAGCACCGGTATTGACTGTCGATGTTGGTATTGATGTTGGTGATAGATGATAGTAATGTTGGTGTTTAAAGGAGGAAAGAAGGAAAATAGAAGAAGAAGAGTGAAGAGAGGGGGTTCCCGGCTTTGCTTGACTGTCGTTGCTCGCTGATCGGAGGAGGGATAAGCCAACTGTGTATAGAGTGCCCACGATTTTTAAAAGAAAATAAAGGAATAAGAGAGAGAGAGAGAGAGAGAGAAAGAGAGAGAGAGAGAGAGAGAGAGAGAGAGAGAGATGATCTCTTAAATAAAGTCATCATAATTATCCATCCATGGTGAAATGACCATTACACCTTCCTCTTTCATGCTAGGTTACACATATTCCTTCTCTTCGTATTGAGTGACACCTAGATTGCTTAGGTGTTGGGTTAATTGGTGCAATTAACAATTTGTCTAAGGGGTTTTAGGGAAAGCTTTTAAAGGAAAAGTTTTAAATAAATATGCTTGTATAAAACTGGAGAAATGGTCTATCAAATCTAAAAATACAGTAATATCTATTGAAAGTCATTCTTGATTAAAAATAGTTATTTAGAGAATATGGAAATATTTTATTATGTAATAAAGATGGCTATGACAGGAGGTCTCTCGCCATTCATATAAAACCAACACATTCATTTAGTAAGGGCGCACTATTCTTTTGTGGTCTTTCTAGTCTTATCTTAGAATCAATTTCATGGCATAACTATAAGCCTATTTGTGTAACAACATCATGGTCATACCATAAAGCCCATTTTTATAATAATATTGTGGTCGTGCATCGCAACATAATGTAAACATGCCCATACTTACCTTTTGTCCTTCCATGTTTCAAACTCAGCAATGCAGTTATATCATAAAGACTCAGTGTCAAGCTACTAATCCTTACACTACATATTGTGCCAAAGCATGTGTCTCTGCTGAAGCCAAATCTTAAGCTTGACTACTTGATTTGCCTATCGTGTATTCACTTCCTGACTCAATCTATAGCATACGTGCGGATTGCTGCTATCATGCCGACTCAATCTATATGAAGGTCACTAGCATAATAAGCTATCCATGCAATTTTATAGTTTGGTATGGACAGGTCCTTGCAACGTGGGTAGCCTACCCCGTTGAAGAAATTGAATCACTTAAGCATGATCCTTGCTATGATATCTTGCTCTCCCCGTAGGCCGAATTGGTCATGTGGCCCCAGGTTGCCATTTGAGGATGCGAGCCCTTAAACACAAGTTATCCAATGATGATGCAATGGTGCCTACCTAACTGACCATACCACTCAAACATTTGTTCCTTCTCTTTTCTTTCCATATTCCTTATGCAACTCCCAAACCAGGGACTGCCTGGACGACCTACAGTTCAGAAAACTTTCTATGTTACCATATTTTTTGTCTTAAACCCAGAAATGAATACTTGATAGCCCTTATGCTTAGCTTGAACCAACCGTGTTCTGTGCAGTGCCACCAACCATGTCATACTCTGTTTGACAAGATTTTGAAATTGTGGAAACGTGCATGCTATAACTTACATTTAACCCATGGAATCATGTATTGAAATCGTAGGAACGTAAAGACCATGATAGCAAATCGATAGTCTATGTGGCATCATAAGAAACTCTACATTACCCAAGTCATAGGACCAAAAGACCGAGTGCCACTTTGAAAACCCAACGTGATGTTCTATCTAGGCATCAAATTCAATATTTCTATGATCACACAAATTTGATACAGAAAGAACTTATTCGCTTAACTATGTGGGTTCGTCTATTTTATTAACATACCTACTTAGTGAGTAAGAAAACATCCAATTATAGGTGTTAAGGTAAAGCAAAGACGAGTTCATCGAAACGACCCACCTGAATGAGGAGTTGTCTCGACCGAGCGAGACTCCGGAAATATTGCTGTATAACCAAGTCCGAACGATGTTGCATCCACTTATTCATCCTGTTGAACTGAGTGAGGTGGGGCAGAAAAGTTTCATCCTCGAAACTTCCATATTTCACACTCATCAACTTATCACTTTATACTCAACTTGGATTCACTTGGCATAACACTCAATAGCTCACGAATACGATTTGCATTTCCTCAATCTGAGTCACGCTCATGCTATAGCCAAACATTATCGAACATCTATATCATTCCAAATAATCAGACTATTTCGTAACATAATCAGCAAGTCATGTCCTTATCCCTACTGCGCTTCGAGCTGCTATTCTTAAACACGGGACAACTATAACCGCATACACGAGCAACTTAATTCTAGGTTAAACTCACCTGAGTGATATTCTTAATTATTTCGAATAAAAAACATATCCAAATTGATTACGCGTCGTCTCCTAATCGAATCCAGTGTTACCCCTTGATCAAAAATCCAAACAAGAAAATTATTTTTAGTCTTCAACTCAGTTTTTCCAACTGAACTTTCAAGCCTGAATGCATCAATGCCTTTATCACAATCACACGTATCGATACTCAATTTTCGTTAACCAATTTCACTATCTTTCGAAGTTATCATTTTCATCATCTATCTTTCGAAACTTTTCAGACCTTTGGAACAACCAATCAAAAATCTGAATCTCTTATTACATATATCTCAAATTGTTACTCCGCGTTCCCAGTATACGTATTTTTCTGATCAGGCATGGAACAATGTTTTGTTGCGGAGTAGTGTGCTACCCCTTGTCTGATTGTATGTGTGGTTCACTACTTCGATGAAGAAATATTGGACCGTGTTGTGATCCAAATTTTTATTTAACTATTTGTATTATGTGGCATGGCATGTAGACTTGGACTAAGACATGTGAGGTTTAGGGTTTGGTGGAGCCACCCCATCCTCCACATAAAATCCTCTTCATCTTTCTCTCTCTCCTCATTCACTCTTATTTATTTCTCCCTAGGCAAATATATCTTGTACAAATGTAAAGAAAAAAAGATTCATTGCTTATCTTGTTTCTTTACTTATTTTTACATTTTTAGTCTATAATGTGTATCTTTACATTCTCTACATCTTTAGTATTCGGTATTTTTGGGTTTGATGAATAGTTTGGACTAGATCTAAGTTTCAAAATTAGGGTTTTACGAAAATTTGTGGAAATGATCTCTTAAAACTGATATTTCTAAAAACTTGCTATCTTGTTGTATAGAATTCAATTTCATATGATTTTGACTTTTGAAACGTCGAACTTCGATTTAAAATAAAGTTTTTATGGCCAAAACAAGATGCGAGCTTTTCCATGTCGTCTTCGGTAGAAGAGCAGTATCCTGCACGCACTTTTACGCTTAATGCCTGTTTATGCGCACTTTTGTGCAAAACCCATTCCTTCATTCACTTTTGTGCTTAAGGTCTGTTTATGTGAATATTTACGCATAATCTCTTCCCATGCGCACTTTTGCACAAAAGGTCCATTTTGTGCACAGTTTTGCGCAGAACCCTCCTATTTGTGCGGAAGTGCGCAAAGACACATTTTGTGCACAATTTTGTGTAGAATTCCCTATTTGTGCACATAATTTGCATAGAAGCTCTTTTGTGCACAAAAACTGCACATAAACCCCTGTTTGTGCACAAGATTGCAAAGAGACCCTCATTTGTGCAGAATTGTTCATAGACCCCTATTTGTGTACATAATTGCACAGAGACCCTCATTTATTCATAGAATTGCAGTTTGTGCACATAAATACATAGAGACCATGTTTTATGCGTAGAAAGACTATCCTGATTGTTTTGACCAATTTTATTACTTTCTTTGACTGTTTAATTCCCTAGTTTAACCTTATGCCATTGTAGGTGATATTTGACTTAGGAGCCTAGATGGTTTTCATTCTTAAAATGATGTCCATTACTCGAAGTACTTGATGTTAGAGCTGTAGGCTCACTAGGGCATGTGACATGCTATTATATTAGATATTTTGACTATACTCCTGATATGATATCCATGCCACGATGTGGACAAAGGACTTCATGTGAATGATTGGTTGTCCATGTTCCTGACTTGATTACCTGTACATGTGCTGATACAATCTATGTGTCACTGAGGTGATATTCTATGAGTGCATTGTGGTGCTACTCTACATGCTAAGTGATCCTGCCTGTTATATATCAATACATTCATATTACCCAGCACAGCCATGGCATATAGTTAGTAGCCTTAGCGTGGTTAGGATTGATTGTTTGTTGCATTACATTAAGAATGAATTCAGATTTGGAACTCTATGAGCCGATGTGGATTCTGACTTAGGGTACCTTTACTAAGGTATAACATCTAGGAGAATGATTATGTGTGTAAACCCCCTAAAATTTTTGGGGTATTTTTATTTTTATTAATTAGAATAACTACAGTATATACTAAGTATATATATAGTATAACTATTTATGGTTTTACTTTTATCCATATACTAATATGAATTTTTATTCGGATATAAATATATCAATATATTAAAATTATCTATAGAATTTCTATCTCGTGTTTTTGGACATTTAAAATATTATTTTCCATTTGATTTGTGTACATAAAAAGTTGTCTTAATTTTTTTATAAAATAAATTATATTTATTTTGAACAATAAAAATTAGTCAAATTATTATAAATGGATTAATATAAATATACTTTAAATTCATTTCGATAATATCAAATATTATTTAAATTATTTGATAGTGTTAAATATTATTTTGAAGTAGTATTATGATCATTTAATATTATTTTGAATTATTATTACACTCGAATATTGATTTAGATTAGATTAAATTAATTTGAAATTTATTTTATTTAAATTAATATTTTATCTATTGGATTTCTACAAAGATTTTGGATCGTTACCTAAATAGAAATTCCTCAACCCTATTTAAAGGGGAGCCTAACAATTGTTTTCTTCAGAAATTTCCAACCATTAACATCAAATTTGAGTGGTGCACCACGTCCGTGTCCACCATTATCCACCGTGACGGCCTCGGGTCCGACTCCATGTGTCTTTCCAATAGTTTTTATCTTCTACATACACAATGCAATCGAATCACATATCCTCCATGTCCGACACGCCATACACAATCTTCCTGTGTCACGCAGGGCAGTATACAACCGATTAAGAACAAATCCAAACCTAACCCTAATTGTTTGCCATGAAATATAAAAGAACAGAACAATTATCGGAGGACTGGACTTTTACTTCACAATACAAATTCGCTTGTACAAAGAAAGCCTAGGGACAAAAACCTTGGTACAGCAATCTAAGTACAATTATTTATTTTAGACTCTGGGGGTGACGGTAGAGGCTCGGGAAAGCGACGGCAGCTCTGCCTTACTCCTTGGACGATCAGGTGCAGCCTTGGCTCTGTAGAAGATCTGCTTGGCGTTGGTGAAGAAATGCTCTCCTTTCAGGCTCTGTATATTCTCTCTCTAGCTCTCTGGCTCTCTATGTCTCTCTTTTTTTATCTGAGAATCTCCTCTTTTTCTATATATCTCTCTCTGTATGTCTTATTTGTATCTCTCCTCGCAAGGGAATGGCACCTTGCTATTTATAAGAGTGGGGGGCATCGTTAGGGTTTGTAATGATTGTCCCTCTTCTCAAAGAGGCGACGGCCTGTTGATTGATCAATCTGGGCCATTAGTCTTGAGTGTGATGAATCTGGGCCATTAATGTAGATTGTGCCAAATCCTATAAGTAATTAATGCTGATTGCAACAAATCTCCATCAGGATGATTTGCTGACGTCTGCAAATATGAATGAATAAATCTAATTCATTCTCCCGCGACGTGTCTCCAGATTATTGGGATTTGACCCAATCTTTGATTGCAGTAGATCTGAATTATTGAGATATGATCGGCTTTTGGTACGTGTTCAGCCACGTGTCCCAACTGTTGTGCTCATGAGCCGCATAAAAGTCATCACACTCGAACCGCATGAGAGTCGTCGTGCCCGAACTGTATGAGAGACTCCATACCCGAACCGCATGAGAGTCGTCATGACCGAGCCGCATGAGAGTCTTCATACTCGAGCCGCATGAGCGTCGTCATGACCGAGCCGCATGAAGAGTAGTCACGACCGAGCCGCATAAAGAGTCGTCACAACCGAGCCGCATGAGCGTCTCCATACTCGAGCCACATGAGAGTCTTCATACTCGAGCCCATTGAAGAGTCGTCATGACCGGACCGTATGAAGATTCATAGCCGCATAGAGCTTATCCGAGTCGCATGAGGCTCCAGAAGACTCTCGGTCCGCATGAGGCTCCTTCTGGCTGAGCCGTATGGGCTTTCATGTTGATTTTGGGCTGCCTAAGGCCCCCTGCTGCTTTTGGGCCGCATGAAGTTTCTAGATTTTGAGCCGCATGAGGCTCCATGTTGAATTTGAGCGGCATAGTGAATCCTTTTTTTTCCTTGCGCTTGTGAAGGATCACATCTCGCAAGTCAAGGACATCTCGATCAACCTTTGTACTCGTTTTGTGGGCCCGGGTATCTCGAGCACACGAGTACGTAGGTATCATATTTACAACTTTCCATCAGAGGCCCACTTTAACAGTTAGTGGGGCGCTCTGATGGTTAGAGGTTGGAACAGCTGACTGAGCTCGATGAGCCCGCGCTTCCCAAGACTTCTTCGACTTAGCACCGAAGGTGCGTAGTAGGAAGAGTCCAAGTTGGAAGGAGGGAAGAGAAGTTGGTGCCCTTTTCAAAGGAGGAAAGGGGACTCTATTTATAGAATGGAGTGAGCCCTTTCTTCTTCTCCTTTCCGATGTGGGACTAAAAGCAATATTTTCCATGTTTCTACAGGACCCCCTTCAAAGTTTCCAAATTGCAAATTTGGAACACTTTGAATAAGAAGCATGGAAAGTAGATTTGTTTAGGTGTGGCAATCCAATCAGAGGTAGCATGGACGTGATAGCTTTGGGTACTTCCGCTGGGGATTTTATGTGGACTTATCATCCTTGGCGTACCTTGGTTTTAGGTACGGATAAAAAGTTGAGAGAGGGAACCATCATATTTACTCAGAGGTGGTATGGACATGGTAAATATAAGGTTGATGGTAGAGCTTTCCTACTCAGAGGTGATATGGACATGGTAGGAGTGAACTCGAATGAGGATACATATAACAACTCAAAGGTGCTATCAAGGTGGAAGTTCTATGCATTGGGTGAAAGAATGCTATGGAACAGCTGGGCTCCGAAAGTATGTGATGATGAGGAAAGATGTGGATGTAGTAGGGACCTAGTACGGCATTTGTGGTCAACAGAGGACATTTGTGGACCTATTATCCTTGGCATACCTTGGTTTTAGGTACGGATAATAAGTTTGATAGGGATACCTAGAACAACTCCGCGGTAAGGCGGATATGGTGGTTCTTGGTATTGGGCGAAAGAATGCCATGGAGCAGCTGGGCTCCCGGGGTATGATAAGAAATTTGCGGTCAACAGAGGACATTTGTGGTCACCTGAGGACAATTGTGGTCAGCAGAGGATATTTGTGGGCCTATTACCCTTGGCGTACCCTGGTTCAGGGTACGGATAATAAGACGAGAGAGAACCAACATACTTACTCAGAGGTAATGAGGACATGGCAAGTACGAAGGTTTTACCGTAGAGTCTTCCTACTCAGAGGTAATGAGGACATGGAAGGAGTGGACTCAACGGAGGATATTTGTGGACTTATTATCCTTGGCGTACTCTGGTTGTGGGTACAGATAATAAGTCAAAAGGGAATCATCATACTTACTCAAAGGTAATGAGGACATGGCAAGCATGAAGGTTTCTTCGACGGAGCCTTCCCACTCAGAGGTAATAAGGACATGGCAGGAGTGGGCTCAATGAAGGAGGGCACATAGAACGACTCAGAGGTAATGAGGACATGGAAGTTCTATGTAAAGGGGTGATTTGTTTTTGGCGGAAGTGAAATGACTCAGAGGTAATGAGGACATGGCCGTTTTGGAAATTTGTGGATCAGTTACCCTTTTTGTGCACTGGGAGTACGGGTAGTGGATCATGAGGGAGGATCTCTTTCAGGAAGAAAGTTCAGAGGTATGGTCATACATGACTTACTATCTGAAAGAGTGACCGGAATGTGAGTTCAGAGGCACCTGCGGGCACATAACTCGATAATCTGGGAGATTGTGGGTTCAGCGGTACCAGCGGATACATAACTCGAAAATCTAGAATTTCGAAATGTGAGTTCAGTGGCACCAGCGGGTACATAACTCGATAATCTGGAATTTAGAAATGTGCATTCAGCGGCACCTGCTGGCACATAACTCGATAATCTGGGAGATTGTGCGTTCAGCGGTACCGGCGGGTACATAACTCGATAATCTGAAATTTGGAAATATGAGTTTAGCGGCATCAGTGGGTACATAACTCGATAATCTGGAATGTTGTGGATGTGAGTTCAGCGGTACCAGCGGGTACATAACTCAATGATCTGGAATGTTATGGATGTGAGTTCAGCGGTACCAGTGGGTACATAACTCAAGGATCTAGAAAATGTTGTTTAGACATAATATTTCTTCAGGAACTTGCCGTTGACGGGCAACATGAGCAAGTCTCCATTTTATTTTGCAAGGCGGTAAGCACCGTTGGAGAATACAGCCTCAATGATAAATAGACCTTCCCATTTTGGCTGGAACTTGCAGGCGGTCTTGTGAGTCATGACCATCGGCCTCCGGACTGCCAGAACGAGATCGCCCACTTGAATTTTCTAATTTTAACCTTCTTGTTGAAGGCTCCGGAGATGCGTGCTTGGTATAGCTCGATCCGTTGCTGAGCCAGGAGGAGCTTTTCATCTAAGGCCTCTAACTCTTGTAGCCGGCGACGGTAGTTATCGTCCGTCGTCAATTGATAAGTGAGAGCGACACGGAGCAAGGGTATTTGAGTCTCCAATGGGAGAACTGCCTCACTCTCGTACACCAGGGAGAATGGTGTATTCCCTGTGGCTGTTCGGACTATGGTACGGTACGTCCATAAGCATTCACCAAGCTTCTCGTTCCAGTCGCGTTTGTTGGACGATATGAACTTCTTGAGAAGTTTGATGATTGTTTTGTTGAATGCTTCTGCCAACCCATTCGTTGTTGGATTGTATGGTGTTGAAGCAATATTCTGGATGCGGTACTTGTCGCAGAACCGATAGAAGGTGTGGCTTACAAACTGTGGACCATTATCGTGGATGATCCTTCGGGGCAGTCCAAAGCGATAGATGACGTGATGCTTGAGGAAGTTGATCATGTTTGAAGTCTTTACTTCTGTAAGCGGGACAGCTTCCGCCCATTTGGAGAAGTAATCTGTGATTGCGAGTATGAAGCGATATCCTCGGGAGGAAGGTGGAGTAATTGGACCGATGATATCCATTCCCCATGCTTCGAACGGCCAGGATGCCACTGTCGGATGTAAATATTCGGATGGTTGGTGGATAAAGTCCGCATGGACTTGGCAAGCTTTGCACTTTCTAGCATAGTCTATCGTATCTGCTACCATCGTGGGCCAGTAGTAGCCCATTCGGCGAAGACGGTCTTACAATTTAGGGCTAGGCTGATGGGCCCCACAAACACCGTCATGAGCTTCACGTATAGCTTCTTTGGCTTCTGTATTTGACAGACATCGAAGCAATAATCCATCGTAGGATCGACGATACAGCATTTTCGTCTCTGTATCGTACACGAATCTGAGAGAACGCCTTCTGATAGAGGTGGCCTCTTTTGGGTTCTCGGGCAGGATGTCGTAGACTACGAAGTCAATGAATAGTTGTCTCCAATCTGGGACTTCGTCGATCGTCAGAGAAGAATAACTCGCCATAAATTGAACATTGTTCTTGGGGCAGACCAGTTCGTGGCCTATCACATCTACCGATTGATGATTATGATTTGGCACTGCTAGGGAAGCGGCCAGGCCTGCTAAGGCATCGACTTCGATATTTTGGAGTCTGGGAACATGTTCGATGAAGAATCCTTCGAACGACGAGATGATGTCGATCGCTATTTGGTGATAGGGGACTATGTCTTCGTGGCAGACTTCGTATGAGCCCCGGATCTGATTGACGATTAACTGAGAATCGCCGTATGCTTCAAGATATTCTACCCCCAGCTCTCTTACAAGTTGGAGGCCAATGACCAAAGCGTTGTACTCGACTACATTGTTAGAGCAGGGTTCTGTGAGAGAGTAAGCGTGATTGATCACCAATCCGGAAGGAGAAACCAGCACCACCCCGACTCCGACGACGATGTTGCCCTTAGGTCCGGTCCTTGAAGCGCCGTCGAAGAACATTCGCCATATATCATCGTGAGAAGTTGCATGCGAGTCGACGACTTCATCTGGAATTTCTTCATATATTCTGGACGACTCCGAGCCTGGGTGGGCTGCTAAAAAGTCTACCAGAGCTTGACCTTTAACAGCCTTTTGCGGAACGAAGATCATATGATAGGGGGACAGCAATATTGCCCACGTTGCGAGGCGAGAGCCGAGTGCCCCTGGTTTAGTCATGAGGACCCTGAGAGGGTTGACTCGTGAGATCACATGTATGGTTTGTCCCGTGACATAGTGCCGCGTCTTTTGAATGGCGAACACCAGGGCGAGGCATTTCTTTTCCACGATAGTGTATCGGTGCTCTGGCCCAATCATCATTCGACTGAGGTAATATATGGCTTGCTCATGGCCTGCATCGTTATTTTGTGCTAGCAGGGCGCCAAGGGAATGCTCCATTATGCGTACATAGAGCAGGAATGGTTTTCCAGCAACCGGGGCCACCAGGACTGGAGGGTTCGACAAATATTCTTTGATGCTGTCGAAGGCCCGCTGACATTCTTCGTCCCATACGAATGAGACACCTTTCTTCATGAGATGGGTGAATGGTCGACATCACCCGGAGAGGTTAGAGATGAACCTCCTGATGTAAGCTAGCCTCCCTTGAAGGCCTCTGAGTTCGCAGAGATTTCTCGGAGGACCCATATCCATAATTGCCTTCGTCTTCTCAGGGTCTACATGAATACCCTGGGCGGTGATGATGAAACCCAAGAACTTCCCGCTGGATATGCCCAGGAAGGACTTCGTAGGGTTCATTTTCAAATTGTGTGCTCACATCAGGTCGAATACTGTCCTTAGATCCTGCAGATGGTCTCCCTTACAGCGACTCTTGACGACGATGTCATCAACATAGCACTCTACCGTCTTGCGTAAGTGGTCTCTAAAGATGATACTCATGGCTCTTTGATATGTGGCGCCGACATTCTTCAAACCGAAAGGCATGACTGTGTAGCAGTATGTGCCAATCGGTGTTCGGAATGATATATGCTTTTCGTCGTCAGGAGACATCTTGATTTGGTTGTACCCTGAGAAGCCATCCATGAATGACATACGTTCGAAGCCGCAGGTGTTGTCAATAATAATGTCTGTGATAGGGAGGGGGAATTCATCTTTGGGACATGCCTCGTTCAGATTGCGGAAGTCGATGCAGATTCGAATCTTTCTATTCTTCTTGAGGACGGGTACTATGTTGGCAACCCAGTCTGGATGTTTCTCTTCACGTATGAAGCCGCTGGCTATCAGCTTGTAGACTTCAGCTTCGATCGCATCCATGATGCTCGGACGGAAGCGTCGTTCTTGTTGCTTTATTGGCTTTGCATCTGGCCGAATATTGAGCTTGTGAAGGGCAACCTCGAGGTTTAGTCCTGGCATGTCTTCATAGCTCCAGGCGAATACATCAATATATTCTTTGACAAGTTCCAGTAGCGATTCTCGCTCTTCGTCTGTTAGGCTTTTACTAACGAAGATTGGTTTTGGAGAAGATTTGCTGCCGAGGTCGACCTGTATAACTTTATCTTCAGTAGGAGGTTCTTTCTGTTCGAACCGCTTTTCCTATTATGCATCCAACTGTTGGGCCCACGGCTCTAACTCGAAGATTTCCGAAATATCTTCATCTTCTTCATAAGCGTCGGCGAATGCCATGTTGACTGACAGGACTTGTCTTATACGTCTTCGATGCTGGTATCCGAGTCAGAAGTTGGTGACTCGGTTGAATATGAATGCCAGTCACATTCTTCATCTGAACTTTTAGGGGTCGTTGTGGGTGTGACATACCCTAATCCACATCGAGTTTTGCTATAGTACTCCCGTGGTTTGCCAACCGGGACCGGTGGCTTCAAAGGTAATCATCGTCCAGTGCCGTAGTTTAAGCCTGGCGTAGTTGCCAGATCATACCCCTATTTTTGTATGAGATATTTGGATTGGAGGCTGTAAAGATACAGAGGCAGTCTCCCGGCATCCGATTGAAGATCGACTTCTTCTATGGTGAAGGGCTGCAGATCGTCCTTCCGGCCGAAGATGATTGGATGATCTCCTCCCTCGATTATGCGGTAAGCGTCTTCCACTGGAGTAAGCTGGTTTGCGGTGTACATATTTGTCACCTGTGTGTGTAGGTGAGTGCCTATACCGTGTTCCATAGCATACATTATACAAAGCTTATTAAGCTCGAGGTAGTTCAAAGATAGCCCTTTATTTATGAAGTAAGGTATCTTTTTTAGCGGGATTACATCATCTGTGGAGGGAACATCAGTGTGGACAGCCACATATTTGGCTAGTTTCGGTTCCTCTTCGGCTACCTCCTGTATAAACGAAGACTGAGAGGACGACCTGGGCAACTTGATCGTAAGGGGTTCAGCTGGTGGAGCAGAGCATGGAGTTGTTGGCAGACTAGCGACCCCCAGTTTGGTACTCGATGCTGGGCGGGAAGTGGTTGGTTTGCCAGAAGTCCCAGACCTTGCATCGGGGTGGCGACTCTTCTTGGGAAGGTGTATCGTCATTGGCTTGTCGGAGGGATTAAGCTTCTCCATTTGCGGCTGGCCGACTCTCGACAGCCTGATTGTTAATGGCTTCGTTGTGGGTTTTGGCACTTAGCCGGACCTTGGCAGCCGGATTATCATTTGCTCTTCTTGTGCCGAAAGGCTGATTGCGTCCTTACGCAGAGTGGCTGTAAGGGGTGCGGACTTGCTAGGTTTGTGAGCTTGGAGGTGGATCGTCAGGGATACTTCTGATCCTGTGGATGTCTCGGTACGAGCTTGCCCATCTTCTTCACCAAGGTGCCTCTTCGACTTTTCGTACTGGCAGGAGTCTGAATAGTAGGATTCGAACCCTTTGAAGGGATCGATGTCGGCAAATTTCGTCCTCACGAAGCCGTATTTGTCGACATACTTGAAGCATTGGTGCAGCGTGGAAGGCACGATCATATAATCGTGTATCCAAGGGCGCCCCAAGAGGATGTTGTAAGAAGTGTCTGCATCTATGACGTAACATGTGACTTTCGACTGGAGATCGCCAATTTGGCACTTCAGACGAATCTTCCCAATGGGGTAGCTCCTGCCCGAATTGAAACTGCTGATGGCGGTGCTTATAGGCGTCAAGCGATGCATAGGGATGCGGAGATGATGTAACAGACCCTTCGGGATAATGCTTATGAAAGAGCCAGGATCAATATGCATCCGATCCACCTTTACGTCGCCGATGTATCCAGTATAGTATAACGGGCGATCGTGCAGGTTGGTTTTGATGAGCATATCCTGCGGAGTGAAGACAATGTTGGGCATCGCTCCCGTGCAAGCGCTGTTTTGGAGATCTGCATGCGGGTTCTCTCCCGTGAGGTTGACCTGAGCCAGGTCCGCGTCGGCATTTTGGAGTGCATCGCTCAAAGCTGCGCGAACATCCTTTGAGAGTCTCAGAAGCTCGTATAATGACAACTTGGCAGGTGTGTTGGCCAATTGCGCCAAGATGTCGAAGTTGTAGGGCCTTTCCAGCCCCTACGGTGCCACTTTTCGGAGGGATTTGTCAAAGCGAGTCTCCTTCGGTCTAGGCTTGTCGGTCGTCGGAGGCTGAGCAGGTCCCGGAGCGTCAGTTGTAGCGGGCTGATGATCTTTAGCTGAGTTATCACCCACGGGTTGGGATTGTGCCCCAGACCGCGTGACGACGGCTGTAGCTTCTTTGATATCTGTCGAGATTGTGCGACAGGACTGACTTTTCCACTCTTCTTCTTGCAAATGGAAGATGGTGTGGGCTGAGTCACTTCTGATACCAAGTCTGGATGGACCCATATGACCTCCCCTCGTGATGTGGTGAGGGGCACTAGACCAGCAGCCTGATCTTGGGGAGGTGGAAGATTAGCAATCTCCATTGTCGCTAGAGGGATGGGGACCACACCGTCTTGAGTTTTCGTCGGAGGAAAGCTGCCGAATTGTACCGATACCATATTGGCTGCCACGGTTACCTCTTCGAAATCGAAGGCCAGAGCATTCGAATCGATGAGATTTTGGATGTACCATTTTAGCTGGTAGCAGTCGTGTGTAGCATGGTGGACGTAGCGGTGGTAATGGCAGTACTTTGGGTTCTCTATTTCTGCCGGCCGAGGTTCCCGTCTTGGTGGAGGAAGCTGAATTTTGTCTCCTTGTATGAGCATGTCCAAGATGGGCTTGACGTGGCCGTCTTCGAAGGAGTAGGTGATTTGTGGCCATTGCTTGTCTGCGGGTTTTGGCTCAGGTTTCTGTGCTGTGTCGGCCACCATAGCCTGCTTGCCCTTGTTGTTCCGGTTGTTGGTGGAGCTACCCCCATTGTTGGTGTTGGTGTTGGGACGCCTGCCCTTGTCCTCTCCCTCTGAGATGTGCAATCCCAGTTGGCGAGCCTTCTTCAATCGTTCTTCAGCGCTCGTGGCACTGATGATAAACGTCTTCCAGTCCTTGAATTGACTTTCGTCCATCCAGAGACTGATTGTTGGGAGCAATCTCTTTTGGCAAATTTTAATCAAGGAGGAATTCGGATTTCCAGACGGAAACTTCATTATGGTTTGGCGAAACCGCTCGATATAGTTCCTTGGCAGCTCTTTCTTCCCTTGGACGACGTCCATGAGGGTGGACATTGTGATGTCCTGCCCTACTTCGTAAAATCTCTCCAAGAACATACGCTTGAAGCCGACGAAGGAGTGGATGCAGTTGTCTGGCAGGTTGCGATACCAGTCGAAGGCGACTCCTTCCAATGCCCCTATGAATAATCGTATGAGGATGGCATCGTCATGGGGCAGATGGTCGGTGGTGACCTCGAAGTAAGTGATGTACCGACTTACGGAGGTCTTGCCATCATACGGGTTGATGTTGAACGGCTTATATCTTGGCGGGAAGGGGACATCCCTCCATGTAGCAGGGTACGGTTGCCGTATTCTGAGGTCTTGAGAATTTTCTCGAGCGTGAAACATGGCTCGGAGCTCCTGGACCTCCTTTTTCGCTTCTCGGGCCTCATCCACAGCGGTGGGGGCCGTTACTTCAGGAGGATTGTTGCCCGGGTTCGGTGCCGCTGTGTTCGAGTCCGCATTGATCGCGGGACCCGCGCTTATTTGGCCAGGCGTCCCTCCATGAGGAGAGATGGAGGGAACGGTGGAGGAAGCGCCCTCTAAATCATACCCCTGTAGTGAGAAGTCATCGGGGTATGTGGGGATGTCTTCCTCTGTTCAGACTCAGAAGGAACAGTACCCCCAGTTTTCGAGTTCGCCTCGTCTTGGGAGTTGTGGACGTCCTCGGGGACGTCGGCCCTTGCTGCATATGATGGAAGAGTTGTTTCTTCGGGCTCATCTCCTTAGAACATCAGATTATCGTGGATGTTCTGAGGAGTGCTACCCCCAGTCCCAGTAACCCCCAGTGGTGTGGATGATGAATCTCCCACTGTAGCAGATTTCATCTTTGAACGGGTACCTTGGAAAACTCCGGTAGTGGGTACCCGTTTAGATGATAATTTTTTAGTCATGGTGGTTGAAATCTTCGGGCTAGGAACATTTATCTTCTTTCCTCTTCCATCGGCAGGGATTTTCTGAGCAGAGTTGCAGGAGATGACGGGAAGTGCCTCATCCTCTGAACATGGTTGTTGCAGTCTTTGGAAGAGGGACTGTCGGTCTTCTCGTATTGTCGCATTGTTGTAACAGCAGTTGACGATGATTTGGGTGCAGTAACGTCCGTGGGAGGACTCTTTGCACCCTGATGCACCTTATCTTTCCTTGCGTTTGTGGAGGATGGCCTCACGTAAGTCAGATGGATCTGGATCGACCATGTTTGCTCCCTGGATTTTGGAAGTCTTTTGCGAACCTCTCTGTCCGTTTGCCGTCGGGGGCTGGACTCGAGGGGTTCTGTACAACTTCCCATCTGAGGCCCATATAATAGTATATGGGACGCTCGGATGGTCAGAGGTTGGATCAGCGGACCGAGCTTGTCAAGCTCGTGCTGCCATAGACTTCTTTGCTCTAGAGCATGAGGACACATAGTAGGAAGAGTCTAAGTGGTGCTTGAGAGAGTCAGACATGTCTTCTTGGGAGCACAAGAGATCAGGACCGTAGGAGAGGCGGTCGAAGATAGAGCCACGGGGAGTAGGCGTCATGCGGCTGGAATCCATAATCTTCATGCGGCTGGCCATCGTAGCCGCATAGGTCTTCTCCATGCGGCTGGAAATCCTGGCCGCATGAGTATTATGCCCTTGGTTAGCAGTCTCAGCCGCATGGTCATCATTCATGCGGCTGGCAATCTTGGCCGCATGAGTCTTCGTCTTGCGGCTAGTGCCCTTTTTGATTTCTTCCTGGAGCACATAGGATCGCTCTTTGCCCCTGGAAGTCTAGCATCGTAGTGCTTTCCTCTGTCGGACTTGGGGACAGCAGAGTCCTCTATGGCTCGAAGTGGGGCCGCGCGAGAGTCGCCTTTGCCGTCTTGGGCATCAGAGAGTATTCCGTCCTGAGCTTGGGGAGGAGCAAATGATTTTGGCCTCCACTCGCTGCGAGCTTTCTTTGTGCGGGTTCGTTTCTGGACCGGGCCAGCGCTTCCCTCAGAGAGCATTTCTTCAAACGCCTGTTGGTCGAACCGGACGACCATCTTCTGTTATGTGGAGCCAAGTTTGGCTGCATCCGATTGCGTCACTAACTCCTCAGCCGTGGAGAAGTTTGTCCCCAGCAGAGTCGCCATCATGTTTGCCATGAAATATAAAAGAACAAAACAATTATCGGAGGACTGGACTTTTACTTCACAATACAAACTCGCTTGTACAAAAAAAGCCTAGGGACGAAAATCTGGGTACAACAATCTAAGTACAATTGTTTATTTTAGATTCTAGGGGGTGACGGTAGAGGCTCAGAAAAGCGACGGCAGCTCTGCCTTACTCCTTGGACGATCAGGTGCAGCCTTGGCTCTGTAGAAGATCTGCTTGGTGTTGGTGAAGAAATGCTCTCCTTTCAGGCTCTGTATATTCTCTCTAGCTCTTTGGCTCTCTATGTCTCTCTTTTTTTTATCTGAGAATCTCCTCTTTTTTGTATATCTCTCTCTGTATGTCTTATTTGTATCTCTCCTCGCAAGTGAATGGCACCTTGCTATTTATAAGAGTGGGGGCATCATTAGGGTTTGTAATGATTTTCCCTCTTCTCAAAGTGGCGGCGGCCTGTTGATTGATCAATCTGGGCCATTAGTCTTGAGTGTGATGAATCTGGGCCATTAATGTAGATTGCGCCAAATCAAGTAATTAATGCTGATTGCAACAAATCTCCATCATAATGATTTGCTGACGTCTGCAAATCTGAATGAATAAATCTAATTCATTCTCCCGCCACGTGTCTCCAGATTATTGGGATTTGACCCAATCTTTGATTGCAGTAGATCTGAATTATTGAGATATGATCGGCTTTTGATACGTGTTCAGCCACGTGTCCCAACTGTTGTGCTCATGAGCCGCATGAAAGTCATCACACTCGAACCGCATGAGAGTCTTCGTGCCCGAACTGCATGAGAGTCTCCATACTCGAACCGCATGAGAGTCGTCATGACCGAGCCGCATGAGAGTCTTCATACTCAAGCCGCATGAGCGTCGTCATGACCGAGCTGCATGAAGAGTCGTCACGACCGAGCCGTATGAGCGTCTCCATACTCGAGCCGCATGAGGGTCTTCATACTCAAGCCGCACGAAGAGTCATCATGACCGGACCGTATGAAGAGTCATAGCCGCATAGAGCTTATCCGAGCCGCATGAGGCTCCAGAAGACTCTCGGTCCGCATGAGGCTCCTTTTGGCTGAGCCGTATGGGCTTTCATGTTGATTTTGGGCTGCCTAAGGCCCCCTGCTGCTTTTGGGCCACATGAAGCTTTCTGGATTTTGAGCCGCATGATGCTCCATGTTGAATTCGAGCGGCATAGAGAATCCCCTTCTTTCCTTGCGCTTGTGAAGGATCACATCTCGCAAGTCAAGGACATCTCGGTCAACCTTTGTACTCGTTTTGTGGGCCCGGGTATCTCGAGCACACGAGTGCGTAGGTATCATGTTTATAACTTTCCATCAGAGGCCCGCTTTAACAGTTAGCGGGGCGCTCTGATGGTCAGAGGTTGGGACAGCTGACTGAGCTCGATGAGCCCGCGCTGCCTTAGACTTCTTCGAGTTAGCACCCGAAGGTGCGTAGTAGGAAGAGTCCAAGTTGGAAGGAGGAAAGAGAAGTTGGTGCCCTTTTCAAAGGAGGAAAGGGGGCTCTATTTATATAATAGAGTGAGCCCTTTCTTCTTCTTCTTTCCGATATGGGACTAAAAGCAATATTTTTCATGCTTTTACACTAATCTCCTGCCGCTCGCCGTCCACTACTTCGACCAACGGCCACCCTCGCATTGACTCTGCCAGATTCTCTATCTGACCAACCTTAGTCTTATCAAGCCTCGACCTAGGAAATCGTTCGTCTTTGTATCGATTTCACCGAATCGGTCGTCCTCGCTGGGGTGTGATGCCGTACGAGTCTGGAGTTGCACTCGTACAAGGCAAGATGACAGGTTCTCAAAATGGTTATCTCAATTCAATATTACCAGTGGAAGAAATAGAGTCACACTGGAGTTACACAAAGTATACGAATCAATTCTCTTTATTGAATAAGCAGCTGAATTACAAAGGCTTTTAATAGCCCAAATAATTTTGCCAAATTGGCTTACAACACTTAAGTTCTCGCTTGCCCACAAAGGATTTTATCTTTCCATACATCATATCTTCTATATCTCGGCCGCATCATCCTGTTGCAAGTTCGAGCGTAAGTGCGGTCGCACACCTCAAATGCTATGGCATTCCATGCCGCAGTGCATTCAAGTGAAGCTCTATCGTGAGCAATTTATTCCTTACATCCTGCAAGCAATCTGGTGATGGATCAGTACTAATTCTCTTCCGTACTGGTAAGACCCACTTTATTAAACCGATATTATGTAATTTATGAATCATGAAACTTAACTTGTGATCTTTCTATCTTTGTCTTAGGATCAGTTTCATGGCATATTCGAAAGCAGTAAACATATATTTCATGGCAAGCATGTTATCATTACTCGTATAAGCAAGCAGGCAACTAATATTAATTTCGTATTGTTTCATGGCGACTTCTTTCCAAACATCTGTGCACTCACCCTTGTACCGCCGCAAGGTGAATACGCCTACCATCTTTTCCTGTCATGTTATAAGTGATCTTTGTGCATGATCTCTGTATGCCTGTACTATTCAGCCCACCGGCCCCTATCTATATGAAGGTTACTGGCATTAATCAAAGCCAGAATGGACTCTACCAATGGTATGACGGCAATTACTTTAGCTTAGGTTGCTAAACCCATTTTTTGAAGCTCTCTTGAACATTACCGGTATTTGTGGTGCTCTATTTTTAATAGTCGCAAGCCTCATAAATTAAAATGTCCCACATAATACCCTCCCTTCTAGATTGAACGGTACCCGTGCCCCGGCGTACCTCGTTTGTGGGATACCCGTGTACGGGCAATATCAAGTCCATTTGACCATACAATATGCGTCTAACTTATACAACTAAACAAAGTCTGAGTCTGAAACTCAACTATTGCATCTTTTCAACATTTAATTCATCCATATCATTTTCCATTGGCAAAATGCCCTAACTCAATGTTTATCAAATGAATGCTCCGAAGGCCATGAACATTTTGAGACAGCATGCCACATTCAATAGTTATTTGATATCTCTCAACTCGTGCATTCGATGCATGCCTCGATTCAGTATTTCTATGTTCTGCACCTTAGTATTCAATGTTCTCCTACTCGTGCATTTGATGCAGGTTTTGATACGATCTTTCAATGTGCTAGACTTATGTTCATTCCCTCCGACTCGAGCACTGAGGCACGCCTCGATAAAGTATTTAATGTTCTATAGATCGTGTATTGAGGCACTCGTGCCGATATAGTCTTTTAATGTTCTAGCCCTCTAATTTGTGCATGGAGGCACGAACGACTCGTGCACTGAGGTACTAACTGATGCAGTTATTCCATATTCTTATGGCTTGCGTACCGAAGTGCTCGCCGTTGCGATATTTCGATGTTCTATGGCGACTCATATATTTGATGTACGTTTCAATTCAATTGTTTTTAGTGTTCGACATGCACTACGATATCCCTCAATCGAGGTCAACTAGCATACAATAGTACATTTTACTTAGGCATGACGGAGTAGGAAAGAAGGGTCAAAGTCCTTCCACCTTAAGACGATACGCCTTATCATTTCGTCGAGCCGATGCGGCTCGATTTCATAACTTTGTTGCATGGCCAACTCTTCTGACTTAGCCATTTGAGCGCTTCCTGTTCTGTTGAACTACCCGACCGATTCGACCTACCGTGCCCATGTCTCAGTCCGTTGCGAGGCAATACTTTGGTTTGGAGGACTCTGTTGCAAATGAGGCAAAACGTCAACCTCTTATAATTCAGTGTTAAAGCTAGCCTGCATATGAAACCAACTAAAACCAATACTTGTTCGAATCAGACTTAAGCTTTGCATCGCTTTGATTTATAGATCTTCGAACCAACTCATTGCTTTCTCTTTAGGGCCAACGTAACTCTTGCATTGATTCGCATCAATACTTCATCTGGTCAACGCAACTCTTCGAGTCAACGACTCAATATAATGTACCGTACGGATCGGGACATTACATAATATACCACTCAAAACAAGGTTCGTCTTGGAACCGAAACCAACACTCAATCCAAGTGTACCTTATGATCGTCTTGCGATCTCGTCTCACTATCGTTGTTCCGTTTCAAACATTCGTGCAAGCTTTCATTAATATATCATAGTCTTTCCCTGCAGCTCGATTTGAATTTAGGATACAACTTAGTTTGGATCATATATATATTTTAGGCAATATATACATTTTAGCCAAGACCAGTGGTAAAGAATTAGAACAAAGCCAACATGTATAACTTTAATACTCAAATACTTGCCATCTTGTAGTTTGATCGCACTTATCTCTAGCGATCGTTCTCACAATTTTATCGCACATCTATATTCGATATATTTGTAATGCGCCAGTCCCAAAATACTTAGAACTAGGTACGTAGACATGCCAGCCGTATAATAAATATACGTAAGCTATAAATGCAATATAAACATGGCTACTAATCTCATCCATAAAATAAAGAATAGAGATATTATAGAATCAACTATGAACTATCATTTGTACAAGTCGTTGGGTAGAGACAAATCCACTACTAACCATTTTAAATAAGAAGTAATACATAAACAATGAAAGGATTTGTCAAGAGTAGCAAAGGATGATCCAAGAGCAATCATCCTCGATAGAAAAAAGAAGACCATGATCTTGGCTAGAACACCTGCAAAAAGTCGCAAAAATGCACACCTAGAGAAATCACCAGGTCCTCAGAGGAACGTAACACGATACAGGAAGAACATGCCATTTAAACTGAATATACAATACGTCACAAGTTACAAGTAAAAGTAAAATAGTCCAAACCATAACAAGGCCCAATATCCCATCATCGAAATAGTACACTACCTCTACAACCAAACAATGACAAGAGGTAACAAACTATTCCGTGATGTGATACTGTTCCATGCCATGACTAGAACGGAGTGTGACATGACATTGACTAAGGTCACCAAACCATTCTAGTGTGCAATTTAGAAGACATCTCAATGTATGGGCAGGTAAAGGCGACTCCTCCATGACTAGCTCACAACTCAAAATATACACACGTCCAGTACTATCAGCCGACATAACTCGAGGCTAGTGGCCCACGTGACCCATCAGTTCATATAGCTCGAGGCTAGTGACCGTCGTGACACGACTACTGTAGTACGTAGTTACTACGGCTTTTAGATTTGGGTAGCCCATACATCTAACCGTTATCTCCCTCCCAATGACACTTCGAGTTAATTAAAGGAAAAAACAAAATGAATGAATAAAAAGTCGAATCCATGACTTATCCAGTTTGTAACTGTTTGAGTCTCTAACTCCCTAGTCATGACAGTGTCATATGTTTTATGCATAGCGTTAATAAATCGAATACGCGAGATAATGTCCTGTATGAAACTCCTAATTTTGGGGCACATGTAATATAGTCAAATGAGATATAATGATATCCTGCAATCATAAGGTAGTCCGCTAAAACTAGGTCCATATCTATAATCTAAAAAGAAACATGACTAACACTTATTGCATCATGTATAACTTGAAGGCACAATAAAGTAAATCATAAGCAATTAATCATGGATGCAACTTGGAAGAACTAAAATAACAGACAACTAAACAGTAAATATGCAAAAATAAACAAGCAGTAAATATGGCAAGGCATCTTGCCTGGTGTGACGTCTAGTGTGGTGCGATGATCGGACAAGTCTTGATTTGTCCAATAGTCGGGGTCGATAGGTAGAGGCCTGAAGTTGCAAGGAATTAGGAGTAGGAACTAGTCATGATTAGTCACGATCAATGGTGCTAATCGAGGAGAATTTATGGAAATACATACGTATCTTATTTTTAAAATATTTATGATACTTAAAAACTATGTATATTTTTAACCAAAATATCTTAAATACATATATACTTAAAAATCATAATGTGAAACTACTTCTTTATTAGTCAAAATATTTTTAAGTAATACTTTGTAAATCTAGAAAATTATTCTTAGGGTTAAAACTAAATTGTAAAGATGTAATTTTGTAGTTCAAAAATCCTTAGATAAAATAGTATGCAATAGTATATTTTTTCACAAATATTTTTAAAATATTAGTCTAATTATTTTATATAATTACAATTTTTAAAATAATATTGTCACTAATAATAACAATGGCAAAATACCCATACCCATATATACTTTTAACAGAAAATAAAAATATTAATAATACTACTGTTAATAATAATAATAATAATAATAATAATAATAATAATAATAATATAATAATAATAATAATTATTATTATTATTATAATAATAATAATAATAATAATAATAATAATAAATAATACTAAAACATATAGTTAGTAGAACATATGCTGTTCCCCACATCTCCTTAGTGAGAAAGAGAGAGAAGTGCATTACCATTGTAAAGGACCCAATCTAGAGAGACGACCGTGGTGGCGACTATCGGAGGTTAGAGGCGACCCGGAGGAGGACCGCGGGTCTAGGCCGGGCGTGAACGCCAGTGTAGAAGCATGGAAATTATGGAGTTCATGCGGATCACAACTGACCGCTGTAGAAGCATGGAAAAGAATAAAGAAAGATCCATGCGGCCAAGGATCCCCATGCGGCTCAGGGACCTATGCGGCTCAAGCGTCTATGCGGCTCGAATAGTTCCATGCAGCCCAGAAAGGAGCCACGTGGCCCTCAACAGCTCTTCCCTTCGTCTTCTACTGTATTTAATGCCTTGACGGCTGACAGCTCTGACCAATGACAGAAAGATGCAATAATGACTCTGTCATAATGGCAGACTCCTAGGGAAACGAAGGATATCTCTGACACAATCCATCAAATCCCAAAAAACCTTTATGCGGCCTTAACACGTAGACAGTCGCATGTGGCTCAGACAGAGGCCACCCATGCGGCTCAGGCAGAGGCTACCCATGCGGCTCAGGCAGAGGCTACCCATGCAGCTCATGAGGACTATCTTCATGCGGCTCACTGAGAAGCCATCTATCATGCGGTCGCCTATGCTCATGCGGCTCAGATCATCTCTGTAAGAACGAAATCGTAAAGCACAATACTCTAGAGGGGGGGTGAATAGAGTTAGCAGCGAAAAAATGCTAATTAAAAAATGTTAGCAGCAAGATCACAGAATAATAATCACAACTAAATAATGTAAAGGCAGAGATAAGAAAGCAAACGCAAAGACAGCGATGTATACTGGTTTTCCTCTGTTGAGGACTAATCCAGTTGGTAGAACTCTTGCTACCAGTTGAATCCACTATTGGCAAAATCGCAAGTTTTCTTACGAAGTCCTTTCAACTTCTACAACGCAAGCTTTGATACGAAGAACTCGTCCAACTTCAATTTTAAAGAGTTGAATCTTCTATCAAGCCTCTGATTACAATCACTCTGAAACTTCTAGACCGCACCGCACTGGCAAATCGACTAGAGGATTGTAACTGGCTTGGGATCTGAAAATTAAAGCTCGAGAAAACTCTTTGGAAGACTGAAAGCTTTTTAGAAGAGAGAAGATTGAAAGTGAATGAGTGAGTTAAAATGATCGAAATCCTTCTCTATTTATAGGAGTTCCAAAGACAGAATTCTGGCAGAATTCAGACAGAATTCGGGCAAAACTCGATGGAGAAATCTCGGTCAAATCCGCAACTGCAGGAGGACCAAGTTCCAGAGAATTCAAAAATCAAAACGGCAACTAATCGAACTCTGGCCGAACTCTGGACGAACTCTGGCCGAGTTCTATCAGGGTTAGGTTAGGTTAGGTTTTTAAAAATAGTTTTTGGGAATTTTTGAAAACCTTTTTGAAGTATGAATGTTTTTCAAAACTAAGGATATTTAAAAAAACATTTTGAAATCATTTTGGAATAGCCTATTTGCCAGTACGACTCGGTGTACAATGTATTCCTAGACTCAATAAAATGAAAAATACATTGCTCAAAGAAATACAGACTCGAACAGGCAAACATTGCTTCGGTCTTGAACTGTGTAGATAGCTGTTCTTGATCATGTCCAAGAGTCCGAGAAATCCTGACTAGCTTCATATATCGAGACAGAGTTTGATCAATTATTAAAATTAGTTTGACCATATGACCAATGGGCCAACAATCTCCCCCATTTTGATAATTGACAAACTATGAATGATATAACATCTTTGCTTGGAATAAAAATCAAAAATAGTAAAATTGTTCATATTCCTGCATTTTCTCAAAAAGAATGTTAGATCCTTTATTTTCTCCCCCGTTGTCACTTAGCAAAATAATTACAAAAGAGAAGAACTCCCCCGCAATCAATGCATAAATAACAAACAGTGAAGAAATACAAAAAAATAATCATGAGAAATGATAGAAATAGCAAGAAAAATAGAATGACATCATAGGCATGTATTTGTCTCAAGCAGTTTATAACAGAGAATTATTTCACAGGCATTTTATAATAAAGAAGCAGATAAAGATGCTATAAATAAGTAAATAAACTGATGTAGAACATAAACTACGCATCTCATAAAGAGAAAAAGATGTCCAAACATAAAAAATATCCAGTACAAGTCCTCAAAAGAAATACTGATAATAAAGTCTAAAGACTTGGAATGTCGGAGCATTTCCAAGTATACAGTAGATAACATCTAAGTCTCAAAAATCAACTAACATATCACAACTCCTTATCATCATCATCAGCAGCAGCAGCAGCATGACCGGCATGTCCAGAAGGACCAGCTGCAGAGGTACCAGCTCCAGAAGGGTGAGGAGGAGCGCCAGTGTAAAACTCACCGACATAGTCTCGAGAAGTACGGTCAGAACGGTACAAATCATATGCGTTACCGGGCTGAAAGTAGGCATGAACAGCCTCATCCTCACAGCGGTAACCAGAGAAGGCTGGATCTCTAGGAATAGAACCGGCAGAATATCCAGTTTGGGCGAATCGGAGATCAGCGAGAGAATTTGTTATCGCCTGATAACGAGTGACATCGCGGAACTCACGCTCGCGAGCTATATCCGTCATCAAGACGTGCAAATCCAAAAGATGCTGGTGTATGCCCTCAAAGGTCATGGCATACTGCTGAGGAGGTGGAGGAGGTGGAGCAGTAGCAGGAGCAGTAGGAGGAGCAGCAGTCATACTACGACGAGATAACTTCAGAAACTTGGGCTCAAGGTCTTGAGTACAAGTTGATAAATCAATATCGAAACGCTGGAAGATGAGTGGGAGAATCATCGCATAAGAGAGATTTCTATCTCTTGTACGACAACGTCCCATCATCTGGATAATGGTCTTAGGGGCAGAAAATGGAATCCCCTTAAGAATGTGATACATAGCAGATAATTCAAGAGATGTCACATCATCCTTTGAAGTAAACTTCGGAAGGATAGTGGAGTAAATGATACGGTGCAATTCATAATTAAACAAGTTCAAGTTGTTTGCCTTGAACTTTCCAGAGCGAACTCGATCAGGTGCACAGAGTTCCGCTTTGAAACTAGTAAGTGTCGTGCCGTCGGGGAATTCAAATTCAGTGATATCAACAAGCGGTTCACCTTCGTTGGGAATACCAAGAATTTCCGCTAAGAGGACATCATTGAAATTGATATCTAGTCCGCCAACACGAGTACTTACGTCAAACGTGTTTAATATGATATTGCAGTAGAACAATCTAATGGCATTAGTTGCTACTGGGAAACAAAGTTTAACAAAATATTGTAACCCTAATGCCTCAAAATAAGGGCGGTGTTCTGGAAACACAGTCCACTTGATAGGAGTGCCTGTGCATATGGATCTCATGGAGAAGTCTCCATACCACAGTAGGGCTTGATCTAGGATTTGAAAGTAAAACCCATCGAACGCGCCATCGCTAGATTGGACTGGCAAAAAGAGGGAATCCGTGGGTGGATTTGAAGATGAACCTTCCTCACTAGGATTGGTCGTCTTCTTCCTCTTGAAGGGGTTAAATCCCTTAGGTGCCATTGTGCAATAAAGTAAAATGCACGAAATTGAAAGGAGGAGAAATATGAAGTTATACCTCCCGAGATTCGAATATGTTGTAGAGAACAACGAACTCCGCACGAATCCAAGATTTGGATGGATTTCACCACGTAGATTGGGAGAGAAGGAGTGGTGAAGAACTAGGGTTTTAGAGCTTTTCGCGCGGCTGCTGTGCTGTGATGGTGGATTTTAGAAGCAATGAAGAAGAAAGGCTCTCGGGTTCTGGTTATATAACCTGATACCCTAACCGAACTCGGGCCGAATTCGGTCCGAAGTCTGGCCGAATTCGCCTGGGGTTAGTTTGGAACACTTTCTTTTTCATTGGCTCATTTCAAATATTTAATTCAAAGATTAGTAATTTCAACCTTCAATTAATATAATTAATATTATTTTATAAATTAAATTTTGTTACACAGCGACTGTTTCAGATTAGCTGTAGGAGTACTGTTCCAGCAGGCGGAGGTTCACCGGGGAACTCTTAAATACCGCTTCGCTTCAACCGTAGTTGTGGTGACAGACAGACTCTTTATTGGCTTGTCTCTAACATAGTTTTTGCATATTGAAATAAAATCATAAAATAAAATTAATTAACATTATTGACGTCCAAAATTCCTAATTCTCGACGTAAATAATTGAAACAATCTTCTGCTAGAGGTTTTGTGAAAATATCAGCTAATTGATTCTCAGTATCTATGTACACAAGGTCAATATCTCCATTTTGATGATGATCTCTAAGAAAATAATGTCGAATCTCGATATGCTTAGTACGAGAATGACATACTGGATTCTCAGTCAAATTAATAGTGCTCGTGTTATCACAGAAAATGGGAATGTGTGTGTAAAATAAATCATAGTCTTCTAAGGTTTGTTTTATCTACAAAACCTGAGCACAACAACGTTCTGCAGCAATATACTCAGCCTCTGTTGTTGATATGGCTACAGAATTTTGCTTTTTACTAAACCATGAGACTAAAGCCTTGCCTAAGAAATGACATGTACTGCTGGTACTTTTTCTATCAACTTTGCATCCAGCAAAATCTGCATCCGAGTAACCAATAAGGTCAAAGAACTTAGTTTTGGGATACCATAAGCCAACAGAAGAAGTGCCCTTAAGGTATCGAAAGATACGCTTAACTGCGCACAGATGTGATTCCTTTGGATTAGCTTGAAAACGTGCACACATGCAAATACTAAACATAAAATCTGGACGACTAGCAGTTAAATAAAGTAAACTACCGATCATACCTCGATACTTACGTGTGTCGACTGGCTTGTCTTGTTCATCAATATCAAGCTTTGTTGAAGTTGCCATCGTAGTGCCAATAGGTTTGACATTATCCAGATCAAACTTCTTTAGCAAATCTTTTGTGTACTTGGCTTGATTTATGAATGTCCCATTGTCAGTTTGTTTGATTTGTAGTCCGAGAAAGAATTTCAGCTCTCCCATCATGCTCATCTCAAACTCATTCTGCTTACACTTAGAGAATTCTTGACACAGAGATTCATCAGTAGATCCAAATATAATATCATCAACATAGACTTGTATTAAGAGAAGCTTGCCATTAAAAGACTTAATAAAAAGTGTAGTGTCAACCTTGCCTTTTGAAAAACCGTTGTCAAGTAGGAAAGAGCTTAGACGATCATACCAAGCACGAGAGGCTTGTTTTAAACCGTACAAAGCTTTCTTCAACTTGAAAATATGATCAGGGTTTTTAAAATCTGTAAAACCTGGAGGTTGTGCTACAAAAACTTCTTCTTTTATAAAACCATTTAAAAATGCACTCTTGACATCCATTTGAAATAATTTGAAATTATGAAAACATGCAAATGCACATAACATGCGAATGGATTCTAATCTCGTAACTGGGGCATAAGTCTCATCGTAGTCGACACCTTCTTCCTGATTGTATCCTTGAGCTACGAGTCGAGCCTTATTACGAGTCACTAAACCATTCTCGTTTAGTTTATTTCGGAATACCCAACGGATGCCAATGACCGGATGATCAATAGGCTTGGGAACAAGTTCCCAAACTTGATTCCATTCAAATTGGTTTAATTTCTCTTGCATAGCATCTATCCAAAAACTATCACTACATGCTTCATCAATAGTTTTGGGTTCTAGCTGTGATATAAATGCAACACTAGAAATAATATCTCTACTGGATGTACGAGTACTTACACCTTTGGTAATATCACCAATTACCAAATCCTTTGGATGATTAGCCGTAAATTTCAATCGTTTCGGCAGACTCTGAAGGTAGCTGGTTCCTGGATCTTTCCTTGGAGGATCAGCTAGTGCCGAGCTTGGTTGAGAATCAGCTGTTGTTGAGCTTGGTACAGTTAGATCTTTGTCATTGTTATCGATAGTCATTTGATTCAGTTCATCAAAAGTGACGTTGATTGACTCTTCGATGATCATGGTTCGTTTGTTGAAGACTCTGTATCCTTTGCTCTTGGCCGCATAACCTAAAAATATACCTTCATCGGCCTTTTTGTCAAACTTTCCCAAATTGTCTTTTGTATTAAGAATAAAGCATTTACAACCAAATATTCTAAAATATGAAACTGATAGAGTTCTATCAAACCATAACTCAAATGGAGTCTTCTTCGATTTGGGTCGAATTAGAACTCTATTGAGAACAAAACAAGCTGTATTGACAGCTTCAGCCCAGAAATATTTGGGTAGACTAAATTGGTTTAACATTACTCTGGCCATTTCGGATAGAGTTCTGTTCTTACGTTCCACAACTCCAATTTGTTGTGGAGTCTTATGGCAGGAGAACTCATGTACAAAACCATGTGTGTCACAAAATTGCTCAAACTCTGCATTCTCGAATTTGCCACCATGATCGCTTCTAATACGAGTGATCATGTAATCCTTTTTCATTCTGTACTTTCTTGCAAAAGGCAACAAATTCGGATAATACATCATTCTTGCGTGTCAAGAAGTATACCCACGTGTATCTAGAGTAATCATCTACAATTACAAAAGCATAAAGCTTACCTCTGAGGCTAGCAACTCTGCCAGGACCAAATAAGTCCATATGTAGCAATTGTAGAGGTCTAGTAGTACATACTGCGTTTACTTACTTGAATGTGGATCTGGTAGTTTTGTTCTTTTCACATTGGCTGTATACCGAATCCTTCTTGAATGTTATGACCGGTAAACCGCGTACTAGCTTCTTCGTGGATGATCTTGAGATTGTGTCCATATTTACGTGACCGAGTCTCATATGCCACAAATGACTCTCATCACTTTTAGCCATTAAGCATCTACCTGAAATTTTAGTTTCTTCCAACAAATAGAAAACATATATGTTGTCTTCCCTGATACCTTCAAAGATAGTACTACCAGTTGAGCTATCAACTATAGTACATTTGTCTTTGCCAAAGTTGATGCCATAACCATGATCAGCTAAATGACTTACGCTGAGTAGATTATGTTTCAACTCGGTAACCAGACAGACATCCTTAATCACAGGATAGGGAGACTTACCAATATCAATGATACCAATGATATACCCTTTCAAGTTATTACCGAAGGAGACATAGCCTTCCTTCTTCTTCTTCGACAGTGTTGCAAATAATGTAGCGTTACCGGTCATATGCCGTGAACAACCGCTGTCGAGGATCCATTTGCTTTTAGCATGTGAAAGGTGTTCCACCTACAAAACAGTTTGCAGATGAAACTTTTGGTACCCATTTCTTGTAGGGTCCTGAAATATTAGCTTTTGGTATCCATGCATAAATATTTAAATCAACAAGCTTTCTGATTCTACATGCAGAAGAAATATGACCAATGTGGCCACAATAATGACATTATGCATGTTTAGTGTTGAAAGCTGAGTGATGTGTACGGTTGGTAGGTTTAGGTTTTCTAGTATAGAAGAAAGCATACCTATAATCCTGTTTGGGCTTAACCTTTTGGGGTAATAGTTTGATAGGGTTAGGTCTGAAAGTGTTTGGCTTGGGAATGTTCCAATTTTTTTGTAAGTGACATGTGTTAGGATAGGAAGCAGTAGTCTCAGGCTGTTTTCCTAACCTAATTTCCAATCTTTTGGAAGTGTCGTACAACTTAGTATAATCAGAAGTGAGTGTTTCCATTCTGATTTGTGCACTTTGAAGACTTTTCTTCTCTTTAGAAAGTTCTTCTTTCAGTTGGTCAATAACCTTGTCTTTCTCTTCAGATGACTTGGTAGTCTCGTGTAATAAGCGCTTAATAGAGGAAAGCTCACCAGACTCACTAACATTATTTCTAACCTCAGCTAGTAGGTCGGTAAGTCTTCCTATTTCACCTTTGTACTCTTTGAGTACCTTCTTAGAGGTCTGATATTTGCTACGCAGTTTCCTGTAATCACTTATCAGTTCACTGAAGGCATCTCCTAATTGCTCAAAGGTGAAGTCATCATATGTATCAACTACAGGTTCAGTAGGTACCTGATCGGATGCCATAAAGCATACGTTTACAGGGTCTTCTGATTGTTCATCTTCTGAGTCGCTGGCTTCACTTTCATGCCATATGCTGGTGTTGGCATATCTCCGAGATGTTGATCTCTTCAGGTTCCCTTTTTCATACATGTTGCTCTTCTTGCTTGACGATGAGTTTGTAGGACAATCCTTCTTCATGTGTCCCTTCTTCTTGCAGCCATAGCAGACAGCATCATCTTGATACCAGTTGTTGCTGCTATTGTTTTCTTTGGCTTTCTTCTCATATCTCATGAATCTTTTGAATTTCCTTGCTAGGAGTGCTTGATCTTCATCATCAGATTCACTGTTGTCTGAATCACCTTCAGCAGCTTTTCTGTGCTGAGCCTTGAAAGCGATTGTCTTCTCCTTTGGTGCAGGCTCTTCAAAATCTTGTAGCTCCAGTTCATGAGTGAGTAGCTTACCCATGAGTACTTCGAGGGACATAGTTGTGAGGTCGTTCCCTTCAATGATTGCAGTAGCCTTGGGAATCCAGTTCTTGGTAAGTGCTCGTAGGAGTTTGCGAATCATTTCATGGTTACTGTAATCTTTGCCTAGGGAGGACAAAGGATTTACAATATCCAAGAATCTTTCGAACATCTGAGTAACTATTTCGTTGGGCTTCATCTTGAACACCTCATACTCTTGAGTAAGTCTGCTGACTTTTGATTCTTTGACTTGAGTCGTGCCTTCATGTGTGACTTCAAGAAGCTTCCACACTTTATTAGCAGTTGTGCAGATAGATATCCTGTTAAATTCGATTCTGTCTAAAGCACAAAATAAAGCGTTAATAGCACGTGCGTCAAGACTGGCCTTTTTTTTTTCTTCCTCTGTATATCTATTATGGGGTTTATCAACTAAAACACCTTCAACATTTATACGAGGTAGCTTTTGATAGCCATCAATAACAATAGACCATAAATCAAAGTCAAGTGATTTCAAGAAGAAACTCATCCGTGTTTTCCAATAGGTATAATTCATACCATCAAACAGTGGAGGTCTGTTCGTGGCCTGGCCTTCACTTGTGAATTTCACAGTTGCCATGTGTTGTGCTGTAATCTATATAACAATTAGTTAAATGAATAAATAATTGCAATGTTACCTTGCTTTACCTGTAACACCCGCTCTGATACCAATTGTAGGAACAAAATTGTAAAGCACAATACTCTAGAGGGGGGGTGAATAGAGTTGGCAGCAGAAAAATGCTAATTAAAAAATGTTAGCAGCAAGATCACAGAATAATAATCACAACTAAATAATGTAAAGGCAGAGATAAGAAAGCAAACGCAAAGACAGCGATGTATACTGGTTTCCCTCTGTTGAGGACTAATCCAGTCGGTAGAACTCTTGCTACCAGTTGAATCCACTATTGGCAAAACCGCAAATTTTTTTACAAAGTCCTTGCAACTTCTACAACGCGAGCTTTGATATGAAGAACTCGTCCAACTTCAATTTTGAAGAGTTGAATCTTCTATCAAACCTTTGATTACAATCACTCTGAAACTTCTAGACCGCACCGCACTGGCAAATCGACTAGAGGATTGTAACTGGCTTGGGATCTAAAAATTAAAGCTCGAGAAAACTCTTTGGAAGACTGAAAGCTTTTTAGAAGAGAGAAGATTGAAAGTGAATGAGTGAGTTAAAATGATCGAAATCCTTCTCTATTTATAGGAGTTCCAAAGACAGAATTCTGGCAGAATTCGGACAGAATTCGGGCAGAACTCGATGAGGAAATCTCGATCAAATCCCCAACTGCAGGAGGACCAAGTTCCAGAGAATTCAAAAATCAAAACGGCCACTAACCGAACTCTGGCCGAACTCTGGCCGAGTTCTGTCAGGGTTAGATTAGGTTTTTAAAAATAGTTTTTGGGGATTTTTGAAAACCTTTTTGAAAACCTTTTTGAAGTATGAATGTTTTTCAAAACTAAGGATATTTAAAAAAACATTTTGAAATCATTTTGGAATAGCCTATTTGCCAGTACGACTCGGTGTACAATGTATTCCTAGACTCAATAAAATAAAAAATATATTGCTCAAAGAAATACAGACTCGAACATGCAAACATTGCTTCGGTCTTAAACTGTGTAGATAGCTGTTCTTGATCATGTCCAAGAGTCCGAGAAATCCTGACTAGCTTCATATATCGAGACAGAGTTTGATCAATTATTAAAATCAGTTTGACCATATGACCAATGGGCCAACAATCTCCATGCGGTTCAAATGTTCAGAGGCCACTCCCAAGCAGCCTTGACACGCGGCCAGCCTTATGCGGCTCAGTAGAGGGGCAATCCTCATGCGGCTCAGATTTTCTAAGTGGCTCACGATTTTGCCAGCATCCCTACAGCTATCAGCCTAATAATAGTGGGACACATGGCAGGATTCATCAACAAATCCTAACAATCAGGTTTAGTGCCATCCTCATAATTACTGGGATCAAATCGGATTATTTGCAATCAATTAAATTGAACACGTGGCAGAAGATCCAGGCTTGGCATAACAAATCATGAGGATTTATGGCAATCATCATTAATTGCTCACAGAGATTTGATGCAATCACATTAATTGCTCAAATCTATTATGAACAGCCCAGATTCATTGATCCTTAACCGCCAACTTTTGAGAATGGGCAATCATTGCAAACCCTAATGATGCCCCCCCACTCTTATAAATAGCAAGGTGCCATTCCCTTGCAACACACGGAGAGAGACATAGACGATCAGAGAGCAGAGAGCAGAGAGAGAGAGACCACTTCCCCCCTCGATCCAGAGAGTCAGAGAGAAATTAAAAGGAGAGCATTTCTTCATCAGCGCCAAGCAGTTCTTCTACAGAGCCAAGGCTGCACCTGATCGTCCAAGGAGTAAGACAGAGCTGCTGTTGCTTTCCCGAGCCTCTATCGTCACCACCCAAAATCTAAAATAAATAATTGTACTTAGATTGCTGTACCTAGGTCAAAGGGAACCAGGTCTAGCTAAATAAATCAACTCGTAAGGTAAATCCAAAACATCGAAAGAAACTCAAAAATCAAGGTCTCGCATACACGAAATAACCCCATAAATTAAACAAGTATAGAATGTCGAAAACAATATCGAAAAACGTAAAATCCCAACTGCATAAAAAATAATAATAAATCCGCATAAAATCATAAAATACAGGATATCTGTCTCGAACCGATGACCGTAGTTTCCTAATATCCGAAAAATGTGTGCCATGGTCATTCCTTGCCACGCCATCCGGAATGGCTGCAAAAGATTCACCATGACACTATAATCGAGCGGCTGCAACTTTCGTTACCACGCCGTCAAGGTATACTAGGGTCACCCGTACTCTTGACAAATACCCAAAACGAATCAAATCCATAACCTAAACATCCGAATCACTAAAATCACAAATTCTCTAACAATATAACGAGTCCTAGAAAACCATCAAAATCAAAAATCTAGGTGAATCGTAACACACATCCAAAATACATCTTTAATAATAACCACAAGATAGCTTTTCTAGAAAAATACTCCATATCTGTAGGAAAATACCCCAAACCAAGGATCCATATCAAAATATAATGTATAGAAAGTATATATATAATCAACATAAAATCTGAAATAGATAATCATGAGTGCGGAACTGTCCGGAATCAAGGAAGCCGAATCGATACGAGAATATCCCTCGGATACTCAACAAATGTTAAAATATCCAATCTCAGAGTCCAGGTGAAATCTTCATTCCGCAGCAATACAGCCAACGCTCGAAGAGGGCGATAATGATATTAAGTCAACACGAAGTCAACGCACGAAATGGATAACAGGAAATCAAATAAGGCGAAACACCGGTAGAGAGTACAGAACCCAAGATAAATAATCATGTAACCCAATGATGGAGATAACATCTCATCAAATAAGGTGATCGACATAACCAACTATAGGATCATATCTATCAAACAAGGATCAGAGGTAGATAACACGAATAAGACATGGCCAAGCAAGATAGGTCCAAGTAGAGATGAGGACCAGTTCACAGGTTCAAGGGAGCGAAGGACAAGTGTAACAAGTGGGAATACCAAGAAATAGTGGACTGAGATCAATAATCATGTGATACCCAACAAAATCTCAAAATGAGACCTGCATGGGCCACCACTAAAACCATGTCACGCCCCAGTACCGAAATACGGGGACGGACGTAGGCCAGCTACACCGTATAAGGTACGAATATGCTATACGACGATGACGGCTGTCAAGTCTTGCTGGGTATCCTAGCATGCAATCAATCTATGGGCTAAATTCGATCTCATGTCCACAGGCAAATCACAATGAAACAACATCAAGAAAGATAATCATATGGAAAGCAGGAAATACTTATATGAAAATCAGAAATCTATAGTACAGAATAATAATGTAGACTAGCATACCTTCCCACAGTTCCTAGCATGGTCGGGAACTGAAGCACATCCTCCAAGTCGAGTCTGGAAGATCCACAGGGTCGGTCTCAGGCAATCTGGGAACAATCCAGGGTTGGTCAGGCCAACCACAGCAAGTACCAGAAAGGAAGGCTCAAGGACGGACGAAGAAAACCAGCATGATAAAATGTGACAGAAATAGCATCTAAAAACAGTAAATAAGGTAAAGGATCGTGCGGTACCAACGCACGATTATAGAATATAAGGCAGCAATCCAACTACTAATACGTAAGTAACCAACAATCATCACAGTCATCCTAACATCCACTAATGCTTGCATCGCCAACTGGAACTCGTAGACTGTCATCGGAACAGTAACTCACCCCTACATCAAACAAGAACAAGGGAATGAATTACCGCACCGGGACAGCGTTACGTGCCAGCCAGCTTAGCAAGCAACAAGCCATACAATTATATAAATAAGCGGCCACTCAAATGCCTACGGCTGTCTATGTGGAGGTTGGGTTACCGCAACAATGCAATATAGGAATCCTCAGATCGTGCCGTCCCAGCAGGGCTAGCGAGGCCAAGTATAGCATGTAAGAAGAGCACCAATCCCTCGTAAGGCCACCGGGCTTGCATGTCACCACCGGTCCCTCGTAAGGCTACCGTGCCGAGCATGCCATGTATATAATGTATAGTACATAAGTAGCCGGATATTGCCATCCACTAGTACGAATGGTAACAATATCCGTGGCGGCCAGCCTGCAGGTCATGACTAATGTCTGGGATAAGGCTGGTAATGCACGATCTCGGGATTCCGTTTCTCTCCAATGCTTCTACCAGTTTAAGTTGCCTAGATTAAACATATATTTATCCGGAATCACATGCCGTGGTCACATGATCATCCTCCTAGATGTCGCACCTCAGTACGAGAACGCTAAGTAAGAATCAACCTCGGCACCTATAGGCCCAGTTGTGATCCATCCTTAGTGTTATGCAACAAACAAGCAAGCAATCCTAACCACGCTAAGACTATAGGCCAACTACCAGATACCCGTGCAGGTAATCATATAATATAGCTAGAATATCAAGATGGCGTCGCAATGCCATACAATCATGGAAGTAGCACCTCAAAGTGCCAATAGACAAAGGGCACCGCAGTGCAAGGTCAGGGCCAGTACCTCAAAGGGTAAGCTGGACTTATAGCATGGATACAGGTAGTCGGGTCTGGGACAAGGACAAATCTGTCAGTCACAAGAAGTCATCTGCCCACATCGTGGCATGGATATCAGGTCAAGTACAAGATCAGAACCTCTACTATAATAACATCTCAAGCATATATGGGAGCCTACAGCTCCAATCATCAAGTCGGTCTGTCCACCAGATCAATCTATCAAGTGCCACCCCTCTACGATGGAATCAATATCATGTCAGGAAGGTCAATAACCAAACACCAAGCTAATCACTATAAGCAATGCTAGGCCTTCTGGCTCACAAGAATCCTCCAAGTCAATGATCACGAACCACTAGAAAACGAGCCCCTCAACTACCAAGACATAGCAATCATATCAGGTTCCCCAACTACCGGAATACACAAAGGTACCAGGTTTTGGGCGTTTAGGAAGTCGAGTAAAAATCATATAATATTAATACCCTCGATATTCTCCTCGTTCCGTAAAATATTCGTGATCATCAAAATCCAAGAATTCACAGTCAGGCCTGGTCGAATTAGAATATCCTCAAAAGGAATAGCAATACTATCCAAGAGTCCACGTGAGTCTACCAACTGAACATCCCGAGATCATACTCCATATAATACTCAATCCTCATATATCCAAGGTCACAATTCCGATACATAGGACAACTGTCCGCCCTATCTCGCTAGACTAGGACAACTCCTAGAATGAATGGTCAGGGTACAAGTGTTTATTAATTAATGCCGTCGAAAATGGCAAGGATTGCATGAACCACTCTGGAGCAGATCCATAACCCTTAAACCAAACAAGGACCAGAGTTGCAGACCGTCTCCCGAGTAGAAACGCTCTCCTTACGCTATCCGACGGACAAGATATGTCAAGATGCTAGGCGACTAATCTAGTCGGGAGTCTACCTGGCAGGCAATGGGATCAGGTATACTATACCAAGATGAACATGTACGAGCCCAGTCCAGCAAACCAAAGGAATGGTTCTGTCCAATCCTTTGAACCGAATTCCCGATCGGGAATTCTGGAAAAATCTGGCAGAGTCTCCTTTGTATTATGGACGGGAGCACCCCACGAATTGGGGCTAAAATCCATTCGGCGCAACCCGTCGTAGAATCGCAGGCTGAGAACACTAAGTCTCAGCTTCCAGCAGCGCTACCATGCGTACTGGAAACCTAACCACAGCCGAGAACACTAAGTCTCGGCCTCCAGCAGCACTACGATACGTACTGGGCGCCAAGCCAACACATGCAACAAGAATCGCCACGCAGGGCGCACCAAGACCCACAGTCATGTCCAAGCCACAAACACAGTCACCGAAACAGTTAGCCAAGCCGTTACCCGACCGCGAGTCGGACACGGGGCATACGGGGACAATCCGTACAAGTGAGTCGTGCTCGTGTCCTCGGAGGTGTGGATGACCCATCCGAGTTGTCCGATACGGTCTATCCCGGTATCGGACCAAGCTATCCTAAGTTATCATCATGGCAGTTCTACTACTAGGCTACACTAATCATGGTTATACAGTTTACAAGTACAAATTAATTAAATACAATAAAATCTAGGAGAGAGGGCAAGAGCCGTCGATGAGCAAGGGATACTTGCCTAGAGGGCTCGGCTAGGTAAGCAAGTCTTCGGCAGTCGCGATCCAAGCTAGCACGCCAATCGAGATCCTCAGAACACACAATAAACAATTATTAGAATTAAATAATAAAATAATAGAATAATTACAAGAGATGGCAGAAGGCTATACCGTGTGGGTCCCGCAAGCAGTGCAGGGATCGGGCACGGAAACCGAGGTACGCGGATCGATACGGATACGCAAAAAGAGACGTACACGTATATCGAGACGCGCACGAGAATCGAGATGACTCAAAGATCGAGATGAACATGAGACATAACGTGCACGTAAATCGAGACGTACACGTAGATCGAGGAAATCACGAATATCGGGATGGCACACGAATCAATGCGACACGTAAATCGAGGCATATAGGCAAATCGAGACGGAGCGAGATTCAAGGAAGCACACAAATCAATGCGACATACAAGTCGACGTATGGACGCAAATCGATGCGGTGCAGAGTCCAAGGTGATACACAAACCAAGGTGGCACGTAAATCCGTACGTGCACGCAAACCGAGATGGCACAAGGACCGATGCGGCACGCAAGTCGGAGCGAGCACGCAAACCGAGGCAACACAAGATACAATGTGACACTCAATTCGATACGGTACGCAAATCGGTACATGTACGTAAATTGAGGTGGCACGGGTCACGAGGTAGGCACAAAAATCGAGACACGGAAATAAGGTAGTGCGCAAACCGAGATGGCACGGTGCCCGAGGCAGTGCGGGGCTCGAGGCGTCCCGCTGCCTTAGGCAGCACGTAGACCGAGGTACACATAATACGAGACAACACGTACACCGAGGTGCACACGACCTGAAAACACGGGGAACGAGGAAGCGCACCAACCGAGGGTGCGCTGCCCGAGACGACACGCTGTACGGGACAGCACGCATCCCGAGGATGTGCAGACCGAGAAAAGGGGAGAGAGGAGGCAAAGGAGGATCTCACCGGAGGGGGTTGCCGACGGAGAGGAAGGCGGCCGGAGCTGCTAGGGGAGGTTGGAGGAGGACGGAGCGGCGGCAGGGGCCCACGGAGGAGGTCGGTCGGAGAAGATGGCAGAGGTGGTGGCCGCGGCGCTGGTGGTGGCGGCTGAAGGCGGTGGCCGCGGCGGAGGGGCTCGGGAGAGGAAATCGAGAGGTCGAGAGAGGGAGGAGGAGCTCGGGGCGACAAGAGGGAAAGGAGGAGGTGCTGGCAGGAGCTGGGGGCTCGGCTAGGCGAAGGTGGCCGGAGGCCATGGCGGTGGCGGCTGAAAGGGACCGGAGGAGAAGGGGGCAGCGGTGGTCGTGGCGGCCGGCGGTGGCCGCGGCGAAGATGGTGGTCGTCGTAGGAGAGATGGTGAAGGTGGTGGTGCTCGTGGGTGAGGGCGACGGAGGAGGCCGGCCGAGAGGGAGACGGCGACGGCAACGATGATGGTGGAGGTGGTCGCCGGAGGCCATGGGAGAGGATAGGGGAGCTTGGAAGAGAGGGCCAGAGAGATGGAGAGAGAGTGGGGAGAGGGTGAGGAAGAGAGAGAGTTGAGCGGGAGAGAGAGAGAGGAATTGGGGGTGGGGGGTGTTCTCCTGTAAGAAGAAAGTGATGGGGGGTAGGTGAGAGTGGGAAAGGTGAGGGAGGAGAGAGGGATGAGGTGAGGGAGTGAAATGACAAGAGAGAGGGAGAGTAGATATTTTGGAGGGTAGATTAGGAATAAGAAATTAATAATAATAATAATAATGAGGATAAAATTACCTCCAAGAAAATAATAAAAATTTCAAAAATACCCCAAAAATTAAAATCCTCCAAATACAATAATACGATCAAATATGTACTTCAAAAATAGGAATATTACACGTTCAAAGACAAAATCTGCTACAGTAGGAGATTCATCGTCCACACCACTGGGGGTTACTGGAATTGGGGGTAGCACTCCTCCGAACCTCTACGACAATCCGATGTTCCAAGGAGACGAGCCGGGGGAAACAAATCTCCCATCAGAGGCAGCAGATCCCGACGTCCCCGAGGACGTCCACAATTCCCAAGACGAGGCGAACTCAGAAGCTGGGGGTACTGTTCCTTCGGAGTCCGAACCAGAGGAAGACATTCCTACATACCCCGATGACTTCTCATTACAAGGGTATAATTCGGAGTGTACGTCATCCACCGTCCCTTCCACTTCTACTCATGTCAGGACGGTATTCATGACAAACGACGAACAGGACGGTCCCAGTGATTGCCAGCGCATCGACACTCTGGAGGCCATACTACGCTCTTTGGTCAAATCCGTCAACGAGATCAAAGCAGCCCTCCCTACTATGCAAGGAGGGATGCCTGGCCAAACAAACTCGGGCCCCGCGGTCAATACAGACTCAAACTCAGCGGCACCAAACCATGGCAATATTCCTCCTGAAATGTCTGCTCCTACCGCTACAGACGAGGCCAAGGAGGCAAGAAGAGAGGTCCAGGAACTCCGGGCCATGTTCCACGCCCGAGAAAACTGCCAAGACCTCAGGATACGACAACCGTATCCCGCTGCGTGGAGAGATGTTCCCTTCCCACCAAAGTATAAACCATTCCACATCAATCCATATGATGGAAAGACTTTCGCTAGTCGGTACATCACTTACTTCGAGGTCACCACCGACCATCTGCCCCATGACGATGCCATCCTTACACGATTATCCATTGGGGCATTAGAAGGGGTCACCTTCGACTGGTACCGTAACCTGCCAGACAACTGCATCCCCTCCTTCGCCAGCTTCAAGCGCATGTTCTTGGAGAGATTCTACGAAGTAGGACAGGACATCACAATGTCCACCCTCATGGACGTCGTTCAAGGGAAGAAAGAGCTGACAAGGAACTATATTGAGCGGTTCCGCCAAACCGCCATGAAGCTGCCGTCTGGTAACCCGGATTCCTCCTTAATTGAAATTTGCCAAAAGAGACTGCTTCCAACAATCAGCCTCTGGTTGGGTGAAAGTTAATTCAAGGACTGGAAGACATTTATTATCAGTGCCACTAGCGCCGAAGAACGATTGAAGAAGGCTCGCCAACTGGGATTGCACATCTCGGAGGGAGAGGACAAGGGCAGGCGTCCTAATGCTAACAACAACAATGGGGGTAGCTCCACCAACAATCGGGACAACAAGGGCAAGCAGGCCATGGTGGCCGACACAGCCCAGAAATCTGAGTCAAAACCGGCAGACAAGCAATGGCCACAAATGACCTTCTCCTTCGAAGACGGCCACGTCAAGCCCATCTTGGACATGCTCATACAAGGAGACAGACTTCAGCTCCCTCCACCAAGACGGGAACCTCGGCCGGCAAAAATGGAGAACCCAAAGTACTGCAATTACCACCGCTACGTCCACCATGCCACACACGACTGCTACCAACTAAAATGATACATCCAACATCTCATCGATTCGAACGCTCTGGCCATCGATTTTGAAGAGGTAACTGTGGCAGCCAATATGGTGTCAGTACAATTTGGCAGCTTTCCTTCAACAGAAACTCAAGACGGTGTGGTACCCATCCCTCCAGCGACAATAGAGATTGCTAATCTTCCACCTCCCCGAGATCAGGCAGCTGGCTAGTGCCCCTCACCACATCACGGGGGGAGGTCATGTGGGTCCATCCGGACCTGGTACTCGAGGTGACTAATCTACCCCCCTTTCGTTCGCAAGAAGAAGAGTGGAAAAGACAGATCCTGTCGCACAATCTCGGCGGATGTCGAAGAAGTCACGGCTGTCGTCACTCGGTCTGGGGCACAATCCCAACCTGGGGCTGATAACTCGGCTGAGGATCATCAGCCAGCTACTGCTGACGCTTCGGGACCTGCTCAGCCTCCGACGACCGACAAGCCTAGGCCAAAGGAGACTCGCTTTGACAAATCCCTCCGAAAAGAGGCACCGCAGGGGCTGGAGACGCCCTACAACTTCAACATCTTGGCGCAATTGGCCAACACATCGGCCAAATTATCATTATATGAGCTCCTGAGACTCTCGAAGGATGTTCACGCGGCTTTGAGCGATGCATTCTAGAATGCCGATGCCTATCTGGCTCAGGTCAACCTCACGGGAGAGAGCCCGCCTGCAGATCTCCAAGACAGTGCTTGCACGGAAGCGATGCCCAACATTATATTCACTCCGCATGATATGCTCATCAAAACCAACTTGTACGATCGCCCGTTATATTACACTGGATACATCGACAACGTAAAGGTGGATCAGATGCACATTGATCCTGGTTCTTCCATAAGCATCATCCCAAAGGGTCTGTTACATCATCTCCGTATTCCTATGCATCGTCTGACGCCAACAAGCACCGCCATCAGCGGTTTTAATTCGGGCAGGAGCTACCCGATTGGGAAGATTCGCTTGAAGTGCCAAATTGGCGATCTCCAGTCAGAAGTAACCTGTTATGTCATAGACGCAGACACTTCCTACAACATCCTCTTGGGGCATCCCTGGATACACGATTATATGATCGTGCCTTCAACGCTGCACCAGTGCTTCAAGTATATCGACAAATACGGCTTCGTGAGGATAGAATTTGTCGACATCGATCCCTTCAAAGGGGTCGAATCCTACTACTCAGACTCCTGCTTATACGAAAAGTCGAAAAGGCACCTTGGTGAAGGAGATGTGCAAGCTCGAACCGAGACAGCCACCGGATCAGAAGAACCTCTGACGATCCACCTCCAAGCTCGCAAACCTGGCAAGTCCGCACCCCTTACAGCCACTCTGCGTAAGGACGCAATCAGCCTCTCAGCACAAGAAGAGCAAATAATAATCCGGCTGCCAAGGTCTGGACAAGTGCCAAGACCCACAACGGAGCCACTGACAATCAGGCTGCCTAGAGTCAGCCAACCACAAATGGAGAAGCTCAACCCCTCCGACAAGCCAATGACGATACGCCTTCCCAAGAAGAATCGTCACCCCGATGCAAGTTCTAGGGATTCTAGCGAGCCAACAACTCCTCGCCCAACATCGAGTACCAAACTGGGGGTCGCTAGTTTGCCAACGACTCCACGTTCTCCTCCACCGACAGAACCCCTGACGATTAAGCTGCCCAGGTCCTCCTCTCAGTCTTCATTTATACAGGGGATGGCCGAAGAAGAACCGGAGCTAGCCAAGTATGTGGCTGCCCACACTGATGTTCCCTCTACGGATGATGTAATCCTGCTAGAAAAGATACCTTACTTCATCAATAAAGGGCTATCTTTGAACTACCTCGAGCTTGATAAGCTTTGTACAATGTATGCTATGGAACACAGTATAGGCACTCACCTACACACACAGGTGACAAATGTGTACACCACAAACCAGTTTACTCCAGTGGAAGACGCTTACCGCATAATCGAGGGAGGGGACCATCCAATCATCTTCGGTCGGAAGGACGACCCACAACCCTTCACCATAGAAGAAGTCGATCTTGAATCAGATGTCGGGAGACTGCCTCTGTATCTTTATAGCCCCCAATCCAAATACCTCATGCAAAAATAGGGGTATGATCTGGAGACTACTCCAGGCTTGAACTACGGCACTGGGCGACGATTACCTTTAAAGCCACCAGTCCCGGCTGGCAAACCACGGGACTACTGCAGCAGGACCCTATGTGGGTTAGGGTATGTTATGCCCACAACGACCCCTGAAAGTTCGGATGAGGAATGCGACTGGCATTCACATTCAACCGGGTCACCAACTTCTGATTCGGACACCAGCATCGGAGACGTATTTAGACAAGTCCTGTCAGTCAACATGGCATTCGCCGACGCTTATGAAGAAGATGAAGATATGTCTGAAATCTTCGAGTTAGAGCCATGGGCCCAACAGTTGGATGCACAATGGGAAAAGCGGTTCGAACAGAGAGAACCTCCTTCTGAAGATGAGGTTATACAGGTTGACCTCGGCGACGAATTTTCTCCAAAATCAATCTTCGTCAGTAAAAGCCTAACAGACGAAGAGCGAGAGTCGCTACTGGAACTTGTCAATGAATATATTGATGTGTTTGCCTGGAGCTATGAAGACATGCCGTGGTTAAATCCCGATATTGCTCTTCACAAACTCAACATTCGGCCAGATGCAAAGCCAGTCAAACAACAACAACGACGCTTTCGCCCAGGCATCATGGATGCAATCGAAGCCGAAGTCAATAAAATCATAGCCAGCGGCTTCATACACGAGGAGCAACATCCAGATTGGATCGCCAACATAGTACCGGTCCTCAAGAAGAATGGGAAGATTCAAATCTGCATCGACTTCCGTAATCTGAACAAGGTATGTCCCAAAGATGAATTCTTCCTCCCTATCACAGATATCATGATCGACAACACATGCGACTTCGAACGTATATCATTTATGGATGGTTTCTTTGGGTACAACCAAATCAAGATGTCTCCCAATGACGAAAAGCATACATCATTCCGAACACCGATTGGTACATACTGCTACACAGTCATGCCTTTCGGTTTAAAGAATGCTGGAGCCACATATCAAAGAGCCATGAGTATCATCTTCAGGGATCACTTGCATAAGACGGTGGAGTACTATGTTGATGACATTGCCGTCAAGAGTCGTTGTAAGGGTGACCACCTCCAGGATCTGAGGACGGTATTCGACCAGATGCGAGCACACAACCTAAAGATGAATCCCACAAAATCCTTCTTAGGCATATCCAGCAGAAAGTTCTTGGGCTTTATCATCACAGCCCAGGGTATCCACGTAGACCCTGAGAAGACAAAGGCAATCATGGAGATGGGTCCCCCGAGAAATCTCCGAGAACTCAGAGGCCTCCAAGGGAGGCTAGCTTACATCAGGAGGTTCATTTCCAACCTCTCCGGACGGTGTCAGCCATTCACCCATCTCATGAAGAAGGATGTCTCATTCGTATGGGACGAAGAATGTCAGCGTACTTTCGACAACATCAAAGAATATTTGTCAAACCCTCCAGTCCTGGTGGCCCCGGTTGCTGGAAAACTATTCCTGCTCTATGTACGAACAATGGAGCATTCCCTCGGTGCTCTGCTGGCACAAAACAATGATGCAGGCCATGAACAAGCCATATACTACCTCAGCCGAATGATGATCAGACCAGAGCACCGATATACCGCCGTGGAGAAGGAATGCCTTGCCCTGGTGTTCGTCATTCAAAAGACGCGGCACTATGTCACAGGACAAACCATACATGTGATCTCACGAGTCAACCCTCTCAGGGTCCTCATGACTAAACCAGGGGCACTCAGCTCTCGCCTCGCTACATGGGTAATATTACTGTCCCTCTACCATATGATCTTCGTCCCACAAAAGGCTGTTAAAGGTCAAGCCCTGGCAGACTTTTTGGCAGCCCACCCAGGCTCGGAGTCGTCCAAACTATATGAAGGAATCCCAGATGAGGTCACCGACTCGCATGCAACCTCTCATGATGATATATGGCAAATGTTCTTCGACGGCGCCTCAAGGACTGGACCTAAGGGCAACATCATCGTCGGAGTCAGGGTGGTGCTGGTTTCTCCCTCCGGATTGGTGATCAATCGTGCTTACTCCCTCACAGAATCCTGTTCTAACAATGTGGCCGAGTACAATGCTTTGGTCATTGGCCTCCAACTTGCAAGAGAGCTGGGGGTAGAATATCTTGAAGCATACGGCGATTCACAGTTAATCGTCAATCAGATCCGGGGTTCATACGAAGTCCGCTATGAAGACATGATCCCCTATCACCAAATAGCGATCAACATCATCTCGTCATTCGAGGGGTTCTTCATCGAACACGTTCCCAGACTCCAAAATATCGAAGCCGATGCCCTAGCTGGCCTTGCCGCTTCCTTAGCGGTTCCGAACTATGCTCGCCAATCAGTGGATGTGGTAGGCCATGAACTGGTCTATTCCAAGAACAACGTTCAATTCGTGGCGAGTTATTCCGCTCAGACGATCGACGAAGTCCCGGACTGGAGACAACCATTCATTGACTTTGTAGTCTACGACATCCTGCCTGAGAACCCAAAAGAGGCCACCTCTATCAGAAGGCGTTCTCTCAGATTCTTCTACGATACAGAGACAAAAATGCTATATTGCCGATCTTACTATGGATTATTGCTTCGATGTCTGTCAAACGCAGAAGCCAAAGAAGCCGTACGCGAAGCTCATGACGGTATTTGCGGGGCCCATTAGCCTGGCCCAAAATTGCAAGATCGTCTTCGCCGAATGGGCTACTACTGGCCCACGATGGTAGCAGATACGATAGACTATACAAAAAAGTGCAAAGCCTGCCATTTCCATGCAGACTTCATCCACCAACCATCCAAATTTCTACATCCGACAGTGGCGTCCTGGCCATTCGAAGCATGGGGAATGGATATCATCGGTCCGATTACTCCATCTTCTTCTCGAGGAGATCGCTTCATACTTGCCATCACAGATTACTTCTCCAAATGGGCGGAAGCTGTTCCGCTTACAGAAGTCAAAACTTCAAACGTGATCAGCTTCCTCAAGCATCACGTCATCTATCGCTTTGGACTGCCCCGAAGGATCATCCACGATAATGGTCCGCAGTTCGTAAGCCACGCCTTCTATCGGTTCTGCGACAAGCATCGCATCCAGAATATTACTTCGATGCCATACAAACCAGCAACGAATGGGTTGGCAGAAGCATTAAACAAAATAATCATCAAACTTCTCAAGAAGTTCGTATCGTCCAACAAACGCGACTGGAACGAGAAGCTTGGTGAATGCTTGTGGGCGTACCGCACTACAGTCCGAACAGCCACAGGGAACATACCATTCTCCCTGGTGTACGGGAGTGAGGCAGTCCTCCCATTAGAGACTCAAATACCCTCGCTCCGCGTCGTTCTCACTTATCAATTGACGACGGACGATAATTACCGTCGCCGACTACAAGAGTAGGAGGCCTTAGATGAAAAGCACCTCCTGGCTCAGCAACAGATCGAGCTATACCAAGCACGCATCTCTGGAGCCTTCAATAAGAAGGTTAAAATCAGAACATTATAAGTGGGCGATCTCGTTCTGGCAGTCCGGAGGCCGATGGTCTTGACTCACAAAACCGCCAGCAAATTCCAGCCAAAATGGGAAGGTCCGTTTATCCTTGAGGCCGTATTCTCCAACGGTGCTTACCGCCTCGTAAAACATAATAGAGACTTGCTCATATTGCCCGTCAACGGCAAGTTCCTGAAGAAATATTATGTCTAAACGATATTTTCCAGATCATCGAGTCATGTACCCGCCGGTACCGCTGAACTCATATCATATTTTCCAGATTGCTGAGTTATGTACCCGCTGGTACCGCTGAACTCACACTTCCAAATTCCAGATTATTAAGTCATGTACCCTCTAGTACTGCTGAACTCACATCCACGAACCCTCCAAATTATCGAGTCATGTACTCGCTGGTGCCGCTGAACTCACATGTCCAAATTCTGGATTATCCAATCATGTACCCGCCGGTACCGCTGAACTCACATTCCAACTCTCTCAGATTATCGAGTTATGTACCCGTAGGTGACTCCGAACTCACATTCTGGTCTCTCTTTTAGGTAGTAAGTCTTATATGATCATACCTCTGAACTTATTTCTCTGAAAGAGCTCCTCCCTCATGATCCACTACCCGCACTCTCAGTACACAAAAAGGGTAACGGATCCACAAAATCTCCAAAATGACCAGGTCCTCATTACCTCTGAGTCGTTTCACTTCCGCCAAAAACAAATCACCCCTCTACAAAGAACTTCTATGTCCTCATTACCTCTGAGTCGTTCTATGTACCCCTTTATGGAGCCCACTCCTGCCATGTCCTCATTACCTCTGAGTGGGAAGGCTCCATCGAAGAAACCCTCATATTTGCCATGTCCTCATTACCTCTGAGTAAATATGTTGGTCCCTCCCTCGACTTATTATCTGTACAAAAAAAAAACCCAGGGTGCGCCAAGGATAATAGGTCCACAAATATCCTCCGTTGAGTCCACTCCTGCCATGTCCTCATTACCTCTGAGTAGGAAAACTCCACGGTAAAACCCTCATACTTGCCATGTCCTCATTACCTCTGAGTAAGCATGTTGGTTCGCTCTCGTCTTATTATCCGTATCCCGAACCAGGGTACGCCAAGGATAATAGGCCCACAAATATCCTCCGTTGAGTCCACTCCTGCCATGTCCTTATTACCTCTGAGTAGGAAGACTCCACGGTAAAACGCCTATACTTGCCATGTCCTTATTACCTTTGAGTAAGTATGTTGGTTCCCTTCCATCCTATTATCCGTACCCTAAGTTAGGGTACGCCAAGGATAATAGGCCCACAAATGTCCTTTGCTAAGTTTCTTAGTACAGGCCCATCATTCCTCATCATGCCCCGGGAGCCCAGCTGCTCCATGGCATTCTCTCTCTCCCGATACCCGGAACATCTATGATCACTTTACCGTAGAATTGTCCTAGGTATCCCCATCGAACTTGTTATCCATACCTAAAACCAAGGTATGCCAAGGGTAACAGGTCCACAAACAAGTCTCCCATTCGGGACAAACGCCACCATAACACCACAAGCACAACAAGCAGCACAAATAAAGGGTAAAATAAAACATACTCTTTTATTTGGAAGCCAAAAAGCATTACATGTTTTGGGACCACGTCCCTCTCAAAAAAAAAGAAAAAGAGAACAGAAACAAAAGGAGAAAAAGGCCGACTATAGTTCGGCATTACACAATTCCAGGAGGCAATTTTTTACCAAGGTGACCCCCTGTTTAAGCCGCTGTTTGGCCCGGTGCTCCGCTTCCTGGGATAACCGCTCCGTATTATTCAAGTCCATGCGTGCCTGCCAGTCGTCCTCCAACTTCTTCAGGGCAATTTCCAGATCAGCCGAAGCTCGATTCACTCTGTCAGCCTCCTGGATAATTAGTCCCCTTTTGGTACGGGCAGCCTCAAGCTCAGACTCCAGGAAAGCTAACTTTCTCTGAAGCTCAAGGATCTGCTCCCGCGTGTCAATAATCCCACGGGAGGCAGTCGCTTTCCGAGCCGTAACATCTTCACTCTCGCGGCTCAACTCATCATAGCGATCAGACAGATCGTGGAGGTTCTTCAGCATGGCCGGCCTGGTTTTTTCCCGAGCAGCCCTTATCTTCTCTATAGCAGTTGTGAGAAAACCGCACTCCTGATCTATAGCAGCAGACAGATCAGTCTGCCATAGCACCTGAAGCTGGTCCACTAGCTGATCGGCCTCTATCAATTTTGCCTCCAGAAGTGTGGCGACCCCTGTCCCACCGGGAAGAGTCTTAAGGATATCAATATAACCCTGGGCGCATCGCCGGGCCAAGACAAAAGAGGTCCCTCATTCCACAGCAGCCACTATCCCCCTTTGCAGGTGACGATAAAAGCTGCCAAGCACGTCCTGTAATGCTTCGTCGAGAACCTCGGTAGAGGACGGCGTCAAAGGAAGCGTGGCCGGCAACGTCGAAGGAGGTGCGCTAGATCTTGCCACCAAGGGGACAAATTCCGAGCGGAACGATGCACGGATAGCAGCTAACTCCTCCTTCGCCACTCGAAGAGCCTGTACACTTGGCAGGACAGAAAGGTCGACTCTCGGAGCCACCTGCGCAGAAGAAGATGCAAGGACTATTGTCCCCTGCCCCGGCTGTCCTACCACTTGATTTTTCGAACTCGAGACAGCGGAAAGCCCCTCAAGACGAATCGGAAGGGGAGGAGGTACGCTTCTCTCCGCCATTGCCCCTTCGGTAGAGCCTGTCTCAACAATGTCTATCATCGGCACTGGAGAGGCAGGGCCTGTATGTCCAGAGGAACCATCAATCGACGTAACTCGAAGGACGTGATGATAGAGCAGATAGGCCTTCTCGTAAGTTAAAATTCGACTTATCTTACCAGGAGAGGAGCAAGGTGGTTGTAACTCGCTCGCAGCTGACGTGGTCTCCTCACCCGCGACTTCTAAGTTAAATTTTGCAGGCTCTTCTGTCACAGCCACCCTAGAGGGAGGTACGAATCTATCAGCGTCATTTTGATAAAATTCCATAATCTCGGGGACAGGTCTGTCGGAACCCCCGTCATCTTGAGTCATGACCTCGGTGACGTGAGATTCCTCTTCTACTGATACCTACGGAAGGAAAGGAAAATGATTAAAGATCAAAACTGGAGGAAACGAAGAACTGAATAAAAATGGTAGCAATTCGTATTACCTCCGAAGCGGGGTCGACCTCCTCGTTTCTCTCCCTTATAGTTAGCCTGTGAGTTCTGGTCGCAGCCAATTTTCGGGAGTGAGGAATATCGCTAACATGAGAGATTTGTCTGCTACGCTTCCGTGCGGAACCAGGTATGACAGGCGGCTGATCCACCCCAACATCTTCCACCGGGAAAGAAGAGTCATCTGCATCACGCTCCTCGTCCTCATCATCTGCAGTGGTGGAGTCTGAGTCGGGCACTTTGACTCCATTCTTCTTCTTCTTCTTCCTCGTCTTGGCCCCTTGGGGCTTCTCGTCCAAACTAGTACCAACGATAAAACTGGTATCCGGACTAAAACCAATGGGGAGCTTGTTCGCCATGACATGGTACAAGGCCGCTATGTACAAAATCTCTACCGACGCCTTAATGGCGGGAACCGAGAAAGTGGCACGGATATGAAATGTGTCATAGTAATGCCAGGCCCTGATGCCGTCAAGGAGGCTACCCTCAAAACCCAGACAAGAGCTGGGACTATCCAAAAAAAGTTGGCTATACCCAAACTGACGAGCAAACCTGCTAGGTAGGTAAGGTTCCAGGAAGACGACATTACGATTGCGATATACCAGGTGGGCAGGGCCGATGTTATGCAGCCACAAGAGCATCTGGCCGTCTAGAAGTTGAGGAGGACCAATACCGTCGAGATGAACGCCCGATATTTCTTCAGCAGAGAAACGAGGGACAGATACAAAAAAGTTGTACCTATCTGCTCTCGCCAGCGCTATCCGGCAGGCACGCATGGTATCATACTCCCAAGGCTCATTGCGTTAACGGAAGATAAAAGCGTCATCAGCAATCACACCGTCTTCAGAACCCGGTCTCATCAAAGACCGGTAGTACATTAATAGCCACCCTATCAGATAATGATAGGGCAGCTCAGTCCTTTCATTGTCTTTTGTCACCTCGCGGGCGATGACCTTGGACGTAAAAGTAGGGAGGCTACGGTGTATGCTGTACACCATGGCCCGAAGAAGAGCTAGTTTTACCCTAAAAACTAGCTTCACAGCAGGGAGAATAAAATTACGGCTGATCCTTTCAATAGAACCAGCTCCTCCGGAGACGACGCAATTCCGCAGCCATACCATCAAAAATCCTGCTAGGAGCGCCTTCTCCGACAGCGCTTGGGTATCCTAATAAAAATAACCAAAAGAGTCAGTCTTACTTCCAAATCTGTCGCTGGTGGAGGCCACCCTCTTTGTCGACGACATCAAAGCCTGAACCGTCTCCCGGGATTGAGGACTTCGGGAAGTAACTTAGCCTGAGGCTCCCGTCGGGAAAAGATAGTTCACCCAGTCCTTAGTATGGGGAGCATTCCCTTCCGAGCTGCTTTTCTTCTTGTCTATCTACTGGCACATACTATAGTGGCACAGTATTTCCTGATAAGTAGCCACGAATCCCGGATACCGTTCTTCTAGCTCTTCGAACTCCTCATTCGTAGGAGTGTATGTTTCAAAAGCTTCATCCCCCCAAGGAAGTTTGGAAATCGCATGCATCTCATGGAGTGCCAACCCCATTTCCCCTACAGGGGTATAGAAGGTTCCCGTACGGCAGTTGTACATCTCCAGCAAAGCCATGAATAACTTCTTGTTTACAGGTAAGCCGTGGCTGGTGCCCCGAATAGCGTGATAAAGACCAATCTCACGCAGAAAAGTCTCATACTTTCGCAAGATCCACATAGATAGATTGATCCATGAGGGGATGGGGTGTATCCAACTTGGGAGTGCCAACCGGCCGATTGGATAGGAGCCTTTCCGAGCGAGTTGGTTCAGGAAAATATCGGCTGAAGAAAATATAAAATTGGGGCCCGGCACATTCAAGAAAGCACCTGGGGCCAATCCCATTACATAACGGCTGGCATGCACCTTGCTGGCACATACTGACTTCATACTGTTATTGTAATGGATGTCGCCCACAAACATCCCATTCCAGGTAGGAGTCAAATATTCTTCCATCTTCCTGTCCAGCGGGAACATATTGAACCAAGATAATGGGAAGTAACGCTCCATTTGAGGGATGCGGATCGCAACCCCGTTAGAGATAAAGCTCCAGTTCTCCGATATATCTAGAACTTGACTGTTCTTCATAATCAAAGCATCTCCAAAGAAGAATGCAGGTTTCAGGTATTCTCCTTCCAACTTTCCCGAATTCATCATGGCACATAGGAAGTGGAAAGGTTGGTTCTTGAGGGAATTCTTCCTCGTCAAAGGCTCGTCACTAGGGAGCTGGTCCGCCACATACCGAACTATCTGATCATACCTATAGCCCATAGCGGCCTGGGCATGACCCACCAGGAGTTCTCCAGCAGCGTTAACTGGCAAATTCACTGAGACAAAGACAAAAGAAATAGGTTAAAAAGATGACTGACTAGTGCCCTCAAGCCTATGCGGCTCGGATTCAATAAAGCCTCAGGCGGCCCAACTCAGAAAAAACTTATGCGGCTCCGACTAGTGGAGACTCATGCTACAGTGACTAAACATAGTTACACGGCTCTGTTCAAATACAGCCTCATGAGACAGAGTTCGAATAAGTTTAAAAGGCTCATACGACAAGACAAGTTCAGGCGAGCATATGCGGTCCAAATCAAGTGAGCTTATGCGGCCCCGTTAGAGACACGCTTATGCGGCTCAAACGAGTTCATACAGTCCAATTCGAATAGGCCTATGCGGTCCAAATCAAGTGTGTTTATGCTGAGTTTATGCGGCCCCGATGGAGAAGCACTTATGCGGTCAACAGATCTCATGCGGGTCCGACATGGAACATGCCCCATGCGGCTCGAGACGTGTATGCGGTACACAGGAAGATAAAGGCTCGCACATAAAATATGCGACGTAGCCATGATAGTTAGGGTTCCAAACTCACGCAAAGGTCCTTACCATCGATAGTGGGGTGGACATCGGGGTGAACTACGGGTACGTCAGCTGGCGGAGGAGCTGCCACATTCGTCGTCGCAGATGCAGCTTTCTTACCCTTCGTCGTCGATGAAGACACTGCCTTGTTCGTCGCAACAGTATTCTTGGGAGCCATTACTATGATCAGAGAAGGAGGACGAAGACAAGAAGAGTTAGGGCAATAGCAGAAAGTAAAAGAAAGTCTTTTCCAAACACCCTGCTATTTATAGGCAGAGCCCCAATAGACCGACGCATCGGTCCACGAGCAGTATAACCGACTCTTCGGTTATCAAGACGATTTGATTATTTAGGGCTAGACTCTTGGGATCCTGCCCCAAAAAGCGGCCTTAGAATCAAACAACAATTAATGCAAAAAGATTTTCACACGTGACATGATGACGTGGCAAGGACCTCATGCAGCCAGATAGCCCGTGTGGCCAAAGGGTCCTTGCGGCTGATTGACCAATGCGGCGGAGGAGGCTATGCGGTTGGGGCATCTATGCGGCCAGAATATCATATGCGGCCAGAAGTGTTTATATGTAGCCATGCTTCTTATTCAAAGTATTTAAATTTTGCAAATTGAAAACTTTGAAGGGGTTTTGTAGAAGCATAGAAAAGAATAAAGAAAGATCCATGCATCCAAGGATCCCCATGCGGCTCAGAGAGCTCATGCGGCTCAGGGATCCATGCGGCTCAAGCGTCTATGCGGCTCGAATAGTTCCGTACGGCCCAGAGAGGAGCCACGTGGCCCTCAATATCTCTTTCCTTTGTCTTCTACTGTATTTAATGCCTTGACGGCTGACAGCTCTGACCAATGACAGAAAGATGCAATAATGACTCTGTCATAATGGCAGACTCAAAAGACCTTTATGTGGCCTTGACACGTGGACAGTCGTATGCGGCTCAGACAAAGGCCACCCATGCGGCTCAGGCAGAGGCTACCCATGCAGCTCAGGCAGAGGCTACCAATACGGCTCACGAGGACTATCTTCATGCGGCTCACTGAGAAGCCATCCATCATGCGGTCGCCTACGCTCATGCGGCTCAGATCATCTCCATGCGGTTCAAATATTCAGAGGCCACTCCCAAGCAGCCTTGACACGCGGACAGCCTTATACGGCTCAGTGGAGGGAGAGGGCAATCCTCATATGGCTCAGATTTTCTAAGTGGCTCACGATTTTGCCAGCATCCCTACAGCTATCAGCCTAATAATAGTGGGACATGTGGCAAGATTTATCAACAAATCCTAACAATCAGGTTTAGTGTCATCCTCATAATTACTGGGATTAAATCAGATCATTTGTAATCAATCAAATTGAACACGTGGTAGAAGATCCGGGCTTGGCATAACAAATCATGAGGATTTATGGCAATCATCATTAATTGCTCACAGAGATTTGATGCAATCACATTAATTGCTCAAATCTATTATGAACGGCCCAGATTCATTGATCCTTAACCGCCGACTTTTGAGAATGGGCAATCATTGCAAACCCTAATGATGCCCCCCCCCCCCACTCTTATAAATAGCAAGGTGCCATTCCCTTGCAACACACGGAGAGAGACATAGACGAGCAGAGAGCAGAGAGAAGAGAGAGAGAGCACTTCCCTCCTCGATCCAGAGAGTCAGAAAGAAATTAAAAGGAGAGCATTTCTTCATCAACGCCAAGCAGTTCGTCTACAGAGCCAAGGCTGCACCCGATCGTCCAAGGAGTAAGGCAGAGCTGCTATCGCTTTCCCGAGCCTCTATCGTCATCCCCCAGAATCTAAAATAAACAATTATACTTAGATTGCTGTACCTAGGTTTTCGTCCCTAGGCTTTTTTTGTACAAGCGAGTTTGTATTGTGAGTCTAAGTTCAGTCCTCCGATAATTGTTCTGTACTTTTACAATCAATGGCAAACAACCGCATGAGTACTTTGGGCTAAATTGGTTCTCATAAAGAAGAACCGCATGACAGACTCGACATGCCCCCTACGGCCCATCTTTACTACCTCAGATTATATATCAGACTGATTTGAGCCACAGAAGAAAGAGTTACTTATGCGGCCAAGCTGATTAGCCCTTGTGATAAAGCTGACAAACTCTATCAAAACTGACAAAACCGACAGCTCTAACACCCTGACAAAAAGAAGATAAGACGTGACACAGGGTCCACGTGCCTGGACATGGTCATGCGGCCAGAAGGACTGCGACCCGAGCTGCATGAACCTTATGCGGCTCAATTTACGTGCATCATGCGGCCAAGGGTGACTGCAATCTGAGCCGCATGAGCTTTATGTGGCCCATAATATAGAATCTATGTGGCTCAAAAGTCCCCAAGCTACATGCGGACTAAGGGAGACTGTGACTTAAGCCGCATGAGTCTTATGCGGCCCAGCATGGCCGAACACTAAAAGACCTATGCGGCTCAAAATGACTCAAACAGATTGATTCTACCCTGCGATAGGACACGTGGCAGGCTGACCAAGTCTCAACCATCCAGATTTGCTGTAACAAAATCTTAATAAATCACCAGCTGGCGGCCAAAGAGCGGGTCTTTGTGTGCTATTATAGCCACGTGGTCACATGTCCATCTATGCGGCTCAATATATTAATCACTATAAATAGCAGGGTACCACACCCATGCAAAAGGCTGGCAACCTTCGAAGGGCAATTTTTTCAAGAGCAAGGATCGTGTCAGATAGTCCAAGGAGTAAGACAGAGTTGCTACACTTTCCCGAGCCTCCATCGTCACCCCCCAGAATAAAAAACTAAACAATTGTACTTAGATTGTTTCCAAGGATTTCTTTCTAGGCTTTCTCTTGTACAAACGAGTTTGTAATTAAGTACAATTCATTTGTAATTTTTGTTCTCGATATTTAATGGCAAACACGATGGTGACTCTGCCGGGGACTTCTTTTTCCTCTGAAGAGAAGTTGGTGACGCAACGCATGCCCTAGAAGGTCGTCGACGATGAAGGGCTGGCGGGTCGGTTCGAGGCTGGGCGGAGCGGCGGTTGGGCAGAATGACGGGGACGTGCTCACACGCGGCTGGATCTGGGATGGCGGCTCTGGCCGCGATTGGTGATGGCTCGTCGACCACAGGCGGCTGCGTCAGCAGAGCTACGGCCGGGCGCAGGAGAAGGTGGTCACCGCAGAGGTAAGTGGTGGTGGTATGTGATGATGGTGGTGGAGTAATGTCCGTGTCGGCCCGTCGGTACGGATACAAGGCTTAGGTTGGGTGTCTAGTTTGTCGGACACGGGATTGGTTTGTAATTGTAATATTAGAATAAGATGGGATAGACACGGACGCACGGGTCCGTACACGGTTGTGATGGTGATAATGGAGGTGCTTACTGGTGGGCGCTGTTTTGTGGACTTGATGAGTTCGACGTTAGAGGTGGCCGGGATGGCGTGGTTGTGGAGATGTCGATAATGGAGGGGGTTGGCGATGGTCCTGGATTTCTGTGGCATGGCTTGTGATGGTGGTTGCGTTTGTGTTTTGGAAGGGTCGACCAGTCTCCCTTATATAATTGATATATTTGATTGTGGAATAGATTAGGACGAATCAGATTAGTTGATATCATATTTAAAGTTTTGATTGGATTTAGAGATAAGATGTAACTAGGACTTGGAAGTTTGACAAAGATAGGTTTATACACATAGGCACCACCTATACGCATATAAAAGAACTCATTTACTTTCTTATATATAAATAAATCCAATAATTAATTATCCATTAGCTAATCAATGCTAATTTGAAACCAATACTTGATAACATCAAGTAATTTAAATCATGCACATGTATCTATATCAGTTAAAATATAATTTAAATCACATAACCATATTATCCAATAAATATTTAATCTAATCTAATTTGATTAGAAAAATTGATTTAATCCTCCTAATTCAAATATATTCAAAATAAATCTAGTAACCTTTATCTAAGGATTAATCATAATAGCATCTAATCACAATGGGAAAGTAAAGAAATTCAAATATGAATTACAATATTTGATCCATAATTAAAAGTATTCAAAAATCTTCTTTAAAATACATTTTGGTAAATCTTCTTTCTACTCAAAGTATCTATAACAGAATTTAAAAAAATAAACTTCTTTTTATAACTAGAAAATTATTTAAATTAAAAATTTTGAAATCCGGGAAGTGGGCTTACAAATCTACCTACCTTAGAAAAATTTTGTCCTCAAAATTTCAAAATGGCACGATTAGGTATGACTAAGAGTGTAATCAAGAAATGATATGATCAATGATTAAGATGAGTTAGAATCAAATCTTTAAGATGGGTACCACGTGGCACAATTAAGATACCGTCAAAAGGATTTTGTCACAATGATCAAGGATATAATCGTAATGAAATGGTTAAGCAAGAAAATCATTAGGCATGATTAACTACTGCTGGAATTATGCAGGCCTAGCCAAGGATCAAAATTTAGGCAAAGTCCAAGCAAGGTTAAAGTCACCTAGGTACGACTAAGATGCATGCAAGTCATCCAAGCATGATCAAAATTTAAAAGTTGGCTCGAGCATGAACAAGATCTCAATAGTCATGATCACGGTGTAAAATAAAAAAAGTAATATTAGCAAGGATAGGGTTTGAAATATAGGCACGACTATGACTGTAGTTGTAAATGTTTAGTCACGATAATAGTTGTTCAAGAATGGTCATACCGAAATTGTTTTGACATGATCGAGTTATAATCAAACAGTCTAGTCACAATCAAAAGCGTTAGGTATGATTAAGTCAAAATCGTTCCGACATGATCAAATATTTAAGCACGATCATTGAATCAGAATCTAGATATGATTATGAGTCTAGTGGAAGGTATCTAAATAAGCTTAAAGATTCATAGAAGACAAATAACGGTTAGAGAATAGAGAGTAAAATTACCCGTTTATTGAGAAAATAGAAAATAAGGTATCAAATCAATTTGAAAATTAATGGCCATATGCCAAAATAGATATAATCTCTATAGTATTCGAAAATCGTAAACATACCCGAAGTCACTTTACCGAGATTTATGCCTCGTCAGTGTACAGCTGGCTGCAATAAATTTTTAGTTCCACGACTCAAGCAAGGATACAATAATCAGATACCCTATCAGTTTTATCCACAGTTGATATAACAACATCAAAAAAAATAGGACAAACAAGGCTTAGTTTTTTTTATAATATTCGATGATTTACTCTTACTTGAATTTACTTCAACTTAGGGATCATGCCTCGCCAGTGAGCTGCTGGCTGCAATGATCCCACAGTCTCCATAAGTCAAGTAATTGGTGACAGTGCGCTTCTGTCTTGCCATTGTAAGTCACTGATCCTTCTTTCAACTATGTCCATGTAATTTTTGAAGAGCTTCTAAATCCCTTAAACAAATTGATCATGGTAGAGAAAGTTAGAAATTCAAACAAAGTGATCATCATAGGTAAAGTGTATGTATCTGTCCTTGAAGTGAAAGTATCAATTCTAAAAATCAAACGATTGATTAGGAAGAGGATGATCTGTCACTACCACATTTTAGTCTTGAGGGTATTTTGGTCATTTTGATTTTTGTGAATTATTTTATTAATTATTGCATTGGTGTTGTGATTTTTGACTTTTGCTAGTTGTGACTTTAGAGACTAGCCTAGAGTTTGACTTTGACTTTAGTGACTTAGTTAGCATGGTGTGGGACCCTAATGTGGCTTAAGTTAGACTTTGTTGACTTAGGTGTGGCTAGGGTTCATGAGAGGATTGGGAGGGTTAGGTATTTTTGACTTATAGCTAAGGGGTTATGCTAGCTAGCTTATGAACTTAGGCTCAAGCCCATTTCCATGAAACCCTAACCCTAATCTCCCATATGGCTGGCCACCATAGCCCATTCCTAACATAATTTTAGCCCATTTAATGTCTCCTCACAACCACTTGCCTCTTTTAGAAACTTCCCTTTAGAAAACCCTAATTTCTTTCCTCTTTCATTATTTCTCTACCAAATTGATCCCAACCTTTTGCATTGGAATCCAAATCTGGAGTAGAAGGAGAAGGAGGCTAGCTTGCAAGAAAGAAAGCTCATTGGGACATAGCTTGAGGAAGGAGGCTAGATTGCAAGGAGGAGAGCTCATTGGGACATAGCTTGAGGAATGAGACTTCACTATTTGGGACTTTTTCTTTGAGATTGGATCCCTACAGGTAATTCCTAAAAATCACCCTAAAACCCTGATTTTATTCCATAGATGCATCCATCTAGGTGTCCCCTAGCTATAGGAAAAGTTTGGTAGGAATTCGTGTTGATTTGGTGCCCGTATCGGACACGTATCTATTTGTAGGAATATGTGTTTGATGAAATGCCCAAGAGAAATTTTATTTCTATTTTTCCAAAAAATGTTAAACAAATTTATAGATCTATATGTATACTTTGATTTTCGTGAAGGAATGTATGTGTTTTCGTGTCTGTGTCGTATCCACGAGCAACTGGACACGCTCGCGCGCGGGCCGTGCCCATGCCCTGCTGTTCGGATTCTCTGTAGGATACGACACAGCACTTGGGGACACGACACTTGGTGTACGGCTAGGGCTAGTGACTGACACGACACCCTAAAGTGTCTGGTCATATCGTGTCGAGTCGGACACGTGCTAGCCACTGCATTGAACCATACACGCACACACACACGCGAAAATGCCCAACTGATACGTGCATTATGTCACGCCTACACATGTCATGGTGTTGTGTCAGGCTACTGGACACGTAGCACTACACCCCCTCTACCCTCTGACACGAGCACGAGGGCTGAGGTGTCGTGTGTCGTGTCCACGATGACACGAACCCACTACACGATGATTCTGATATAAGTGTACACTCTGTGTGTTTGAATTGATTGGACACGTTTGTGTCCACTTGGTAGGACACGAACACCCCACCCAGATACGCATGCACATGTGTAACACCTGTGCACACACTAATTTGATGTTTAATTGAATTTTATTCGAATTTGGGTATATTGATATTGGGAATGAACTGAAAATCGGGTAATAGCTGTTAACTGAGTTTTTAAGACTTGATTTTGAGATTCAATGATAATATCAGATGTATCATGACTGGTAGATGTTGATTCATGTTTAGGTTGTATGTTTGGGTTTCATTTTGCTATTTGGGTTGATTTCAAAGGACTGATACTCACTGATAACTTGGAAACTGAATAGGGATAATGGCATGGGGTTATATCTATATCAATGTGTGTTGTTTGAATGAGATAACATGATAACATGTCCTGAGATACCCTATCACTGTTGTATAAAATCTGAGAACACACTCCATGTCACTCCTATCTATCTATACACACACACACACACACACACATACATTTACTGCTAGACTAAAACCTGAGAATACACACACACACGTATTACACTGTTTAACTAAAATCTGAGAATAACACACACTCCCTAGCTCACTATTTCCAGGAACTGAATACACACACACACAGTTGACACACACACATATTCACTGTTTGACTGAAACCTGAGAACACATATTCACATATTTGACTGAAAACCTGTCACACATACTATACACCATCTCACCTATGTATCTCTCTAATATATATATGTTAATATATTGTATGTATGTCGATAAGTTGGTATGTATATATTTCGATAGATATATATTGTATGAATGTATGCTAAATTGATTATAGGCATATAGCCTATACTTGATAGCCTATATATGATTTCCTATGTGTATGCCTATATACATTGAGTATATATGTATATATATGTAATGTGTGTGGATGACTTGTGTAGCTTTGAGATTGTGTGTGAATGCTAGCCTAGGCTTGGTGTCTTAGTGAGACTTGATTGGACTAGGATTGACCTAGTTGACCTAGTTTGACTAGTGAAATTGACTAGAGTTAACCAAGAGTTGACTTTAGTCTAGAATGACCTAGCATTCATATAGAATGTATTGTAAAGTTTAATATTACCGTTCTGGACATATTGTGACCTGTGTTGCTCTGTTTAGGACTCATCTACTCTGTCTGGGAATATATACTCATCGGATAGTCTGGATACCAGGCGAGTACATTCTCTGACCGTTTCATAATTGATAGGATTTATATTTATGCTCTAGATTACTTTACTTGATGCTGTCACGTTGTTAACACGGATTGGTACTATATGGATCCCTTCATGAGATGTTATCCCCCTCGGGAGCATCGGGTTATGTCATGTCATGTGCGTTTTACTTTCATCATGTACTTCGGTGCTTTCACCATTCATGTGCACTCTTGTGATTCATGTACTCTCATGTTCGCAGAGCCCCCATGTATACATTCATGTGCATCCATTTATGGGCCTTCATGTGATATCATGTGCAATAACATAACTTATCTGGATCCTTATGTATTTATTGGGGTACGAAAAAGTATAAATGGTCATATGAACAATTCTAAAGTAGTGTAATCATGTGCAAACTCTTAGAATAATCATGTGCAAATTCAAGCAGTTCACATGTCTATCTTGTACTCTACATCACTAGCCACTGTTAGCTCTTTACTTATAGTAGATATTTATTTACAGTCATCTCTTTTACTTCATATATTCTCCAGCGTTTCATGTATCTTACTCTATAGCATATTTACATATCATGTCATATTATGAACTGCGTGAGATGTATTGTGCTCATTTCTGTCTTGAATGGACCTGTTGAAATATTACAGATGATATTGAGGAGATCTGTCCTACATACTATGGAGCTGGCCTAGATGACACCTATGAGCTGGACTTCCAGGAGGACCCAGCCCTTGCAGAGGATATTACCCCAGTAGTCTAGGCTAGTTAGCTAGACTAGTTATCTTACTTATTGCCTTGTCTTACTTTGGATATATTTTGTACTTATTTTGGGGATTTTGTTATTCTGGATGTTGTGGAGATGCTATCTTAGACTCTTAGACTTCTTCTCTTATTGTATTTCATTTGGCGACTTTCATATCTATTTATCTTATCGTACTTTCTACCTTAGCTGTGATTGAGTTGTACATTTCTATATTGTCCTCCATTCGGAACTTATACATTGTACAGGTACCTTATAATTGTTAGATGTATGTGACCTAGGACAACGTTCTACCACCGACACTGCGGCGTGGGCTGGACGTACCCACTTCTCGTGTCCCTACACTGGGTGCGGGTCGTGACATGATCGAAGATAGGAGAAATATAAACTTTAATTTCTATTTCTCTAATTTTCAGGAATAAGGGAAAAATATGTATAAAATACTATGTCTACCTGTTATGGATATATTTATACACAAGTATATATGTATATCCTAAATAAATTCCTAAAATCCTAAAATATCAATCTAAGAGAAGATTATCCTATTTCCGAGTAAAATATAAATTTTAAATAGCAATAATACATATATTATATTCAAAATAAAATTTATAGATATTATTCACGAGACTAAAAATGGACTACTAATATAAATACACTTCTATCATCTATATATCTACATGGTCGTCGTTGGTCGCACTACATGACAATCAGGGCTCGGGTTGGGTTCGGGCTAGTTTGGAACAACCGGGTCTTCTAAAAGTTGTATTATTATTAAATAACTAGTTAAATTATTTATAGAGATCAAGTCACAACTTCGCATGGTTTTTTTACTTCGGACAAACTTAGAGCTCGGTCTTCCCTACCGTATCTAATATACTAGTCAAAGCACATCGCTGCACTATCCGTGCCATCACTTCTAGTCATTTGGCACTCCAAAATTTAATCATGACCAAGGCATAATAATAATTAATAAAAAAATAAATATTTATAAATTCCAAAAATTACATTTTAATTTAAATAAATAAATAAATAGGATATTTTCAAAATTTCGGAAAGATGTTACAAATCTGCCCACTTTAGGAATACCATCAAATCAATATACAATAGTGCATCCTTCTATGAAAATCATCTAATACGATTTAGAATTCAATGAGGCCTATGTAGAAACCTTAACTACCCAAATGTCGAATGAAATTAGGGATTCCTAGTCTTAACCATTCTCCTAAAATTGACTTACTCCTAGTTGTGAATGAGCATTTCCTAGTCGCAGGCTTACAGTAGTATGTCTATCTTAAGTACTACCACGAGTTCACAATCTTCTGCGAAAACGGACCTGCATGGGCCACCACAAAAACTTGTCACAATTCGTACCCGTTTTTTGGGATACGAATGCGTATCCAAGCCAGCCTACGCCACAGAGTCGGCGGTAGAGCGCTGTCACGGCCATGATGCTCATAATCACATAAATAACATTTATTGCTCATTCACATTTCTAAATTGATTACAACATTTATATTTGAAAGAAGGTACAAAATCTTACAAATTATATTACAGCCATTTAACTAACTAACTTCTAGGTTTTGGCCTGCAAGTATACCAAAATCTCCCAATTCTAAAGAGGCCATGGCTAACCTGAAAAATATTGGTTTCCATTCAGAAATGGAACAAGCACACAAACCGACAAGCTATTCGCAACGTAATAGATTTGATAATACATGAAAATAGCATATGTGAAAGAAAACTAGAAAGCAAACTGACATCATGGTATAACTGAAATGAAAGCAAAAAATATAGAACAGGGTAAATCAACTAGAAAAGAACATGGTGACACGACAATTGGTGAGAAAAGAGACAACTATCTATGTGTGTTGAAATATCAGTTTTGACGTGTGAACGGCTAGGGGTAAATCAGGCACCCCGTACGTGAAATGTGCGACTGCTATTCTCCATGAAAGACATGGGGGATAGAAAGGATAGTTCACATGTCTACTAAGATATTTTTCCTCCCGACTAGCACTCATGGACCCGAACAAGTCACAAAACATGAAAACATGATGAAACGATATTATAATAAGTAGGGCCCATGATACTACCTCGTGTGTCCATCGTGTCATCAAACAAGAGAGCATATGTATGATATGTACTGAACAAAACTATCAGAATTGAAAGCAGCCAGAAAGTACAGTTGCCTGAGGTCCTTAGCTAGTGAAACCGACAATCCCGTTTGGTCCAGTATAGTCTGTTTTGCCTAGGGAATCACGATCATACGATTAGCACGATCAAGATGAAAATTAGAGAGAAGTTCGTTTAATAAGTATATATATATATATATATATATATATATATATATGTATATATATATATATGTATATATATATATATATATATATATATATATATATATAAAACTATTTTAGAAAATACGTTTTAGTAACTATTTAAAAAAAAATATATATATATATATATATATATATATACATATTTTATATATATATATATATATATATATATATATATATATATATATATATATATATATATATATATAACTATTTTAGAAAATACGTTTTAGTATTTGCAACTATTAGTCAAGGTATTTTAAATAATTATTTTGGAAACCATGTAAAATCATTCTTAGGTCAAAACCATAATTAGATATAAGGAAAATATCCTAATAATATTTTTTTAGGCTAAAACACATATTTAAGATATCATAGAGAATATTAATTATATATTTTTGATAACCATAATAATAATATCAATAAGAAAACTAATGACGATAATATCAAAATACTATTTAATGATAATACTAATAATAATACCCAGGATAATATTAATAATAATTTTAATAAAATTTATATATCTGTATAATGTTCTTCTAAAAATAAAATAAATGACTCTAATAGAAATAACAATAATATTATCTTGCTTACTATATAGGATTTCTAACATTAGGGTCCAAGCCCAAAAAGCCCGAAGTCAATTTATTATGTAACTATTGGGGCTCAATATACTAAAAGTTACTAAAATATTTACCATAAAATCTTTAATATGAAAACCAATAATTCAATAAAACTATTAACTTCTATCCATATAATACATGAAAATCCAAATAGAATTAATATGTTAATGGGCTACACCATTTTCCTAAACAAGGGCCCAATAGTTTATAACTATTTTCCCCCAGCAATAATAATAATAATAATAATAATAATAATAATAATAATAATAATGTACCAAAATTTATTGTATTTTACCATATACGTATATATGTAATACTATAGATAATATTTATATACACTGAAATACGAATCTCCTTTACTGGACTAACCCAATCATATTTATTGTATGGCTCTAAGCCCATTATCCATATCATCCCAACAAGCCGACTAATGACCAATATAAATAAAACTAATTCAAATCTAAGAAACCATTAAAGGAAGGAATGAGAAGAGAAGGATGGGGGGCTGCTCACCTCGCGGTCGGAGGTGCACGGCACAGGGCTCCGACGGAGTCCTCACTGGCGCTGAGCGGCATCTGCTTCTTGAAGGCTGGGCTGGAATGGTCTCGGCTCGCGGGGAGAGCTGCGCCACACTCAAAGGAGGAGGGGCGGCTCGTCGTGGCTCCGGCGGTGGCGTGGCGATGAAGTTGCTCCGGAATTTGGTCGGAGGAGGGCTCGCAGGCCGGCCGATCGCAGGCGACGCTCATCCTCAACGTGGAGGGGTTAGATCTGGCGTTAGAAGATCTCGCTGGAGCCAGGGCAGAGGAGAAAACGGCGTTCGGCGGTCGGTCGTCTGGACGATTGGGATGCACCGTGGAGGTGTGCGGGGACGAGGTGCCGGAGGAGACACGCCTCTGGGCGCGGCCTGGATGCGGCACTGTGATCTGGCGCAGGTGGTCGTATGCCCTAGGAGGTCATTGACGATGAAGGGCCGGCGGGTCGGTTCGAGGCTAGGTGGAGCTGCGGTTGGACGGAATGGCGGGAACGTGCTCGCGTGCGGCTCGGATCTGGGATGGTGGCTCTGGCCGCGAATGATGATGGCTCGCCGACCACAGGCGGTTGCGTCAGCAGAGGTGCGGCCGGGCACGGGAGATGGTGGTCACCGTAGAGATAAGTGGTGGTGGTATGTGATGATGGTGGTAGAGTAATGTCCGTATCGGCCCGTCGGTGCGGACACGAGGATTGGGTTGGGTGTCCAGTTTGTCGGAAACGAGGTTGGTTTGTAATTGTAATGTTGGAATAAGATGGGATAGACACGGACGCACGGGTCCGGACATAGTTGTGATGGTGATAATGGTGGTGCTTACTGGTGGTGACTGTTTTGGGGACTCGATGAGTTCGACGTTGGAGGTGGCCAGGATGGCGTGGTTGTGGAGATGGCGATGATGGAGGGGGTTGGCGATGGTCCTAGATTTCTGTGGTGTGGCTTGTGATGGTGGTTGCGTGTGTGTTTTGGAAGGGTCGGCCAGTCTTCCATATATAATTGATATATTCGATTGTGGAAGAGATTAGGAGGAATCAAATTAGTTGATATCATGTTTAAAGTTTTGATTGGATTTAGAGATAAGATGTAACTAGGACACGAAAGTCAATATCTTATCGCTCGCTCTCGTGCATAGCATGATTCTCACAATTGTCTATTCGTATCACCAAGTTCGTCGGTGAATTTCTAGTTCGATCGTCGACCAACAGAATCATTCAAGCATTCATCCGACCAAGTTCGTCGGTGAATTTCAAAACAATTATTCGATCGCCTAGACTTATCATCAACATGCACCATATCATATTTGTTCTCGACGCAATTCCATATGCGACATCATTTGGGTCATCTTATGGGTCTGTAATATTCACTTTGATTCGGCGGTCAAGTCTTCTAGTGTTAGTTGCCCCGAAGCTACGTTCGATAATTGTGGATTATTAATGAAGGACAGTTACAATAAACAATGCCATATATTATTTTGGAGCCAAATCATGTTTCGACGATTTCTATGGGACTACCCAAATTCGAACAAAATTATTTCTATCTGCACAACTGAGGCACAACTATCCTCCGAATAATTCATGCACTACCGTCGATGATTCCGTAATTCATGAAACATCTACTTGTATCGAGTTAAAGTTTATCTACACACGGTCAATACCCGAAATGTTATACGCATCGAAATAGCCCTCGATGATTTTATAGTCTCGCCAGATCAGTCAAAAAGTTTACAATCAACCAGTTCGATATTCTCGTATTGTTATTTATAAAAATCTCAAAGACTCGCTCTATTTTGTATTTTCACATCTTGCTTATATTTTCTTGCGTATCAAATTTGATAGCACGAGAGTCAACTTTGAATCTGTATCAACGTCAACTTAACTTGTATAGTATACATCCAAGTTCACAACGAACATTTCTACCTACATCGCATCGTTTATCAATTCGTCGCGTCTTGCTATACTTCGATCGCGTAATCGAGTTATCGATTATCCAACATCGAACCCTTGAGTTATACGATCATATACCCTCTAAGTTTTGCGCCACTCGGACGTACTCAAATGAGTTTCGACTCAACCTAGCCAATTATTTTCTTAGGCGCGATTATCTGCATCTACCAACTTTTTATCGAGTCGTAGTTTGTGCGATCCGATTACAGTTCGCATCGTCCAATATTTTTATCGAGCTCGCAAGTCATGTGACCCGATTATAACTTCAAGTCTCCTATCCCACCGATCCGATTATTGCCTCAAAGTATAATCATTTCGCTAGTCTCAGTCATCTGACCGACTTATAAATTTTCGTCCGACGTATCGTTCATTGATACAAGTCCGCGTCCGGTCATTCTAACCGATTATCGAAGAAAACTTGCATCAACATACCATTATATAAATTTTCAATCGAGTCTCGATACTATCTTATTCATTACGGAGAAATCTTTCGTAATTCATGCAAGGTGTTGATGCAATCTATCGCACAAGTGCTATTGTATATACCACTCAAAAATTGAGTCACCCATCTCATAAGTGGTATAAAATATACTATTCAGAAATCAAGTCATTTTTCTCGCATCATACTCGGTATGAATCAATATTTATTCTGAACAAACCATCCTGCGGTGATCATGCCGATCACAACTTAGCTTTCTATTAAATCATAATTTGACACATTTTGGCCAATGTATACATTTTGCCAACTCATGTTCGACGTGCAACATAACCGATTCTTCCTATCGATTTATGATTTGTAGTTCCATCCGTTGCATCTTGTACAACGTTTCATTTTCGATATTCAAAGCCAATACTCGAATCCGTTCAACATATTTGATATCAACATTCATGTTCATTTACAACATGCAAATCATAATTCAATTTGTTGCAATGTATGCAACAATACATCTCGCGACTTCATTTATATCGATGTAACCAACATTTTTTGTATTGACTCTTGCATTGAAACAAACATTCCAATTAACAATTCATGATTTATTGCCCTTGCAGCAATAATCAATTCACGGCTCGTTGCACTTAATGCAACAAATATTTCACGGCTTTACTCAGCAACATCCTGTAAATTTCAAAACACTTGTGGCAAATTAATGCGACTTTGTATTAGACTTACTGTATGGAACATCCAGTGCGGCATCGAGTAGATTGAAGAGTCATTTGATCATGGTAGGCAACTTTTGGAATTGAAACGAAGTAAGCGTCCTAAGAAAATTAAACCTAGAGCTCTGATACCACTTTGTCAAGCTCCGACCCGGAAAATCGCTCGTCCTCGCATCGATTTCACCAAATCGATCGTCCTCGCTGGGCGTGATGCCGTACGAGTTTGGAGTTACACTTATACAAGGCAAGATGACAGGTTCTCAAAATAGTTATCTCAATTCAATATTAGCAGTAGAAGAAATAGAGTCACATTAGAGTTATACAAAGTATACGAAACAATTCTCTTTATTCAATAAGCAGTTGAATTACAAAGGCTTTCAATAGCCCAAATAAATTTGCCAAATTGGCTTACAACACTTAAGTTAGGAATTCATCGTTCCATATATCATACCTTCTATATCTCGGCCGCATCATCCTGTTGCAAGTCCGAGTGTCAATGCGGTTACACACCTCAAATGCTATAGCATTCTAAGTCACAAAACGTTCAAGCGAAGCTTTGTCGCGAGCAATTCATTCCTTACATCCTATAAGCAATTTGGTAGGGGATCAGTACTAATTCTTTCGCGTACTGATAATAACCACTTTACTAAACAAACATTATGTAATTTATGAATCATGCAGCTTAACTTGTGATTTTTAATCTTTGTCTTAGGATCAATTTCATGGCATATTTGAAAGCAGTAAACATGTATTTCATGGCAAGCAAGTTACCATTATTCGCATAAGCAAGCAGGCAACCAATATCAATCTCATGTTGTTTCGTGGCGACTTCTTTCCAAACATCGACGCACTCACCCTTGCACCGACGCAAGGTGAATACGCCTACAATATTTCTATGTCATGTTATAAGTGATCTTTCTGTACGATCTTTGTGTGCTTGCACTATTCAGCCTACCGTCCCCTATCTATATGAAGGTCATTAGCATGCATAGAAGCTAGAATAGACTCTACCAATGGTATGACGACAATTACTTTAGCTTGGGTTGTTAACTCTATTTTCTGAATCTCTTCCGAACATTGTCAGTATTTGTGGCGCTCCATTTTCAATAGTAGGCCACAAGCCTCATAAATTGAAATGTCCCACATAATATCCATCTCAATTTCTTTTTAGATCAAACAGTCCTGGTGCCCCAGCATACCTCGTTCGTAGGATACCCGTGCACAGGCAACATCAAGTCTATTTGACTATGCAATACGCGTCTAACTCATACAACCAAACATAGTCTGAGTTCGAAACTCAACTATCGCATCTTCTCAACATTCATTTCATCTATCTCATTTTCTATTGGCACAATGTCCCAACTAAATGTTAATCAAATGAACGCTCCGAAGGCCATGAACATTTTGAGACATCATGTCGCATTCAATAGTTATTTGATATCTCTTGACTTGTGCATTCGATGCATGCCTCTATTCAGTATTTTCATGTTCTATACCTTGGTGTTCAATGTTCTTCTACTCATGCATTGATGCAGGTCTCGACACGATCTTTCAATGTGCTAGACTTATATTTATTCCCTCCGACTCGTGCACTGAGGCACGCCTAGATAGAGTATTTAATATTCTGTAGCTCGTGCATTGAGGTACTCGTGCCAATATAGTCTTTCAGTATTCTAGCCCTCTAATTTATGCACGGAGGCACGAGCGACTCGTGCACTAAGGCACTCACCGATACAGTTATCCCATGTTTTTATGGCTTGCGTAACGAGGTGCTCGCCGTTGTGGTATTTCGATGTTCTATGACGACTCGTACATTTTATGTACATTTTGTAAGTCCCCTGAATTTCAGGGTTTATTTTTATTTTTCTTAATGAATTATTTTCGATAAATATTTTATTATTTAATTGTTTAGATCATTAATGTACCTTTCCGTAACTTTGACTTCTGGAGCATCAGGGATGCCAATCTCTGTAAACTCTCCTCATAAGTTTTGAAGTAGACGAGATTATCTTCGTTTTGATATATCATGTCCCACTTGAACTCATTTCCTTGTGCTCTTTTTGTATCGCGCAACTTCGGGTCAACTTAGACCAATTAATCGTTGAATAATTATTCCCACTTTTATCTTTGATCTTCGTTTGCACGTTACCGTAACTTTTAATTTAGGAGCACGAGACCAGTCGTTTTCTCAGAACCAACTTCTCATGAATGATCTACTCGAGACGCTCTTCATCCATGACCATCGTGTCCCACTCAGACACGCCATTTTGTGCTTCATTTTATTTGCACAATTTTTGGGCCAATTTAGGCCGATTTATTATCTACCGTAAAACTTGATTTAATTTTCCAATTTAATTTCGGGACCCGACATCGATCCAACCTAGTCGACCCAAAGTATGGATGTGGCCCACATAAAGCCTACTACCCGCATGACGCTTGTGTCCCATTTATTGGAGTCCCCGCATATTATTTATTTTCCCGTGATTATAAATACCCATTTTTAATTTAATTATTGCCTCCTGTCCGATTTTGACCCGACCCGGCTCGACCGAACCCGAACCAAGCTCCATATTGTTCTCCCATGACTGCCCAAATACCCTACATATTTTTCCCATATTTTTCCTATTTTAAATATCTATTTTTCTCTCTCCACTTTACAAATATCCTATATATATATATATATATATATATATATATATATATATATATATATATATATATATATATATATATAATTCTCTCTCTCTTCTATTAATTACAACACCTACACAAACACCACCTCACCCCCTCCACCTCACAGCACTCTTCCCCCCCCCCATTCAGCCGACTTCACCCCCCTCTCTCTCACTAAAATCTCTCTCTCTCTCTCTTTCTCTCTCTCTCTTTATATTACTACACACACACACTCAATAATATAACTCCCACTCTCTTTATTTTTCAAACACACACAACACACCACCACCCCCTCCACAGCCGAACACCCTCACCATCCTTCTCCCCATCTCCTCCTTCCTCCTTCTCATCCTCTTCATCATTTATATCATCCTCACCATTAACACCAACACCACAAGCAACATCATCACCACCTTCTCCATAACCATGCACCACCACCACCCCCATACCATCTCCACCACTATAGCCTCCGCCACCGCTGCCCTCGTCGGGACTACGCTGCCACGGCCACCCCCGTCGGGCAGCAGCGCCGCTCGCCGCCGCGCGAGCGCGAGTGCAGCAGCTCACAACAGCGATGCCAACAGCAGCATGCAGCAGTAGCAGTGCGGCAACGACAGCGCGCGTACGCCGCCGGCCACGTGCCACCGCACGGCCACTGGCCACCGACGACCCCCCCTAGCACGCGAGCCTCCGGCGAGCCACCCCGCGGCCACCGCCCGCTTCCTCGACGCGCCGAATAGTCTATTCGTGCGTTTTGAATGGAATCCCGTCGGCGCGTGCGAGTTTTGAACTCGAAAATGGTGCTCCGTCGTAGCAAGTTCGTACGTGTTTTTCGGGAGATCCGACCGTTGGATCGGCGAACTCTTTGCTCCGTCTCAATCTCGGTATATCCATCTTCACTCCTGTCAATTTTCGTCCGTTAATTTCGTCGTTTGATACCTCAAAACTGGCCACCAAGTTGACGTTTTAAATTGAACTGTTTTTGGACAGTTTCGTGGAGCCGACTTCGTCAGCTCGTAACTCCGCCGTCGCAGCTCCGGTTGGTGTGCTACCAGTTCTTGTGCGTAGCTGGTATAACCCTCTTCCTGCCCCCTTTAGGTTTCGTTTCATTTTAAGCACGTTTGGTTGGTCGAATTCGACGCCAAAGTTGGCCGTCCGAATTCTTTAATTTGCACTTGTTAAATTCTATTTTTGAACCCGGGACTCCGGATTCAATTTCTGACACTACCAGTAGACTCGTGGCATCGTTCTGGCATGTTTTCATATAAAATTTGCTTGATTTGGAGAACATGGGCCCTAGCACGCATTTCGGTGCAAAGCGGGTCCCACTTTTCGAGTCAACGGGTCACTTTGAGATCGGCTCATCGGAATCCAATTTCGGATATACCGTTGAGTTCGTATCGTCATTCTGGACTCGTTGACATATAATTTTCTAAGTTTTGAAGACATTTGCTCCGGCACGCATTTTGGTGCAAACTGGATACCAAGTGTCCGCGTCAACGTATCATTTTGAGATCGGCACATCGAAATTCCATTTCGGACATACCGTTGGGTTCGTATCATCATTCTGGATTCGTGGACATATAATTTGTTAGGTTTTGTAGACTTCTGTCCCGACACGTTTTTTGGTGCAAAGTGTGTCCAACGGCGGACATCATTTTTACCCAAAATTACCGTTTTGTCTCCGTATCCAAATTGGACTTATGGGTAGGCTATCCTAGCTAATTTGACCATTCTGGACACGTTGGTGATATTTATTTTATCATCCGACAACATCTGTATATTTTGCTTATGTATTATCCTTAATTTATAATTAATTATTTTTCCAAATATTGTTACTTTCTGGTTTTGAATTTTTATATATATATTTTAATTGCCATAAAAATCTTGAAAAAATTGTATTTAAATACTATGTTAATTTAGATAATTTATTATAATTTTTCCAGTATTTAATAACTAATTTTGGTATTTTATAAAAATAGGGAAACAGAACTCATTTTCAGTATATTTATGTTGGCTGATTTTTAATAAATATTTTATGAAGGTTTATAAATCCCAAAAAAATTAGTATAAATTTCTATAATTAATAAGGATCATTTTCGTACTTTATTTTATATATATTTGAGCTTTTTGTCTATCTCAAAAATTGTTGGAACTTAGTGTACAATTTGATTTATTTATTGAGTAATTACGACTTGCAATATTTTGTGTTGTTTTGAGTTATAGACGTATTGGACATTACCCCGCACTAGTATAAAGACCCTAGAAAGTTAGTTTGTGTATAGTGGCACTCCACAATAGACTTTTATGCTAGGTCCCCCCTTAGCTAGTATCCAGTTAAGAGTCGTGTCACACCACTAGTGTATTATTGAACGTAGCTTAGAACTGAGTTTGTATATCATTATTGACAGAACACCGGACATCTATATCTTCGTACTAATATTCTTGCTTTGTTCGAGGCAAGTACATGTACAAACTTATTTACTGTCTTTTAATGCTAGAACATGTATTAACCCTGTTAAAATACTGATCTTTGAGATAGCAAGTTAAATCTTCACATGTAGTATTACTTTCAGTACCTTCCATGCTTAGGACAGTTCTTATATCTTCACATGCTTCTTACTGGTTCTCAGTACATGTTTCACTATACTATATACTGCTCCGAGTATTCACATGTTTTATACTGCTCCCAGTACATGCCATGCTTATGCTGCTCCCAGTATTTCCTACATGTTTTTACTGTTCTTGTATCTCTCACATGTTTAAATAATGGGTTAAGAGGAAACTGTTAGTATTGTACGTGAACATGACCCCCTTCTCCGTATGTACTTACCGCGCTCGGTGACATTCTATATGTGACCTTGCCATATGTACTGATCTCGCGTTTGTGTATGGATATACACCGATGCCGTTCATGCACGTATGTACATACCAGAAAACTTGATATGTACCTCTGTACATCCTATTCACCTATTAACCGATTCACGTACATACTACAGTTTTAAACTTTTAAACTATATGTTGTCATTTCTAAAAAGAACCAATTAAACCATGATATGCCATGTTCCCTATGTTACTATGATACTGTGATCCCAGTTGTACCATGAGGCCATGTTTCCAGTATTTCCTATTTTATAGACTTATCACACCTTGTTTCTTGTTGTACATCTCTTTCATTATATATTCAGTACTTTAGTTGTAGAGGTTGTACTTGCTTCCGTCCTGACAGGATAACGTTGTAGGTATACTTTTCGAGAAGGAAATGCTATGTGTTACATATTATGGTACTGCATTGAGGACCTGGCCTTAGCTCCAAAAGAGGCCCCAGCGGGGAACCTTGCTTAGTTATCTTTCTTGTGTTTTGAGACTTAGACTTTGTCTGTACTTATATTTGGATATTGGACTTTGTCTCCAATTAGATACTTGGAAGTGTATTATTAAGTCTGTGCTTATGTTACCTTCGCTTATAGATGCTGTATTGTGATGAACTTTAAATATGATTTTAGAACTGTTTGCTGCTTAGATCCTTTATTGTCTATTCTTAGAACAGCTTACTACGCTTTAACCAAGCGTAGGCTGGATATGGCTCGGCCCGGCCCAACAATTTGGGTAACGGGTCGTGACATATTTTTTTTGGTGGCCCATGCAGGTCCAGACTTAAGTTGTTTGGTTACGTTATTGTTCCAAACATGTCTGCAATTAGGATCTAGGACAACTTGTTAACACTAGGTATAAACATTTAGAATACCTAGAGGATTTCTAGGATTGCAACATAGGAGAACTCGTCATAACATAGGACCGTTAACTGTATTTAGTCTCTTGTTTGTATTTCAGTGGGCCAATTTAGACCAAGTTTGTACCCTTGGGATGACCCCTGAGGATCTTACTCTAATCTTACCTAGAAATCTGTTTCTATTTATTTCCATTTGCTCTTCCTTAAATTCGTTGTTGAATTTAATTTTTGATTTTTGTTGTTGACTTTGATCTTGCTTCGTGATAAATTTTGTGGATTGAATTATGATATATCCTGATAAGGTAAACGTCTGCTTTAGTTATGGAGTTTAGAATTTATCGCAGCCATATTAGCTGGTATGACAAAAACATAGAGCCTGATTTTGGATATACTATCCTATTCATAGAATTTAGATTTTCTTACAGCCATACCGGTTGGCATGGTAAGGAATCTAGATGATATGACTATAGGGTGTATACCTTAGTTATGGACTCCCTCGTTTATTGCATATAAGCTTACTGGTGTGGCAAAAATTCTGGCAACATGATTTCAGGAAGACGTGTATGGTTATCAGATCATATCTCAACTTGGTTCACTTCGTTATGACGGAATGAGCAAGAATAAATTCTTATTATCATTCTTTCCCGTCTTGATTAACTCTGTCCTACCTACGTCTACAACTAGGATTATAGGTTCTCTAGGACTCTCCAATAGAATTACTTTCATGTTATCTTTTGGACATAATTATTTTTGTGTTCCATCTTTCCTATTATTTGACTAAACTCTTTTTCGTTAACCTCTTAGATAATTCTTCTCGTTATGTATCCCGTTGTCTTCGTACCATTCTTGGAGATATTCCGATAAACTTTTCTGTCTTGCTTGACCCTTTAACTTGTTTGGACACTGTTATGGATTGCTTGACCCAGTCTTAGGCCTTGTTACCTTCTATTTGATAGACGACCGAAATAGCCAGACCATGTTAACTGATTTTGTAGTATAACTATAAATGTATGGTATGATTGTGATAAGTACTTTTCCTAGGGATTGGTTAGATTAAGCTTATAGGACAAGTATGGGTGACTGACTGTAGCAGACTTGGAAACCATTAAGAACGATTGTATTGATAGTATGACTTGATGATAGGGTATCTAAGATGGAGAAATGAGATATTATATTGTTGTGACGATGGATTGAGGATTAAAATCTTGTGCTTAACAGTTTGAGGATTTAACATTTGTAGAATTTTGGTTGCTTACCTATAGCTAATTACATGTGATTAGAGGGTAGATCGACATATGAAATGGTATAGAATAAGTTAGAATGGGATGTAATATCGCATACGAGATCGGGAAGATATCAGTTAAAAAGATAAGGAACAAGACAAAGACATATGTACATTGGTAATTAATAAATCGGAAGTTTTGAAATCGAGGATTTATATTCGGAGGACTTGTTGAGTAAATAAAAGGAGGCTCTACGCCAAGGATAAGAATTGAACGTATGATTTCAAGGAGAAGCTGTAGGAAAGGATTGACGACAAATGATGCTAAGGACCTGTGGATTGATAGAATATGGATACTTAGGATGTGATAAGGAAATCAAGTATTTACAAATTGAGGTTGGAAATGTGATGGATGATTAAGCATTTTAGGCTTATAGACATGTCCAGAGAATGACCTATATTTTAGGGTATACGTTAAGGTTCCATGTTAGTATGGAAGATTTTAAAGGATATATGACGTAGTTTATGATAGAAGGACTTTGTTGAACCTAAACCAAAAAGATTGTAAAGAGAAACAGAAGAGATGATTACAATGGTAGCAGATTGAGTATTGTAGCCAGAGCAGCTACATGTTATAGTTTGACATATTGGATGATTTTTAATTTCGAGGACAAAATTTTTGTAAGGTGGGTAGGATGTAAGCCCCAGAATTTCAGGGTTTATTTTTATTTTTCTTAATGAATTATTTTCGATAAATATTTTATTATTTAATTGTTTAGATCATTAATGTACCTTTCCGTAACTTTGACTTCTTGATCGTCAGGGATGCCAATCTCTGTAAACTCTTCTCACGAGTTTTGAAGTAGACGAGATTATCTTCGTTTTGATATATCATATCCCACTAGAACTCGTTTTTTTGTGCTCTTTTTGTATCGTGCAACTTCGGGTCAACTTAGACCAATTAATCGTTGAATAATTATTCCCACTTTTATCTTTGATCTTCGTTTGCACGTTATCGTGACTTTTAATTTAGGAGCACGAGACCAGTCGTTTTCTTAGAACCAACTTCTCATGAATGATCTACTCGAGACGCTCTTCACCCATGACCATCGTGTCCCACTCAGATACTCCATTTTGTGCTTCATTTTATTCGCACAATTTTTGGGTCAATTTAGGCCGATTTATTATCTACCGTAAAACCAGATTTAATTTTCCAATTTAATTTCGGGATCCGACATCGATCCAACCTAGTCGACCCAAAGTATGGACATGGCTCACATGAAGCCTACTACCCGCATGACGCTTGTGTCCCTTTTATTGGAGTCCCCGCATATTATTTATTTTTTCGTGATTACGAATACCCATTTTTAATTTAATTATTGCCTCATGTCCGATTTTGACCCGACCCGGCTCGACCGAACCAGAACCAAGCTCCATATTGTTCTCCCATGACTGCCCAAATACCCCAAATATTTTTCCCATATTTTTCCTATTTTAAATATCTATTTTTCTCTCTCCACTTTACAAATATCATATATATATATATACATACATATATATATATATATATATATATATATATATATATATATATATATATCTAATTCTCTCTCTCTCTCTCCTATTAATTACAACACCTACACAAACACCATCTCACCCCCTCCACCTCACAGCACTCTTCCCCCCCATTCAGCCGACTTCACCCCCCTCTCTCTCACTAAAATCTCTCTCTCTTTTTCTCTCTCTCTTATATTACTACACACACACACACTCAATAATATAACTCCCACTCTCGTTTTATTTTTCAAACACACACAACACTCCACCACCCCCTCCACAGCCGAATACCCTCACCATCCTTCTCCCCATCTCCTTCTTCCTCCTTCTCATCCTCTTCACATCTACATCATCCTCACCATTAACACCAACACCACAAGCAACATCATCACCACCTTCTCCATAACCATGCACCACCACCACCCCCATACCATCTCCACCACCGTAGCCTCCGCCACCGCTGCCCTCGCCGGGACTACGCCGCCGCGGCCACCCCCGCCGCGGCAGCAGCACCGCTCGCCTCCGCGTGCGCGCGAGCGCAGCAGCTCGCAGCAACGACGCCAACAGCAGCATACAGCAGTAGCAGTGCGGCAACGGCAGCGCGCGTACGCCACCGGCCACGCGCCACCACGCGGCCACCAGCCACCGACGACCCCCCTAGTGCGCGAGCCTCCGGCGAGCCACCCCTCGGCCACCGCCCGCTTCCCCGATGCGTCGAATAGTCTATTCGTGCGTTTTGAACGGAATCCCGTCGGCGCGCGCGAGTTTTGAACTCGAAAATGGCGCTCCGTCGCAGCAAGTTCGTGCGTATTTTTCGGGAGATTCGACCGTTGGATCGACGAACTCTTTGCTCCGTCTCAATCTCGGTATATCCATCTTCACTCCTGTCAATTTTCGTCCGTTAATTTCGTCATTTGATACCTCAAAACTGGCCACCAAGTTGACGTTTTAAATTGAACTATTTTTGGACAGTTTCGTGGAGCCGACTTCGTCAGCTCGTAACTCTGCCGTCGCAGCTCCGGTTGGCACGCTACCAGTTCCTATGCGCAGCAGGTATAACCCTATTCCTGCCACCTTTAGGTTTTGTTTCATTTTAAGCACGTTCGGTTGGTCGAATTCGACGCCAAAGTTGGCCGTCCGAATTCTTTAATTTGCACTTGTTAAATTATATTTTTGAACCTGGGACTCCGGATTCATTTTCTGACACTACCAGTAGACTCGTGGCGTCGTTCTGACATATTTTCATATAAAATTTGCTTGATTTGGAGAACATGGGCCCTGGCACGCATTTCGGTGCAAAACGGGTCCCACTTTTCGAGTCAACGGGTCACTTTGAGATCGGCTCATCGGAATCCAATTCCGGATATACCGTTGAGTTCGTATCGTCATTCTGGCCTCGTTGACATATAATTTTCTAAGTTTTGAAGATATTTGCTCCGGCACGCATTTCGGTACAAATTGGATACCAAGTGTCCGCGTCAACGTATCATTTTGAGATCGGCACATCGGAATTCCATTTAGAACATACCGTTGGGTTCGTATCATCATTCTGGATTTGTGGACATATAATCTGTTAGGTTTTTTAGACTTCTATCCCGACACGTTTTTCGGTGCAAAGTGTGTCCAACAGCGGACATCATTTTGACCCGAAATTACCGTTTTGTTCCCGTGTCCAAATTGGACTTATGGGTAGGCTATCCTAGCTAATTTGACCGTTCTGGACACGTTGGTGATATTTATTTTATCATCCGATAACATCTGTAGATTTTGCTTATGTATTATCCTTAATTTATAATTAATTATTTTTCCAGATATTGTTACTTTCTGGTTTTGAATTTTTATATATATTTTAATTGCTGTAAAAATATTGGAAAAATTGTATTTAAATACTATGTTAATTTAGATAATTTATTATAATTTTTCCAGTATTTAATAAGTAATTTTGTTATTTTATAAAAATAGGAAAACAGAACTCATTTTCAGTATATTTATGTTGGCTGATTTTTAATAAATATTTATGAAGGTTTATAAATCCCAGAAAAATTAGTATAAATTTCTATAATTAATAAGGATCATTTTGGTACTTTATTTTATATATATTTGAGCTTTTTGTCTATCTCAAAAATTGTTGGAACTCAGTGTACAATTTGATTTATTTATTGAGTAATTACGACTTGCAATATTTTGTGTTGTTTTGAGTTATAGACGTATTGGACATTACCCCGCACTAGTATAAAGACCCTAGAAAGTTAGTTTGTGTATAGTGGCACTCCATATTAGACTTTTATGCTAGGTTCCCCCTTAGCTAGTATCCAGTTAAGAGTCGTGTCACACCACTAATGTATTATTGAACGTAGCTTAGAACTGAGTTTGTATATCATTATTGACAGGACACCGGACATCTATATCTTCGTACTAGTATTCTTACTTTGCTCGAGGCAAGTACATCTATAAACTCATTTACTGTCTTTTAATGCTAGAACATGTATTAACCCTGTTAAAATACTGATCTTTGAGATAGCAAGTTAAATCTTCACATGTAGTATTACTTTCAGTACCTGCCATTCTTAGGACAATTCTCATATCTACACATGCTTCTTACTGGTTCTCAGTACATGTTTCACTATACTATATACTGCTCCGAGTATTCACATGTTTTATACTGCTCCCAGTACCTGCCATGCTTATATTGCTCCCAGTATTTCCTACATGTTTTTACTGTTCTCGTATCTCTCACATGTTTAAATAACGGGTTAAGGGGAAACTGTTAGTATTGTACGTGAACATGACCCCCTTCTCCGTATGTACTTACCGCGCTTGGTGACATTCTATATGTGACCTTGCCGTATGTTCTGATCTCGTGTTTGTGTATGGATATACACCGATGCCGTTCGTGCACGTATGTGCATACCAGAAAACTTGATATGTACCGCTATACATCCTATTCACCTATTGACCGATTCACGTACATACTACAGTTTTAAACTTTTAAACTATATGTTGTCATTTCTAAAAAGAACCAATTAAACCATGATATGCCATGTTCCCTATGTTACTATGATAATGTGATCCCAGTTGTACCATGAGGCCATGTTTCCAGTATTTTCTATTTTATAGACTTATCACACCATGTTTCTTGTTGTACATCTCTTTCATTATATATTCAGTACTTTAGTTGTAGAGGTTGTACTTGCTTCCGTCCTGACAGGATAACGTTGTAGGTATACTTTTCGAGAAGGAAATGCTATGTGTTACATATTATGGTACTGCATTGAGGACCTGGCCTTAGCTCCAGAAGAGGCTCCAGCGGGGAACCTTGCTTAGTTATCTTTCTTGTGTTTTGAGACTTAGACTTTGTCTGTACTTATATTTGGATACTGGACTTTGTCTCCAATTAGATGCTTGGAAGTGTATTATTAAGTCTGTGCTTATGTTACCTTCGCTTATAGATGCTGTGTTGTGATGAACTTTAAATGTGATTTTAGAACTGTTAGCTGCTTAGATCCTTTATTGTCTATTCTTAGAACAGCTTACTACGCTTTAACCAAGCGTAGGCTGGACATGGCTCGGCCCGGCCCGGCCCGGCCCAACAATTTGGGTAACGGGTCGTGACATGTTTTAATTCAATTATTTTTAGTATTCGATACGTACTACGATATCTCTCAATCGAGCTATGCCCGTGGACTCGATAGGTCAACTAGCATGCAATGGTACATTTTACTTAGGCATGACGGAGTTGAAAAGAAGGGTCAAAGTCCTCCCACCTCAAGCCGATACGCCTTGTCGTTTTGCCGAATCGATGCGACTCGATTTCATAACTTTATTGCACGACCAACTTTATGACTTAACCATTCGAGCACTTCGTGCTCCGTTGAACTACCCGGTCGATTTGACCTACCGTGCTCATGCCTAAGTCCGTTGCGAGGCAATAGTTTGGTTTGGTGGACTCTGTTGCAAATGAGGCAAAATATCGATCTCTTATAATTCAGCGTAAAAGCTTGCCTACACATGAAAGCAACTAAAATTAATACTTGTTCGAATCAGACTTATGCCTTCAATTTATAGATCTTCAAACCGACTGAATGCTTTCTTTTTAGGGCCAACATAACTCTTGCATCGATTCACATAAATACTTTATTGGGTCAACGCAACTCTTCGAGTCAACAACTTAGCATAATACACCATGTGGAGCGGGGCATTACATAATATACCACTCAAAACAAGTTTCATCCTGGAACTGAAACTAACACACAATCCAAGTGCTCCTCTCGATCGTTTTATGATCTCGTCTGACTATCGTTGTTCCCTTTCAGACTTTCGTTCAAGCTTTCATTAACATATCATAGTCTTTTCCTGCAGCTTGATTTAAATTTAGCATACAACTTAGTTTGGATCATACACATATTTTAGGCGTCTCACCAATATATACAATTCAGCCAAGCCTAATGGTAAAGAATTAGAACAAAGCTAACAAGTATAACTTTAATACTCAAATACTTGCCATATCGTACTTTTGATCAGACTTATCTTTAGCGACCGTCCTAGCAATTTTATCGCATATGTATATTCGATACATCCATGATTAATTCAATAAGGTCAATGCATGAAACGCGATTCAAAAATAGTATTTTTTTATTTTTGATGTTTTCACACTGACTATCAATTCTATGCGTTGCGTTAATCCGTTGCGCATCTGATCTCAACAAATCTCCGCAACGCGTTGCGATCGAAATCGTTGTCCAACTATTCTGAAGTATCACTTTGCAACTCATCTCGAAATGATTTTTCCTTTGTTGATTTGCAATTCCATCAACATCTGGGACTATGCCCGCTACATGATTTACCTAGACATCGTTCTTAAATTCTCCCTACGCAACTTTTAAATTGACGTTGCACAAAGGCCATAATCTATCCGACACAAAATTTTAATTCGAGTCGACGATGCTCAAAAGCAACAATCTCTTTGACATAAAGGTCTCTACGATGCGTCTTATGTTCAATTCCTATTGAAAAAGGATTTCCTAGTCAATTTCTAGCTTGTCTATCTTGCAACATCGAATATAATTTCGATTCACGCATGCTCAGTTGCTTGGAAAATCCAAATCCAACGTCACAAATCGAAAGTCATTTTCTTATCGTTCGCTTTTGTGCATAGCATGATTTTTGCAATCGCCTATTCGTATCACCAAGTTCGTCGATGAATTTCCAGTTCGATCGTCAAACAATATAATCATTCAAGCATTCATTCGACTAATCCTCAAAATCTGACTATGTTATTCCCAGCCAAAGCTGTTCCATCAGTTCCCGAAATAATTATTCGATCGCCTAGACCTATAATAAAAATACAGCACATCATATTTGTTTTTGACACAATTCTATATGCGATATCATTTGGGTAATCTTATAGGTCTACAATATTTACTTTATTTGGCGGTCAAGTCTCCTAGGGTCAGCTGTCCCGAAGCTACACTTGATAATTGTGGATCATTAATGAATGACCGTTAATACGAATTATTCTATATATTATTTCGGAGCCAAATTACATTACGATGATTTCTATGGGACTCCCCAAATTCGAACAAAATTATTTCTATCTGCATAACTTAGGCGCAACTATCCTCCGAATAATTCATACACTATCGTTGATGATTCCTTAATTCACAAAATATCTACTCGTATCGAGTTCGAGTTTATCTACCCATGGTCAACATCCGAGATATTATATGCATCGAAACAATCGTCGATGACTTTATAGTTCGCCTTATCGATCACAAAGTTTACGATCAACCAGTTCGATATTCTCGTATTATTATTTATAAAAATTTCAATATCGTAGGTCCGCTCTGTTTTGTATTCTCACATTGTGCTTATATTTTTTTGTGTATCAAATTCGATAGCACGAGAGTCAACTTTTGTCATAAACGGCACCTACCTTTTAGGATGCGAGTACGTATCCAAGCCTAGCCTACGCCACAGCATTGACGGTAGTACGCTGTTTATGATAATAATGGTCCATAACAAGTACATATTTCACATATATCATCCACAACTAAGTCATGACAAAGAGATTAAATTTAAAGTCTCAATAATTAGTTTAAAGAAAATCTACTACAACTCAAGATAGTCTCGGGAACAAACCGCTAGAAAAATCTTAAAAACCACTATAACTAAAGTCCTCTAATCCCACTAGCTAAGAATCATACGAAAGAGCATAAGGAAGAGATATGCTACTTCGCATCAGTAGAAGCAATTGGCACATTGGTAACGTTAGTGTCACCAAGATACGCACCATAAACCTCGGGGCAAACCACGTTGTCTAAAACTGAAAAATTGTTATCCAGTCTGGATTGGAGCAAGATCACCATAAACTACATTATACAATATGATATACAAGCATGAAAAAACAATAATAAGGAAGATAAACTATAGACATGACACGATAAGATAAGAAGACTAATACTTTGACATGATAACAGTATGAAATAGACTTGACGGAGGACAAACAATAACCAATATAGAAACAATGATCAAGGAACGTGTACTGCGTGTTTTTAGAATGCAAGCTTTCCACATGTAGACGGGTTGGGACACACGGCTGTCGGTACGTGTGGTGCAACGATTGCTATCAACATTGACATTGTGGATTTGAACATTGCGTAGACCACATGCATACTAGTTGTATTCCGCTTCCGACTCCCTCACAATTAAACATGATCACCTGACATTAAGTTTGAACTAAACATTGAACATTGAATAAAAGTATTAAGTGAACATATGGTCATGATAACAAGTATAACTCTCTTGTGCCAATATTGGAAAGATGAACTAACCGTTAAAGAAAAAAAACAATATGTAACATAAAATAAAGGCAACGTAGGTCATAGTGATACTCCGATAGATAATGAAGTTACAAACTCAAGATGTCGTAGTCTGATCTACCCCGTCATATGAAGAATGACAAGTTAGATCTAAAAATCCCACTTTTGAAAATTGGCTAAATAGGCTTTCTAATTTAATCTAACTCAATTCTGAAATAAATTATCTAAAATCCTAATTTAATATAATTATAATCTGAAATAAAAGCTAAACACAAATTTTTGGCCAAAAAAAATCACGATATCTAATTCGGAACCCGTGGCACACAAATCGAGGCATATCATTGACTAAGTAGTCAAATAACACAAACTCTATGACTTAAGTGTAAACCCTAGTAAATTTCAACACCACGAATGCAGTAGAATAAATCATGCCACAAAATCACGATTTGGTCAAAAGATATCGCCACTATGGCTAACCGTGACCAAATTGATGATTCGTCGGCCAAAACTGAGTTCTACAAATTAATTAAAATAATAGATGAAAGTATTAATTTTTGAAAAAATATGTTGTAGATCTCTTTGTCAGCTTTCCAAAACTTCAAATGGTTCGTGATTCTGGTTCCTGGTTCTCCTGAAATCTCGAAAACACCGAAATGTGTCAAATTTCGGACAACTGGCACTCCACAAATTTTTCAAAAAATTAGGTTTAGAATTTATGAAAACAATTTGATATTCAAAAAATACCTCGAGACGGTTCCAGTAAAAAAATAGCGTGCGAAAAGAACGTCGGAGTTGATCGCAATCGCTCCGCGAAGTTGAAGGATCTCTAAGATCAAACCACAAAGGAGGCTATAATAATAAACAGGGGTTTTCGGATTTAACACACACACACACACACACACACACACACACACACACACACATATATATATATATATATATATATATATATATATATATATATATATATATATATATATATATATATATATATATATTGTAAAGTGATATATACATACATATATATATATATATATATATATATATATATATATATATATATATATATAGCGCGAGTGGCACGAGGGGGGGCTCTCGGCGGGGAGACCCGGGATCGAGCCCCCCCTCCCGCATCCACCCGGCTGGGTGGCAGTGGCCACGAGGTGGATGGGGATGCGCGGACACCTAAAATATATATATATATATATATATATATATATATATATATATATATATATATATATATATATATATATATATATATATATATATCACTTTACAATATATAATATATATATATATATATATATATATATATATAAATATGGAGATAGAAAAAAAAAAATATTGTAAAGTGAAGATATGGATATAGAAAAATGGAGGAGGTTGTTTCTTTATTCACTTGTCTCAATCAACTTAAAAAGAGCCCCTTATTTAGGCTTATAATGGAGGTTAACACCATGATGATAATTAAAATAGAAAATTCCAAAAGATATAGGTTATGGATAACCAAAAATCATAGGTTATGGATAACCAAAAGACATAGGATATGTAGACCAAATAATAATATGAATTATCCATATTTACAACACTCCCCCTTGGATATTCACTATTAATTATTTGGTGGTTTATGCGTATTTGTTGCCTCATTAAAACCTTACTAAGAAAAATCCAATGGAAAAAATTCTTAGTTAAGGAAAAAGAGTACAATGCGCAAAACTCAAAAATATTCTTCATGAGTCATACTCCCCTCGATATAATGGATTTGCTTGACTTCGATCACTTTCGTCCTTTGAGCTCATGTGCATAAAATAATTTTGGTGGAAGGTGCTTATTCGATCTCCTTTGATGAATCCCTCTCTGACTTGTGCAATACAAGTTGCATTGTCTTTGAATATTATTGTAGGCTCATCTGTAAATGTAAGTAGTAGACAATTTACTCATATATGATGAATGATTGATCGCAAGCACACATTTTCTCTTGTTGCTTCTTGTAATGCAATTAATTTTGCATGACTAGAGGAAGTTGCAACTGAACCTTGCTTTGTTGATCGCCAAGATATAGCTGCATGGTTATTAATAAGCACATAACATGTTTGGAAGCAACCCTTATGAGGGTCAGAAAGATATTTGAGTCTACACAACCAGCTAGACAAGAATTGTTAGTGGAACAATAAATTCTTGTTTTTAATAATTGTAAGAAATATATATTTTTATATTATAAATTCTTTTTTAATAATTAATTTCTTTTATAAATAAATTCTTGTTTTTAATAATTGCAAGAAATATATAATATTATATATATTTTTTTATATTTTTAGATTTAGGAATTTAGAAATTTTTTATAAAATTATTTGGATTTTAGAGTATATATATAAATATAATTGTATTTTTATTAAAAAGAAAAGAAAAGAAAAGAAAACAAAGCAGCCTACTCGTGAGATATTAAATATCTCGCGAGTGGCAAAACCTATAGAAACCCGCTGCCAAATCCAGTGGTAACAAGTTTTTTTTTTTGAATCTTGATCGAACAAGATCTCGATAAATTCCTAACCAAATCGACCCCAATTTTCTCCTGCCTAATCCCGATCATATTCTCCACAGGATCGTATCAAATCCTATTTAAACTTTGATTTAAATTGGATGGGAATTCATTTTAAACCAAGTTGAGATATATGTATATATACATACACGAAACTCGATAGATTTATTTCAAACCCGAAAAAAATCCACTCGTGATCAAACCTAGCTTAACCCTGCGAACCCCCTGGACCCCTGCGAACCCCCATGAGCTTCCTGCACTGCTGCAAGCCCGTCAAAGTGCCGCCGCACTACCTGGCCGCTGCAAAAATAGGGGCGCCCTGTTTCAACACCCGGCAACGAAGTATGTATCTTCGAACCCGAAATTCTTCTTCCCTGTTTAACAAAATCACGATCCACTTAATCCTAGAAGTAGCATGGGTAATCAAGAACAAACCCATTGAATTAGAATTTGCTGTAACAGAACAAACTGCTCGAGAAAACCCCTAAAAATCTCAAAAAAATATTTTCTGAAGAACTGAACAGAGCAGTAGGACCAGTCCCAAACCCTTATTTGGAAGGCAAAACTTTGTCGATTCTTCGATAGTTTCAAAAATCTATTTAAATAGATTTAATGACAACATATACGAGATGGAAACCCCTCTTTTAGTTTTATGTTTCATCGATTAGATTGTTGATTATTCAGTTTCAAAGTTTAGCACAAATTAATTTTTAAAATAGTGAATTTCAATAAATTTTAACCGATATGGCGTCCACCCCAAAAAATTGGTAGACGTGATTGCAACTCATGAGCATCAAAAGATGCGTATGGATGTTGTCAACACGTGGGATTCGAAGGAACTCAATTTTGTTGTATGTGTACGAAATAATCGGGGCCGTATCGGCCCCTTTGCAAACTAGCCCATAACTTTATTTACGTTGGTCATCTCGAGACGAAACTTATGCCATCGGGACCGTGTCATTTTTCTGGTCATATGTGCCCAGTTTGGTCTGATTCTGAGAAGGTCGACCAGAACGCTATTTTAGTGGGCCCGCGACCCGATCCAATCGACGAATTTGTGCATGGCCCACCGGAATTCATCTTTGCACATATAGTTGGGTTCGTATTGTCAAACCAGATCCGTAGAAATATAGTTTGATGACTTTAGAGACTGTAGGTACTGGCACACTTTTCGGGATAAAACGGGTCCAACGGCGGACATCGTTTTGACTCGAAACTACAATTTTGTCCATGTGTCCAGAATTAGACTTTTGGATAGGTATTTTTAGACATATATTTTATACCAAAAATGTTCGTGATATTTATTTCAGCATCCGAGGACATTACGGGACTTGACTTTTTATTGCTCCACTATTTTGACAATTCGAGTCATTGGGCGTTGCCATTCTGAACACTAGCTCTAGGCAAGATACCTTGCCCTTTACTGTCTATTTACTTTTGCTCATATATTTTATGCATTTAATTATTACTTAAATTTTTGAAATAAAAAAATTGTTCCTTTAAATCATGTTTAAATAAAAATTACTGCTTGATTGTGTCTTTATTATTTCTCTATTTATTTCTATGCACATTAATCCTAGATTTAAGAGACCACCCTCATTTGTGTTGCATTCATAGGCCTTGACATGTTTGTGCCACGAAGTCGTGAGTCACATATAGAACTCGGACATACGTAGCTTGCTGTTCATCGATACGTATAAGCCGTGCGATAGGTTTAACCCTAATAGTATTGCATGATTAGTTTGACTTAGCGGTTAATAGAGGTTATATGTTGCGAAGATAATATATAGGTATTGTAATGTCCCACTCCGTACGAGGCATTTGGTTGGCTTATTGGATGGGATCGGAATATTGGACCGTGACTTACGTTGGGAATCAGGAGAATTGAGACTGATGCAGTCTCTCTTAGCTGGCTAGACGGAATGTGTATTGGAAGTGGCTCGCTGGTGGAGCTACGCTTAGTAGAATTTTGGGTGAGTGGAACTGTCCTTCCTCCTTCTTACTCCTTCATGCTTAATAGATGAAGTAGTGAAATGCTATGAACTGCCCGTAAACGTCCCATATATTAGTTGCTGAATAATAGAGATGCTTTTGCTAAGAATTATTGAAATGTACAACACATTGAATTGCTAATGTGATTCGATGCCTGAGATTGAATTGATAACCTTGTTCCTTATGCTTAATGCTGCTGAAACGATAAAACACTTGATTAATGAGATGCCTTGTGAATGATAGAATAAGAAGTGATCTGGCGGTGCTATCGACCCAATGAACTGAATGAAACACTATAATCATGTACTCTCTCTATAACTGTTGTAAGAATATAAAATGTTGCCTGTCCCTTATAAGAAATAAATGAATGAATAAATGTCCCTATGAAATGAATGAATGTTAAGTTCCTCTTAAAAAGGAATGATATGAGATACGTTGCAATGAAGCAATGAATGAGAAATGATAAAGCTGGGATCGTTGAGATCACCAAATGAAATGTTGGTAATGATGAAATGAATAAGTCATTGAATATGACTAATGATGCACTGTTGCCTTTACTTTCCTTAATATATTTTACCATGCAATTATGTTCACAATCGAGTCGGACACGCATTCGCATGGTCATGGACAACTTGTATACAAGGTTTGAGTAATAATTTCCTCAAACGGTTCCTAGGGCCCTGGGGACCGATTCGGCCTAGGAGGAAATAATGATGAGTGCTATGGGAGCACGGATAAGGCGGGGTGGCATAGAGGCTCGCCACCTACTATGCTGACCGCATTATCTTAAAATAAAATGAAATGAAAAGAGTCCATATGGTTTAACAACACCAGTGACCATGTAGTCGGGATGCATGCTAATGAATGTTTTGTGCAGGCAGAGTAAGTATATCAGATAACCTGTATTTGATGCAGGTACGAGAAGTCGGCTATAGGTAAGAAATCACATAATTGTAATATTGTATAAGTTGGTTTAACTTGCCTACTTAACATGTTCCATTCAAGTATGCTAGAAAGATGCCTCATTTTAAATAGTGCTCAAACATAACATCCATGCTAAGTGATGCTTGAAGGGAGAACTCTTATAACATGGTTAAAATGTTAATGTTAACGATGCCTCAATGATGCCTTTTTATGATAACACCTAGTATGCCTCAATGATGCCTTTGCATGATAACACCAAGAATGATAAATGATATGTCCACATGAATGCTACAAAGAATATGTTTACATGCTTCACTCTGATTATTGCCCATGAACTGTAAACTGATGTTAGGCCCCAAGTAGAAAGATCACTCTAAGAAATGCTTGCTTAAATGATCACTTTAATGTTGGTTTATGCGAGTGGGTTGGATTCTGCTCGCCAGTACATAGATGATGTGCTGACCCACATTTTGTGGGCAGGTGCTCGTGCTTGGAATGTTCTACACACGAAGATTGGCTTGATTGGTCCCGCGGCATCGGAGATTTGTTGGGCATACAGAAGCTCTCCTTGTACAAGATGGTGTCTTTTGTTTATAAAGGGCATAATGTATGGAACGTTGTAATCAGTTGTATCAGTGAGATTGTAAGCCAAGTCAGTATATCGAGTGGTAATCCAATGTATCCAAATATCAAATGTAAGCTGTATAACATTGTTCAGTTGGTTTCCAATGTAAAGTGAGATGTGCTGTAATCATTGTACTTCAATACAAGTCTTGTATTCTTCTTCAATTATCAATAAAGAGAATAAAGTTCTACATATCTCTGTATGGCTTCAAGTTCCTCTTTTTCTCCGCTGCTATAAAGAAGTGATGTACTTCTATTCAATAAGAAAGATTATCCTCATTAAATTAAATTTATCTGCTTCTGCCGCTGCGAGGCATTTATATTTGAAGAATAATCGATTATGTACCATCTTTGCCTTGTACAAGTGCAATACCAGACTTGTACGGCATCACGCCCAAGCGAGGACGATCGATTCCAAGAGATAAAATATGTGAATAAATGACTCTATGAATCGGGGCGTGACAAATTGGTATCAAAGCACGGCTTTACGTCCTTGGTCTCTTCTTTGATTCATTTTTAATCAAAGTTGCATCAACGATTAACCAAAATTGCTTCCGCGATCACTCAACGTTGCTTCTGCGATTAAGTCAAAGATTGCTTCTGCGATTATGCTGTTGTTGTTCTGTAATCATCCTTATGTTATCTGTGCTTGAAAGTTCGTTGACCCTCTCGGCTGCTCACTGGATGTTCCATACAATAAGTCTATATACATTGTGATGCCCCTAAATGAATGATTGTTGTTGGTTTGGACACAAATAACCCAACAATGACTCGATGCCATAGTATGCTATATTATGAATGCTGTTTGGAATGTGGAAATAAAGGAAATGGCTATGTATGCTGCAACAAGTTGAGAATTGCATGTGATATTGGAAAAGAATTGGGAATGAAATAATTGATGAATGAGTTCAGCATAACTAGTGAGTTGACACATATGTGCTCGCTAGTACTTTCGAGACCTAAGAATGTTGGCTTGTGATATTGAGACCCCGAGATGTTGGCTAAGTGTTGTGACCGTTATAGATCACGAATGTCCGAAATGGATTGAGTTGGTATTGTTTAAGGATGGCTTCATTTCTGAGTGGTATATTGCCTCTACCACCTCAGAACGAGATGTATGTTGACCTTTCCATAGAATAGCAATAAGACTATCTGTGGGTACTGGGTAGTGCCGAGACTTAGCTGGGAGTCATATATTGTTGCTAGATTGCTCGAGTGTCCCTTGACGGTGATGTTATATTGAGTAGCGAGATTGGAAGAAATTGTAACCAGTGGCTTGGTTAGAAATTGTTTAGTCGAGTGATGACTCGGACTAGTAAGACAGTTAGAATGCTATGGGTAAATAGACTTGGATAGAGAATATTGTGGCTTAGAACATCTGAATGTTGACTTCGATTGGTTGAATGTAAATCAAATGTGGCTAATACAAAGTTCGTTGCCAAGCTGAAAGTTTGAAAATATTGTCGGTGAATCAAAGAAATATTAGAGATTTGTGCCTTGACCCTAAGGTGTAATAGATGTTAACCCATCTAGATCACCAAAGGATAGTCGTTGCCTGTGTGCATGTATGCTGAGGAATTGAATTGCACTAAAAAAAAATAACAAGTAGTGACTCTGAATACTGTCGTTGCCTAGAGGATGGTTAAGTGATACATAAATTGTCGGATTGAATGGATGAACTATTTGACCATTGCTGCATAAGACTTAAAAATGTCCGTAAGATAGTTTGATGATTGAGAAACAAATGGGAACGAGAAATTGCAAACGTGTTGGATAATGTCGGTATAGGTGATTGTTGGTTGGGATATAGATTGTTGGCTTATGACTTAGTGGTGTGACTCTGTCATACGAACCAAATAGTATGATTCCATAGTTATGTTAAGACTATCAAAATCAATGAACCTTGAGTAGTTAGCCTTGGCTTACGGGTTCGTATGGGTACAAAGGAATTTGGAATAGAAATTGAATCATTGAGAATTTACTTGATGGATTATTAGAACGATGAGAATCGTATGTCGGATTGGGAATTGACCGTAATGTTGATAGATCGATCTTAGTTGATCGTTGGGTAAGTCTAGAGTGAGCCTCTGTGGGAATTATTTCCTTGAGGAAGACACTAGATAGATAGACTTGACCCTAGAAACCGTGGGCTGCATGACCAATTGTTGGCATAGTCAACAATGGTGATTAGTTATTCAGACCGAGTTAATACCCATAGGTTTGGGTAGAGTTCCTTAGAACTGTTTGTTGCTTGTTGGCCTTAAGAATAAGAAACTAGTATAACCCTAGTAGCCGTCCACTCTAGGGAAGTCACCTGAATGATTAAGTTTAGCTGTCAGTGTAGCTAACCTTAGAGATTGACTGAATAATTGGTGACCATTGGAGACCCATAGGATGACCTTGTGGCATTGAATGAGAGACTGTGATAATGAGTATTGACATAAGGGAATGTATGCTTCAACTTGTGCCTTAAGAGATGTTTGACCCTTGAGGATTATATGTCGGCCATAAGTGGGAATTGCAATTGTAAGGTAAGACTTGAGTGTACCTATAGTCGGGTAGCTAAGTTAACCCTGACCATTGTGTAGAATCGTACCCTTGGCTTGGGTATTCGATTGTTGGTGACGTCGGATTGTATCTTATAGAAAAGATGAATTGCCTCGGTGAGAAATATTGTTGGATTAGAGAAGGAATATGATTGCATGTTGTGAACTATTGATATGATTGGCTCTAAGTTAGACCCTTGATCGAATGTTAGGAATATTATGCTTGAGTATAGAGCTTAACCAAGTTGTCCCTGATATTAAGTATTGTAGCCTGGAAGATAGTGATTGTGGCAAAGTGAATAAAGCAATAAGTCAATTGAAAGGATGCTAAGTTGGATTTAGAAAAGAGAGTTATATTGTGGCTGATCGAATCGCACTAACATGGAAGTTGGCTGAAGTACATATGTTTTGGGGACGCCTAAGAATATGTGTATGGATCCAGCAGAAGTGATTGGTTGTGACTGAGATAACATTATGGGAAGAATTTATCGCACTAGCACGGACTTTGGCTGAAATGCATATGTTTTGGGGACGCCTAAAATATGTGTATGGATCCAAACGAAGTGATATGTTGCGACTGAGATAGAAATGTAAGAAAAATGTTGGCGGATCAAGGAGAAGTTACAAGTAATTGAAAAAGAGATAGACAGATCGAATCGTTGATAGATTTAAATGGTACAGTTGGATAGCTATTTTGAGATGACCGAGTGTGCTGAAATGAATATTGAATTGAAGCTGAATGAATAACTCATGGTGATTAAGTGAATCTTGTGGAAGACTTGTTCCTTAAGTTTCGAGGACGAAACTTTTTCTGAGTGGTATATTATGTAATGCCCCGCTCCGTACGAGGCATTTGGTTGGCTTATTGGATGGGATCAAAATATTGGACCGTGACTTATGTTAGGAATCAAGAGAATTGAGACTGATGCAGTCTCTCTTAGCTGGCTAGACGAAATGTGTATTGTAAGTGGCTCGCTGGTGGAGCTACGCTTAGTAGAATTTTGGGTGAGTGGAACTGTCCTTCCTCCTCCTTACTCCTTCATGCTTAATAGATGAAGTAGTGAAATGCTATGAACTGCCCCTAAACGTCCTATATGTTAGTTGCTGAATAATAGAGATGCTTTTGCTAAGAATTATTGAAATGTACAACACATTGAACTGCTAATGTGATTCGATGCCTGAGATTGAATTAATAACCTTGTTCCTTATGCTTAATGCTGCTGAAATGATAAAACACTTGATTAATGAGATGCCTTGTGAATGATAGAATAAGAAGTGATCTGGCGGTGCTATCGACCCAATGAACTGAATGAAACACTAGAATCATGTACTCTCTCTATAACTGTTGCAAGAATATGAAATGTTGCCTGTCCCTTATAAGAAATGAATGAATGAATAAATGTCCCTATGAAATGAATGAATGTTAAGTTCCTCTTAAAAAGGAATGATATGAGATACGTTGCAATGAAGCAATGAATGAGAAATGATAAAGCTGGGATCGTTGAGATCACCAAATAAAATGATGGTAATGATGAAATGAATAAGTCATTGAATATGACTAATGATGTACTGTTGCCTTTACTTTCCTTAATATATTTTACCATGCGATTATGTTCACAATCGAGTCGGACACGCATTCGCATGGTCATGGACAACTTGTATACAAGGTTTGAGTAATAATTTCCTCGAACGGTTCCTAGGGCCCTGGGGACCGATTCGGCCTAGGAGGAAATAATGATGAGTGCTATGGGAGCACGGATAAGGCGGGGTGACATAGAGGCTCGCCACCTACTATGCTGACCGTATTATCTTAAAATGAAATGAAATAAAAAGAGTCCATATGGTTTAACAACACCAGTGACCATGTAGTCGGGATGCATGCTAATGAATGTTTTGTGCAGGCAGAGTAAGTATATCAGATAACCTGTATTTGATGCAGGTACGAGAAGTCGGCTATAGGTAAGAAATCACATAATTGTGATATTGTATAAGTTGGTTTAACTTACCTACTTAACATGTTCCATTCAAGTATGCTAGAAAGATGCCTCATTTTAAATAGTGCTCAAACATAACATCCATGCTAAGTGATGCTTGAAGGGAGAACTGTTATAACATGGTTAAAATGTTAATGTTAACGATGCCACAATGATGCCTTTTTATGATAACACCTAGTATGCCTCAATGATGCCTTTGCATGATAACACCAAGAATGATAAATGATATGTCCACATGAATGCTACAAAGAATATGTTTACATGCTTTACTCTGATTATTGCCCATGAACTGTAAACTGATGTTAGGCCCCAAGTAGAAAGATCACTCTAAGAAATGCTTGCTTAAATGATCACTTTAATGTTGGTTTATGCGAGTGGGTTGGATTCTGCTCGCCAGTACATAGATGATGTGCTGACCCACGTTTTGTGGGCAGGTGCTCGTGCTTGGAATGTTCTACACACAAAGATTGGCTTGATTGGTCCCGCAGCATCGAAGATTTGTTGGGCATACAGAAGCTCTCCTTGTACAAGATGATGTCTTCTGTTTATAAAGGGCATAATGTATGGAACGTTGTAATCAGTTGTATCAGTGAGATTGTAAGCCAAGTCAGTATATCGAGTGGTAATCCAATGTATCCAAATATCAAATATAAGCTGTATAGCATTGTTCAGTTGGTTTCCAATGTAAAATGAGATGTTCTGTAATCATTGTACTTCAATACAAGTCTTGTACTCTTCTTCAATTATCAATAAAGAGAATAAAGTTCTACATATCTCTGTATGGCTTTAAGTTACTCTTTTTCTCCGCTGCTATAAAGAAGTGATGTACTTCTATTCAATAAGAAAGATTGTCCTCATTAAATTCAATTTATCTGCTTCTACCGCTGCGAGGCGTTCCTATTTGAAGAATAATCGATTATGTACCATCTTTGCCTTGTACAAGTGCAATACCAGACTTGTACGGCATCACGGCCAAGCGAGGACAATCGATTCCAAGAGATAAAATATGTGAATAAATGACTCTATGAATCGGGGCGTGACAGGCATGGGGTGGAGACGACATTTCCTTAGCGTATGGGGCTACTATGCACTTACTTTTTATAACTCGTGAGTAGGGGTGAGCAAATACCGACCGATACCGAAAAATCGACCGAATACCGATTTAACATATTCCGAAAAATCGAACCAAAATTATGTACCGATACAGAATTGCCGAACCGACTAAATTACGGTATAGTGGTAATGGTAACGGTTTGAGTGTAATACCATACCGAAAATACCGAACCGAACCGATTCACACACACATACACATTTTTTAATATTCATGATTAATTTTACACTACTCATTTTTATTTTTATCTTTGTTTTGGTTAGTTTCTTAGAACTTGGAATGGATTTTAGTGGACTTGAATTTATGTTAAGAATGCTAAGAATTGAGTTTTTTTTTTATCTTTTGAGCTTATGTTTTTGTGTTCTCATAGAATTTTGAAGTAAATTTTGGTTACTTAAAATTATACTAAATATTAAACTTAGTGACCGCGTTTGATATTTTAAGCTCATTTTTAGGTACTTGCGACTTGTTACATATTGTTCTAATAATTTTGATTAATTGTTTGGTTGGTAGAGGCTTGGCTTTAAAATTAATGCTTCTAAAAAAGTAAAAAAAAATATTATAGATTAAGAGGTTCTACAATATTAAGTGTGTTAATTGATCAAATATTAATCGATAAAATACCGATACCGAACAAAAACCGACCGAATACCGATTTAACCGAAACCGAAAAAACCGATTCTAAATGGTACGATATTGGTATTAATTTTTCAAATACCGATTTTAAAAAATACCAAAATAATCGACCAAATACCGACCGATTATACCGACGCTCACCCCTACTCATGAGCTCTGCGGGAGACATGGGTAAGATTACCCATTATTATTGACGGCCACTGACGTTCTGTGAAACATTATGCTATTAGGCCCCTGATGCCTAGAGAGGGAACCATGCCAATCCCATTTTAGCCAGAGAGCCCATGCGTTGGAGGATTGTTCTTAAACTATATTTACCTAGAATGGTTAGGCTACCTTATCCATTAGGTATATGTACTCTTGGTTTGGGTACTTATATCTGATCATGGCTTGGAACAGTAACTTGTCGCGGACTAATTTGCCATACCTTGTCCTTGTTTGGTTGTAGGTGTAGTTCACTGCTTCGATGAGAAGGTACAGAACCTTGTTGTGGTCCGGATACTATATTAGATTCATGGCTTGGGAAGGTACTTCATCGTGGATTAGGGTAGCATCTCCTTTCCTTGTTTGGTTGGGGGTGGTACACTAATTTAAGGGTGGAGTATTGGACCATATTATGATCTGATCTTATTATTCAGTTATGTGGCATATTCTTTTTGTATCCTGTTACGTCCCGCTGAGGACCTGGTGATTCCTCCAGGTATGTGTTCTTGACTTTTTGCAGGTGTTCTAGCCAAGGCCATAATCTTCTCTATTCTTTCGAAGATGATTGCTCTTGGATCATCCATGCTACTCTTGTTAAATCATTTTTTTGTTTATGTATTACTTCTCCTATTAGTTGGTAGTAGATTTGTCTCCGCCCAACATCATGTACAAAAGACAAATTTTACTTAATTCTTTAAATGCTTTTCTTTATTTTGTGGATGAGATTGGTTTTCATGGTTATACTACATTTACAGCTTACGTATATTTATTATATGACTGACATGTATACGTACCTAGTTTAACGTATTTGGGACTGGGAGTTACACTTTGGCGTAGGCTGGACTTGGCCACGTACTCGTATCCCAAAAAGCGGAAGCGGGTCATGACAAGTTTTTATGGTGGCCCATGCAGGTCCGATTCGCAAAATTATGTGAACTCGTGGTAGTGCCTAATTTAGTCGTACTACTGCGAGCCTGCAACTAGGAAAGTCGTCATTCACAATTATGATTGATTTGATTTTAGGAAATGACTAGGACTAGGTTTACAATAGGAAAACCCTTATTTAGTTTGACTACATGGGTAGTTAAGATTGATCAATGGGCTATGTCGTTAAATTAGGAATGAACGTTGAATTTCGAGGTTGGATGAATTTGAAAAAAAAGGTTTTAAATTTGGAACGTTTTGAAGAATTTAGATTTTATGGATTTAAAATTTGAAGGTAATGATAAGATCATTGGATATGAAATTGAAGACTTGGATATTAGATTATGGATCTAAGTTGAATAATTGAAATTGATGATTATTTTATATATTTGATGGATAACCATTTGTGGGGATGATGGAATAGGTTAAGATACTGACGGGAGGTTATATAGTCAGACACCTCTAACTCTAATTCTTAATCGTAGTCTTTTTTAAGTTATCTAAATTCGTTCTATTGCCTGTTCCTACCCTAAATTTTGTGGATCTTTTTAAATTCAAGACCGTATGGTTTCTACCTCTGGTCTGGTGACTGGCTGCGCCAATGGAGACATCTGTGTCATATTGCACCTCGTCAGACTGGAACACAGGGTTGTTGTGCATGGTAGGAGGCTGGCTATCCCCAGTTTTTGATAAGGCACCCAATGCTGATTTGGAACGAGTACCTTGGAAACACCTGCATCGGGTACCTTAGCTTTGTTGTTCTCTGACCTCCTCTTCGGTTTAGCAACCGATATGGGAGGATTCTGGAAGGGCTCCTTGGAAGCTCTGGAACCCTGCACTGCGTAGCATGTGGTGATACGGGGCTCGTCTTCTCTATGTCTCACCGACTCCCGGTTAGGCCTCTGGCATGGAGTCGGCGTAGAGTAGAGTCTCTAGAAGATGGAGCGCCTGCTCGGCGTTGGCGCAGCCGTCTGCTGACAACGACAGTTGATAGTAATCTGGGTGCAAGAGTGCCTTGATTTAGGCACGTTTTGTGCCACAGATTCTTCTTCCTCTTGGGAGAGGGTTGGATCTTCTGTCGTAGCACTCTATTGTACATGCATGGAAGCTCCATGTAAGCCCTGTTGCTCCTGCGGGAACGCTACTCGCGTAGCTTCCTCTCCGTGGGACGTACCCCTGGCTAGGCTTACGTACAGGAGTACCCTAATAGAAAGAAGATTCGACTGGTTGAGGCATCGGAGCATGAGAGCCAGTCTTGTATAGCGTTCCGTCTGCTGTGTGTGTTACTGTCAATACGGGCCTCTGGTCTGCCGTTGGTGTCGCACGCTTGTTATATGAAGCGCGAGCCACCTGGGATCTCTTCCTACTACCCCCAGCGGGCGAGTAGTATTCAGAGTCCGCCGAAGGTTTACCTGAAGGAAAATGATTCTGTCGAAGTCAGATCTCCTTGCTGGCAATACTCCCATCGTGAGGGGTTGGACCGGTGTGCGCTTCCTTCGGCATCGTTCCTTCGTCAGATCAACCATGGAACCACCATCTTCTTCGGCATGCTTTCTCGGGACGGGAATCGGACGAAGGGATAAGGCTGTAGCAGCCAGGATCTTCTCTGTGGCCTTGACGTTGAGGGGGTCATGAGACGCAGTTCTCGCCATCGTGCTGCTGGCTACAGCCGCCTTAGGCCTCCGGACACGTCGAGTCTTCTTTGGTTGTACGTGCCGCTTCGAAGTCTTCAACTTGTTATCAGAGAGGAGATCTTCAAAAGTCTGCTAGATTTAATGTGTGTGATTCTTGTTTTGACACAATGATTTTCTGACAGCAGGATTGTACAGAAGCCAAGAGGATTAGATTTACACTAAACCTAATACTGTCGTTTAGTGTGCAGATGGGTTATTTTGCGCTCAAAAGATTGCTTCTTTTACGCACGAAAGCTATTCGAGCTTTTTACGCTCAAGGCTGTTGTGTGCGTAAAGTTTATTTGAGCTAATTTTACGCTCAAGGCTATTTTTAGCCACTTGACGCGGGAAGCTTATTTTGGGCTATTTTACGCCCAGTCTGCTACTTTATGTAGGAAGTATATTTTGGGACATTTTTACGCCCGATCTTTTCTGGCTACAGGAGAACGTGGTTTGCTTATGTGGCTTTCATGCCTCACTTATTGAGGAACGTGTGTACGTGCTCTCCTCATTTTGTTGATGTAGTGGGACATGTGTCACCATTCGTAGAGATGAAAACCCTACGTGGGACACGTGTCATCATGCATAAAGGTTGATTCTCATCATGGGTGACAGTTACCAAACTTTGTTGCTTTTTACGCATAGTGGATCTAGTCTATAAATAGACTTATTTTTAAACATCAGATCATCAGAGAAATAGAGAGATACAGAGAGGAGGAGATTCTGAGAAAACTCATACTTTCAGAGTGATATTCCCAGAACCATTTCTTCAACTTTTTCTTAAGAACAGGGTGAAGCAAAGCAAGAAAGCCAATTTTTAGGTGACTTAGTTCTTCCGATTATTCGTCTTCTTCAAGCAGTTTTCTTCATCATCATCGTATGGTCCAAGGAACAAAGTGATCGCTCTCAGATTAGACTTCTATAGCAATACTTTCTAGAACAATTTGTACTTTTGTACTTTTTCTAGTTTTCTTTCAAAAGCCAATTTTTAGGCATTTTGTTAAGTGAAACAAAATGGCGACTCTGCGGGGGACGACCTTCTCCTCTGACGAGAAGGCAATTGCTCAATATGATGATGTGTCGGTCGGATCGACAAAGAAGACTCTGGTTGTGCACTTCGACCAGACTGTCTACAAAGAAATGCTCCGAACTGGGGGTAGTACTCGCTGCTCCAATGTTCAAAAATTGTGGAAGGCGCGAAAAGTTTGGATTCCTAAGTCCAAACCATCCTCGGATCTCCCTGTTGTCTCTGAAGGCAAAGGAATCCTTCCTACTCCTGTTGTGAAGACTCCCGTCGGTGACGAGGCAGTCTCTACTTCAGTGATGCGCCCTGGGCGTAAACATCAATCTTCCGTCGATGACGTGGTAGACTCTCAAGTTTTACGCTCTGCGCGTAAAAATTAAGTTTTACGCTTTGCGCGTAAAAACCAGTCTCTCGTCTGTGACGTGGTAGACACCTAAGCTTTACGCTCCACGCGTAAAGGAAAGTCTCCCGTCTGTGACGTGGTAGACACCCAAGCTTTACGCTCAACGCGTAAAGGAAAATCTTTCGTCTGTGACGTGGCATATACTCATATTTTGCGCTCTACGTGTAAAGGTAAATCTCCTGTCGGTGACAGAGTAGATAAAGTTTACAATGATGCTTTTACATCTAAAGTGAATTTGCCTGCACGCATGAAGCGTAAGAACATGAATCTTATTGTTGGTAAAACCTCAGTTCCTCACCATCAACCTTCTTATACTACTTTACGCAAGGTACCAAACCTTCAAATTACGCGTAATGCTGATGGAGTCCTTTGTGCACAAAAATCTCAGGATTTACGCACGCAACTCCAGGCGCATAAAAACGTCCAATTTGGTTCTGCTAATGCAGCCAGTAATCTTCTTTATACACAAGAAACTAAACGTTTCTTTGTCCCAAATGTAATAAAGAAGACGACTCCCTCTACTCCTTCTGATTTATGCGAGTTGCTTGTACAAAAGTGTAAAGAAAAAAAATCTCCTATAACACTCCCCAAAGAAAATCACCATTGTGAGTGTCACCAGATTGTAATCAAGTGTTGCTGTTCGGCTTTTAAACGGTCAGTTTTTGATCGGTTAAGCTACAATTCGCCTCAGCAACAAGTTGATAACCATGAACATGAGTTGTCATATGCCTCAGTCAATATGGCATCTCATACCAATAGAGGATGACGTCCAAGACGCAACTCATCCCAGGCTCCTGGTCAACAACAGTTCAATCGACTTCTTGATAGTTTCGAAGGATTATATTAGAATACCCATTTGAGAAGTCAAAGACAGTTACAAACATCAGATTCAGAGGCTGGGGGTACCCAGTCTTTGGAGTCTGAAACGGATAGTGTTGATTCATACCTCTATACTAATCCCTCTGTATGTTCAAGGGAGGTTGAATCCTATGCTATCGGAGATGAACCGGAGACATCAACTGCTAATACAGAATAACATCTCTCTGCGGTTGAGCAGTCGCTGAAGGACATGCTTGCTATGATGCAAAGTATGCATCAAATAATAATGACTCAGCAAACTGCTCAGCCTGCAGTAGTAACTCCGGTACAGGTAGCAGCATAAACTCAAGATAGTCAAGGGGTTGAGATACCCTTGAATAATCTTAGTCAGGAGCCTGTTGTTAATCAAAATTCTGCATCTCCAGATCCTATCATTCTAGAAATGTACCACCTCCGGTGGGGGTCACGATACATCCAGCAACTATTCAATCGAATGTGCTTCCTCAAACTAGTGAAGCTATTCAAGCAGTGCGAGAGCTAAAAGCACAGTTTGAAGTTCTGAAGCACAAGGATCAACTTCAGAGGTTAGGGATTAAGCAACCCTATCCTCCTCACTGGAATGATGTGCCTTTTTCTCCAAAATTCAAGCCCCAGTCGATGATGTTATTTGATGGAAAGGCTTCTCCCAGTCAATATATCAATTATTTTGATTTTATGACTGTACATCTGTAGAAGAATGATGCTCTTCTTACCCGAGTTTTCATTAGGTGTTTAACGGGTTCAGCATATGACTGGTATTGCAGTCTACCCGACAATTGCATATCATCTTTTGACGAGTTTAAAGCGATGTTTCTCTCCCGCTTCTATGAAGGATGGACATGAATATGTCCTCTCTAATAGAAATCAAGCAAAAGGAGAAAGAAGATACTCGGACGTTTATCGAACGTTTTCGACATGCAACTTTGAAGATGCCTCCGGGTATGCCAGATTCAGGATTGATTGACACATACAAAATGAATCTGCGACCAACTATTGCTGTCTTCACAGGCTCTCAATTCACAGATTGGGCCTCATTCATTATAGCAGCAGTTTCAGCCGAGACCAATGGTAGGTTGGCTCGTGAACATGGGATGATCTTTGCTTCAGAAGACAAAGGAAAGAAAGGCACTTCTAGCAACAATTTCGACAATCGTAATGGGAAAAGGAAGGAAACTCTAGTGGTTAATCTTTCAAAACCCAAAACGATGCCAAATAATCAGGAGTCTTCCAAACCAAAGGAAGAATACTCTTTTGATGACAGTGATATCCCTGGGATATTCCAATGCCTTGTGAAAAGTGGCAAACTCTAGATTTCGTAGACAAAAAGGCCTAATGAGGTGAATCTGACTGACAATCCCAAATATTGTATCTATCATAGATACATAAATCATCCTACCAAGGCTTGCTACGCCTTAAAAAAGAAAATCTAAGAGTTGATAAATGCTAATGCCATCGCTTTAACCAATGATGAGCATACGGTTACAACTAATATGATTTCTCTTCAATTTGGAGGTTTTCCTCCATAGCAAGTTCCAGATAGAATTATCCCAATCCCTAAGGTAATTATGAAGATTGTTAATCTCCCGCATGCTCGAGAGCAAAATGAAGGATTGTTGCCTTTCATATTAAAAAATGGCAAAATCATGTGGGTACATCCTGATTTAGTACCTGAAATGGAAGATAAAGGTAAAACTTCAAAATCCAAGAAAGGTAAGAAAGTCAAGACCTGCAATATGATTTCTCATGTAGTAACTCCAGATCATGATGATTTGGATCATATTTGAGATGACATTCCTTTGGAGGATAGGTTGAGGGGTTTGAATATATGCCCTCCAAGTTTGGCTCCACCTACCAAACTCAAACTTACTCATCAGCAATGGTTAGCAATGAGTAGTGTCCCCTTATACAGGACACAACAAATTTTTGCTGCTTATGAGAAAGCTCCTACAGGGATATTTCCTTCTGTCCCGAATATTCTTCCTTCTCCTGTGGCTACAGAGGTCTCTATTCCTCCTTCTCCTGTGGCTACAGAAGTCTCTATGCCTCTTTCTCCTACGATTGCAGAGGTTTCTATTTCTTCTTCCTCTGTTAAATCATTTATTGAAAGTCCACTACCCACTCATTTGTATAGTCAATAATCAGTCCATCTCATGAAAAAGATGGGCTATAACTTTCAAAAGGCGGAAGGTTTGAACTATGATAAAGGAATGCGACTTCCTTTACAACTTTAAAGTCAAAAATTTACTGTTGGATTGGGATTTGAAGTCCCTCATAAAAATTCTTACAAGAAGAAGACCAAGTGAAATAAGAATAAAACCTGTAATATGGTACTTCATTCTCCTGAGCCTGAAGAAGAAACTTTTGCTGGTACGAGATCTGGAAGAGAGTACCACAAAAAATATGAGGAAATCTCTAAAGAAGCGGAGGATGTTGATGAAACATTACCAGTTCAACCATCTCATGTTCCTTCTAAACCGTCTGTAGTTGAAAAAGGGAAACAGAAAGCTGTTCGTTTCGACGTCCCATTGAAATCTGCTTCAAATTAAGGGGTGGTGATGAAGCCCTACAAGTTTGATATTCTAGCTCAGTTTGCTAATACTCTTGCTAGACTTTCGATATTTGAGCTGCTTCACCTTTTCAAAAAAGCTGCAAAACTTTGAGTGAAGCTTTGCTACAAGCTTATTCATGCTTAGCTCAACTCAAGAGTCCTGACAGTATACCAGTATCATGCCCATAATGTCATAGTGTGATGGAGGCTATTCCTAACATTACCCTCACACAAGAAGATATGCTGTTGAAGCATAATAAGCATGACAGGCCTCTGTGCCATACCGGGTATATTGAATCCACTGAAATTGATAGGATTTATATCGATCCTGGGTCTTCTATTAGCATTATTCTCCAGAGTATGCTATAACCCTTGAGGATCCCTACTAGTGATTTGACTTACACTAGTACCACAATAGTTGGTTTCAACTCTGGGAAGAGTAAACCACTGGGGAAAATTTGTCTGAAAATTCAAATTGGTGATCTTCGAACTATGGCGACCTTTTATGTTATTAACTCAGATGTATCTTACAACATCCTCCTTGGAAGATCGTGGATACATGAGCATAACATTGTGCCTTCAACTCTCCATCAATGCTTCAAATACGTGGATTCTCAAGTGGTTGTGAAGACCGAATTTGCAGATATCAATCCTTTTAAGGGTGTTGAAGCATATTTCTCTGACTCAATACTCTACAAACAGGAGCAAGTGAAAGAAATATCTGATATGGCTGAAGACCGGTCCCCTGCAGAAGATCAATCTGTCAATGAAGATCCTTCAGAAGATCAACCTTTGAAGATTAAAGTCAAGGGACGAATTCAACCCCAACCTATCAATGATCAACCTCTGATGATCAAAGTTAAAGGAAGGACTCGAGCCTCGTCTAAGGAAGCTGTGAAGATTCCAGTCAAGAGCCAAGTTCAACCCCTTATGATCAAGGTCAAGGGATGTACTTCTCGTACGAATGATTCAGAACCACCACTGATTATCAACCTTGACAAGCCCACGCAGAAAACGGATGATGGTCCGTTAATGATCAATCTAAAGCGTAGTAGTCAATTTGTAAATGATGTAAATATTGATCATTCTGTACTTTCTAATATCAATAAAGATTTCCTTTTGGAGTATATGGCTGTCAAATTTATTGAAAGAATGACTTTATCTTCTGATAATCAAAGTCATCATAAAAATGACATAAATACAGAGAAAACCTTATACAACGGTCATAAGGAAAATTTCTTTCCTCCTCATGTCGATGTTGGACCTTATGCTCAAAGGTTCCTAACATCTTCTCCCTATCTTCTTCTTGTAGCCGCTTTATCACAAGCTTGTGTAACTTATAGACGTCACGAAGAATCTTATTTCGTGATTCCGTCTGATAAAAAAACAAGCGCCAAATTGTGTTTGGTCTGGCTAGAAATATCCCTGTTATTTAGATAGATAATCTTAGAGATAAAGATAAAGAAAGAATCCGAATTGACAAATATAGTCAACAATCTCTTAAGATTATCCAGAATATGGGATATGATTTGAAGACTATGCAAGGTCTCAATCAAGGCAAAGGTAGACGGTTACCATTATATGGTGATCTATTTTACCAGAAAACTTGTCATGGATTGGGATACGATCCATCCCACATGTTTAACTAGGATATACAAGAAGAATTTTCTTCCAGTTCTTCACAATCTTCAGATTCAGAAGAAATCCAATTTATCGAATCGGATACATCCCACATGTGCAAGGAAGATATGGAAGAAAAATGTTCTTCCAGTTTTTTATAATCCTCATATTCTGAGAGAGACTATTATGATGAATCTGAGTGTATGTTCTCAGTTAACATGGTTCAAACCGATGGTGAATCAGAACCATTTGAGAATGACCCTTGGGCACAACAAATGGACACTCAATGGGAGCTTCGTTTTGAACAGCGACAGCCACCTACAGAAGATGAAATCATCCAGATTGACGAAGACAGAATTACGTCCAAGCCGATATTTATTAGTAAAAACATTTCTGAAGATAAAAAGGAAGAGTTGATACAGTTGATTAAAGAATATATTAATATCTTTGCATGGAGTTATGAGGATATGCCGGGTCTAGACCCTAAAGTAGCTACTCATAAACTCAATATTTTTCTTAATGCCAAGCCTGTGAAACAACAGCAGCGACGTTTTCGACCAGATATGATGGACGCAATTAAAACAGAAGTTAAAAAGCTGATCACATGTGGTTTTGTTCGTAAAGAACAACACCCAGATTTGGTGGCCAACATTGTTCCTATTATGAAAAAGAATAGAAAAGTCAGAGTTTGTATAGATTTTTGGGATCTTAATACAGCTTGTCCAGAGGACGAATTTCCCCTTCCGATTACCGATGTCATGATAGATAATACATGTGGTTTTGAACGCATGTCTTTCATGGACGGATTTTCAGGATACAATCAAATTAAGATGCATCTAGGAGATGAAAAGCATACTGCTTTTCGTACACCCCTTGGAGTCTACTGCTATACGGTTATGCCGTTTGGACTGAAAAATGCCGGTGCTACGTATCAGCGGGCTATGAGTAACATCTTTCAAGAAGATCTACGAAAAATAGTTGAATGTTATGAAGATAATATTGCTGTCAAAAAGTCGATCAAAAGATGATCATATTCAAGACTTAAAGACGGTATTTGAGTTGATGCGCCAACATCAACTGAAGATGGATCCTACTAAGTCTTTCTTAGGTGTTTCCAGTGGCAAATTTTTAGGATTTGTCATTACTTCTCAGGGTATCCATGTTGATCCTGACAAAATCAAATCAATTCTTAAAATGCGTCCTCCACGCAATCTAAAAGAACTACGTGGCTTCCAAGGTCGCATTACTTATATCAGGAGATTTATATCCAATCTTTCTGGAAGATGTCAACCTTTCTCCCGTCTATTAAATAAAGGCGTATCATTTGTCTGGGATGAAGCATGTCAGAAAGCCTTCAATGACATTAAGCAATACCTTACAAATCTACCTGTTCTGGTGCCTCCAGTGGTAGGAAGACCATTTTTGCTATATGTTCAAGCCTTAGATCATTCCCTTGGTGCTCTTCTTGCACAGAAAAGTGATATGGGACATGAACAGGCAATTTATTATCTTAGTCGAATGATGGTCGGAGCTGAACACAGGTATACTCATATGGAAAAAGAATGTCTGGCCTTGGTTTTTGCTATTCAAAAGACACGACATTATGTGTCAGGACAGACTATTCATGTCATCTCCAGAATAAATCCTATTCGGGTTTTGATGAGAAAATCGAGTATTCTTAACTCCAGGTTAGCCACCTGGGCAATGTTGCTACTCCTTATGATATGGTCTATGTACCTCAAAAATCAGTGAAGGGTCAAGCATTAGCTGATTTCTTAGCAGCTCACCCTATACCTGAAACATCTAAGCTATATGAGGACATTCCAGATGAAGTCATGGATTGCAACATGACTTTGAGGGATAATATTTGACAACTATATTTTGATGGAGCATCACGGGTTGTACCTAAAGGCAATATTGTCTCCGAAGTAGGCATTGTCCTGGTCTCTTCCGAAAAAATGGTCGTATACCGTGTTTATTCTCTTAATGAGCCATGCTCCAACAATGTGGCCGAATATAATGCTCTACTAATTGGACTCCAAGTAGCAAAAAAATTGGACATTGAGTTTCTGGAAGCTTATGGAGATTCTCATCTGATTGTTAATCAGGTCAGAGGGACATATGAAGTCAGAAATCCTGACCTCATTCCTTATCATCAAGTGGTAATCAAATTAATACTTTTATTTAAAGAATTATTCATCGAGTTCGTACCACGTTCTCAAAATTTGGAAGCTGATGCTCTTGCTAGCTTAGCTGCAGACTTAACTGTTCCAATTAGAAGACAAAATACCATTACTTTGTTGGATCGAGACTTGTTCTGTGTTAAGAATAATCTACACATCGAGCATATTATACTACAGAATCAAGTTCTCAACAAAGGGATTGGAGAAGTCCGTTCATTGATTTTGCGGTTCATAGGATTTTACCTAAAGATCTGAAGGAAGTGCATCAATCAAAAGACGATCATTTCGATTCTACTATGATTCTTCCTTACATATGTTATATTGTCGTTCTTATGACGGACTTTTACTACGTTGTCTCTCTGAGAGTGAAGCTAAACAAATACTTCGTGAAGCTCATGATGGTGTCTGCGGTGCTCATCAACCAGGTCCAAAATTGCAGGACCGCATTCGAAGAATGGGGTATTATTGGTCTTCCATGATATCAGATGCTGTAGATTATGCCAGACGGTGTAAAGCATGTCAGATTCATACTGATTTCATTCATCAACCATATGAATTCTTACATCCTATAGCAGCCTCTTAGCCTTTTGAAGCTTGGGACATGGACATTATTGGTCCAATTAACCCTCCTTCTGTCAAGGGACATCAGTCTATACTAGCCATAACGGATTACTTCTCTAAATGAGCGGATGCGATTCCCCTTATTGAAGTGAAAACATCAAATATGATTAGTTTCATTAAACACCATGTCATTTATCATTTTGGGACTCCCCGACGGATAATTCATGATAATGGACCATAATTTGCCAGTCAGGTATTTTATCGATTCTGTGACAAGAATCGGATCCAAAATCTGGCATCTACGACCTGTAATCCAGCTGCTAATGGTTTGGCAAAAGCTTTCAACAAGACAATCATTAAACTTCTCAAAAAGTTTGTCTCTTCTAATAAACGTGATTGGAATGAGAAACTTGGAGAATGTTTATGGGCTTACCGAACAATAGTCCGAACTCCTACTGGTTTTACACCATTTTTACTGGTTTACGAATGTGAGGCTGTCCTTCCATTGGAAATCCATATTCCATCTCTCAGAATAGCCATTGCTAATGAGCTAACTACAGAGAATAATAATCGGTTGAGACTTCAAGAACTTGAAGGATTGGATGAAAAGCGTCTTCAAGCGCAACAGCACATTGAGTTATATCAAGCCCGCATATCTCGAACTTTCAATCGTAAAGTTAAAGAGAGGGTATTCAAAGTCGGAGAGCTAGTTCTAGCTGTTCGAAGGCCGTTGGTGATGACTCATAAGAGCAAAGGGAAATTCTAAGCGAAATGGGAAGGTCCTTATGTCATTGAGACAGTATTCTCTAATGGTGTCTATAGGTTGTCTAAACCTAATGAAGATTTGCTCATGATGTCAATTAATGGCAAATTCTTGAAGAAATATTATGTCTGAATTTTTTTTTATTCTCCAGCTACTAATGTTTGGCTAAACTGATTATTTATCTTCCAAAAAGGAAATTTTGATCTTCTGTTTTACCAGCTGATTAAAAAAGAGAGAGAGATTTATTATTTATCATGTTTTCGTGACATCTAAATAATATTAAGTCTACTTCTTCTCTTATCTATCATGTTCCTATGGCCTCTGCATAGATATTAAACTATTTTTTTGAGTTGTTACGATCTGTCATGTTCATATCACCTCTGATAGTATCGTATACTCTAAACAGAAAAAGAGATTCATTATCTATCATGTCCATATTACCTCTGGATAGATATAAATTTTTGAGTTTAGAAGACTTGTCATGTCCATATTACCTCTGATAAGTGTTTCCTATCTCATACCTATTGTTTAATTGCAAACTAAATGATAGGGTCACAAAAAAAATATTTTATTCATTTCTTGTAAACATTACAGAATGAAAAAAGATAGAAGATTACAAAAAAATTTATTTGCCTAAGGCGGAGCAGAGACATCCTCATGTAATTTTTGTAGCTCCGCTAGACGTTTTTTACGAGAGCTCAATACAGTTTTGGTAGCTACGGCACGTCGAGCTTCGGGAGTGCAGATATGAGAAAGTCCAGCAAAGGTGACTATCATCTTATCCTTGGCTTCATCAAGGGTTTTGATGGTAGCCTCAGTTCCGAAGACTTGTTCCTTCAAAATTGAACTCTGAGTTAGCTGCTCGTCCCGAGCTATGGTCATCTGCTCCCTCTCCGCCTTTAAGCGAGCCAGCTCAGCCTCGACTTCGCGAATTCTATCATTCTGTTGATGAATTCTTATATTTGAAGTTTCATAGGCTTCTTTCTGAATATCCAGCTGAGGCTTAGCTTCAGCCAAAAAGGCTTTTTCTTTAGCCACCTTGATGCTGTATTCATGGAGAGCTTCATTAAAGGTAGTCTCCCGAGCGAGGTATTCAGCTGATAAAGCGTCATACTCCTTTTGGATGAGACTTTCATTAGTTTCACTTGACAGCTTTAGATATTCTCTAATGGGCTGTTCAAGTCCCTCTACAACCTTTTCTAGCGCCGCTGCTCTAGTTGCATCGTTGAACATGGCGACATTCCTGATGGTAAGAGAAATAGCCGCCTTCAAGCTCTCATAATTGAGGCCCTTCTTCAGGACCATGTTGATTAAAGCTGCCAGAGTCTTGTAGACAGTATGAATCTCAACTAAGAGATTCATTTCTGCACTTGAAATCCGCGTTGAGGCGATGTCTACCAGATCTCTTCTCTGAAGACTAGGAGCAGATATTGTTGCCTTGGTAGTAGACTGAGATGAAGCCATTGTTGTTGCTGCTACTATGGCCAATTTATACCCATGAGCTTTGGGAATAGTGACTTCAGTACTTATTACTCCAGCCGTTTCTGGAATCGAAACTACTTGAGTTTTGGTGGCGGTGATTTGTGCGGGTGGAATGGTAGTTATGGCAGCTGACTCCGGTTCGGGCATTGTCTCTTCAGCAACTTGTGTTGAATCAGTAGCAATAGCATAGGATTCTATTACAACGTCCACAGCTTCAGTTGATGATTCGACTATGTCTTCATCACCTTCTTCAGCTACCGGCTATGCAGGCTCTTCAAGTATTTCAGTTGTAATGGGTCTTTCTATAACTGATTCTTCATTGAAATCTACTTCTTCCTTAGTAGCCTCTTTATCATCTACAGTAGGTTCTACTGCAGTTTGTTCTTTATCCTTGCCCTCAGTAGGAGGAGACAGTTCCGGCTGAGCCTGCTCTTCGGGCTCTTGTTGTACCTCCATAGATGAAGGACATTCTTCTTGAGCATCTTCTTCTGAAGAAGAAGAATCTTCTTCCTCAGATTCTGTATTTTCCTCATAAATATCTTCTTGAAGAGGGGGAGGAGCCACAAGCTTTGATGCAATGATGACACCTACAAATTAAACAAAAATAAATTAATATACAAAATCATAATACATAATCTTGTATAGATTTTGTGTGATATACATTTACCTGGAGTAGGTGCAGAACGTGCCAGGTACGAGTCATAGTCTCCATCCCAGTCATTATCATCGAAAGCCAGAGCTGGTTCATCAGATAGGATGAGCTCTCGATCAATAGTATATGTAGGGACAGCCTCCTCAGTAACTTGTGCCTTTGGTGGCAAAGACAGATGAAGCGACGAGCTGAGGCATCTCGGAGATAGAATCCCCACACCTTCTGTGGATGTTGCCAATTGAGATGCATTAGATCCTTCTCCAGGATGAGCTGAAGAAGATGCCAGATGTTGCGGCTCATCACCCGGAGTGTCACTATCTGGGGTAGCAGCTCTTGGTCTAGAAGGCCCCTTAACGGTAACCTTCTTCTTCTTTTCAGAGAGGGCCTTCTCTGGAAGAGTAGCAGTTGCACCTTGTTTCCGTTTCCGGGACTTGCCAATAATGATTGGTCCCGCAGCTGCTTCCCAAGCTCCTATAGGGATGACTTCCAGATGCTGATCTGGAACAACAATGTCATCGGGTATATCCGAAAATACCCTGACCGGCTCTTCTACATTCCCTTCCTTAGGCCATCTTAGACTACTTTTCAAGTTGTAGCCATGGGCGAAGGAGCGGATCGATGCATAAAAGCGAGCATACGTATGAAGTATACGTAGCTCAGTCATGCTTGTAGCAGTCGATACTTTGAACTTAGCATCGGTACAAGCGGTACTAAAATACCTCCAGGCCCTTGCACCGTCGATTAGCTTCCCATAATGGCGGAAGCTGGTAGAGGGATTACCAACATGGAGTTGGTCATAGCCAAACTGGCAGCGAACCGACTTGGAAGATATGGTTCGAACGCGCAGTGGTCTTCATGCCTGTACATCAGATGGGAGGGTCTGATACACACTAGCCGAGGCAGTCGGCTGGAACTTGTGGCCGGGTGCAGAAGAAGTTCCAACCGTGAGAATAATTCAATACGGCTCGGGTATCTGCCACTGTAGTAGCAGTCCATGTAGCCTTGCTGAATTTTTGGAGAAAGACCTCCGCATTATCTCCAGGGCCTAGCGGCAGAAAATTACAATTATGATGTAGCAGCCAGTCCATTAGATAAGTGTAGGGCATGTCCACCATTGGGAAATCTTTTCGGTGAGGAGCATTATTGATTAGTTCTTCACCAAAAATCCTCAAACCTGCGTTTATTCGGCATACCATTACCGATAGCAGGTTAATTCTGGCTTTGAACACCAAACGTACTGCCGGCCACAGTACATTTCGATGAATTCGGTCTACTGTGTTGATCCCGGGCACAACCCATCTCCGCAGCCACAAGGACAGAAAGCCTGCTAACAAAGCTTCCCTGGAGAGCTTTTGACTACCGTGCCTCAGGTGGCTCAAAGTTTCAGTCCCCGCAGGGATGTCTCCGGTCTTTTTGGGTAAATACTTGTCTGGAAACTTGTGTGAGATTATTAAACTATTGATTAGATCTGCAGGGATTATTGAACAAGGGTTGATGGTCGGAGCCTTATTTTTCTGAAATCTTCCATGCTCGTTCTTAGATATTCTATTCTCATGATAGAATAGATAAGTTGTCCATTTATTAGTGTACGCCAGGTGTGATCCACTGTCATACATGGATGTGCAAATTAAGTAATGGCACATTAGTTCTTGGTAAACCTCAACTAATCGAGGATTCTTCTCTCTTATTTCTGCCAGTTCCCTGTTGGAGGGAACATATTCCTCATAAGGTGCTTCACCCATTGGCAGCTTCGAGATGAATTGCATCTCGTGCAGGGCAAGTCCCATCTCACCGAGTGGAGTTGTAAAAGTTCCTGTCGAACTCATGTACAGCTCCATCAAAGCCAGAAACAAATTACTGTTCGGTGGTATACCTTGGCTTGTAGAGGCTACCGCTTCATAGAGGCCGATAGCTTCTAAGTCTGTCTTGAAGTGCTTCAAGATCTAGGCACTTAGCTGAATCCAATTCTGGTTATATGGAGTCAACCACCCTGGTAGCCTAGGGTTGGCTTGTGGATATAATACTGCAGCTCCTATGAACTTGTTGATGAACATTGGGGTCTGCACTGGATGGATCAAAGCCGAATCTTTACTCGGAGTAAATCCAAGTAAGAGAACGGAGAAGGGGACAACTCCACCACTGGGAGTGCTGGTGTGGTAGCCCATATCATTTGCTCTCTCCCTCTTGAAGATGATCCTTCCTGGCCTACCATGACTGCTGGGAGTCAGGTTCCATAGCATCTTTCGGGGATGGGTGGCATGGACAAATACAGAAAGAGGATAATCCCTGTCCATGTCAGGGAGATACATCGCCCTCTCCCCAAACTTGAACACCCAAGCCTCTTTTTTGGGGTTGTGTTTGTGATTTGAAGTCTATCGCATCCCCGAACAGAAAGGCTGGCTTCAAAAATTGTTGGTCATCTAGTGATACCAACACTTCCCCATCTATCATTGACATCAGCATTCTGTCCCCTTGAGTAGCTATCAGGTGTGCTCTCTCCTCAGGGTACTCTGGATCCGACTGAGGAAACTCCACATGGGACAGGTTCTCCAAATAATTTGAACCCACCATACCAGTTGGTGAGCCAAATATTTCTGCAAGTGGGTGAATTTGCAAGTCCACTGCCAAAAGAAAAAGAAAAATCAAGTTAGTAAAAATCTAATTTGAAAATTTACGCAGATGACTTAGTCTGAGTTTTTACGCATAAAAATTAAAGACTATGACTATGCAAATTTTAAAAAAAAATTGTAGAAGTTCTTTATTTTTACGCAAAGTCTTACACTTATGAAGTTTTACGCTGGCACATATTGATGTGAGCGTATTATGGATTTTACGCTGGTATGTGTTGACATGAGCATATTTTAATTTTTACACTGGCACATATTGATGTGAGCGTATTATAGATTTTACGCTGGCATGTGTTGACATGAGCGTATTTTAATTTTTACTCTGGCACATATTGATGTGAGCGTAATGTGAATTTTACGCTGACACGTATAAACGTGGGCGTATGTTTCTATTTTTACGCTGACACGTATAACGTGGGCGTATTTTCTTATTTTCAAACTTTACGCTGACACGTGTAATGTGGGCGTAGAGTTTAAAAGTTGGGTTCTTCTTCTTCTTCGATGAACTCGCAGCTGAAGTTTTTTTTTGCTCTACCTTTCATTGCCGGAGCTACGGCGGGGTTACTCTGTCGGGGCATCGCCGACGATGGGACGGTGGTTTTTGCGCGATCGGCCGACGATGAATCAGCGGCGGGCTTCTTGCCCTTGCTGTCGGTGGTGGTCTTGCTCTTGGGGGCCATGGATTCGGATCGAGATTTCGAAGAAAGAGAGAGAATAAAGAAGTCCGAGATTGCAAGAGACGAGTAAAGTTCTCTATGAACTCGAAAAGCTCTATTTATAAAGAAATTTTGAATCGGTTCAAATTCCCAAAATTTACGCTCGCGGTTGGATATCTCGACTTTTACGCGGACTATTGACCGTTGAGTATCCCGAATTTTATGCGAACTGTTGACCGTTGAGTATCCCAGATTTTACGCTTCTGTTCAAAGTATTTCAAATTTTGAAAATATTTAAAAACTTTGAAGGGGGTCTTGTAGGAGCGTAAAAAGTGCTTCATGGACTAAGTCAAAGAAGTTGAGAATTTTACACAAATCAAACAGAATAAAACTATACACGAGCTATTCTCTACGCGAGCTACTCTCTACGCGAGCTATTCTCTACACGAGCTACTTTCTACGCGAGCAACTTTACGCGAGAGCTATCCGCTGAACTTTACGCGGAGGACAGGCTGTCAGGCTGCATTTAATGTGTGTGATTCTTATTCTGACACAATGATTTTCTGACAGCAGGATTGCACAGAAGCCAAGAGGATTAGATTTACACTAAACCCAATACTGTCGTTTAGTGTTCAGATGGGTTATTTTATGCTCAAAAGATTGCTTCTTTTACGCACGAAAGCTATTCGAGCTTTTTACGCTCAAGGCTGTTGTGTGCGTAAAGTTTATTTGAGCTAATTTTACGCTCAAGGCTATTTTTAGCCACTTTCTGCGGGAAGCTTATTTTGGGCTATTTTACGCCCAGTCTGCTACTTTACGCAAGAAGTATATTTTGGGATATTTTTATGCCCGATCTTTTCTTGCTACAGGAGAACGTGGTTTGCTTTTGTGGCTTTCATGCCTCACTTATTGAGGAACGTGTGTACGTGCTCTCCTCATTTTGTTGAAGTAATGGGCCACATGTCACCATGCGTAGAGATCAAAACTCTACGTGGGACACGTGTCATCACGCGTAAAGGTTGATTCTCATAATGGGTGACAGTTACCAAACTTTGTTGCTTTTTACGCACAGTGGATCTAGTCTATAAATAGACTTATTTTTAAACATCAGATCATCAGAGAAATAGAGAGATACAGAGAGGAGGAGATTCTGAGAAAACTCATACTTTTAGAGTGATATTCCCAGAAGCATTTCTTCAACTTTTTCTCAAGAACAGGGTGAAGCAAAGCAAGAAAGCATTCGACTGTGCCATCAGTGTCGTTGTTCGATACCTTTCTCGTGACTTAGTTCTTCCGATTGTTCATCTTCTTCAAGCAGTTTTTTTCATCATCATCGTATGGTCCAAGGAACAAAGTGATCGCTCTCAGATCAGACTTCCATAGCAATACTTCCCAGAACAATTTGTACTTTTGTACTTTGTACTTTTTTCTAGTTTTCTTTCAAAAGCCAATTTTTAGGCATTTTGTTAAGTGAAAAACACGGTAGCTATCTTCTTCGGATCAACTAAAAGTCCTTCTCCCGAGATAATATGTCCAAGGAAAGGAACTCTATCAAGGCAAAATTTGTACTTACTAAGCTTGGCTTACAACCTCTCCTTCCTCAAGGTCTCAAGAACGATGCAAAGATGCTTCTCGTACTCCTACTGACTCTTAGAATACACCAGGATGCTGTCGATAAATAGTACTCCGAATTTATCCAAATATGGGGTGGAACACCTTATTCATCAAGCTCATAAAAATAGCTGGACCGTTGGTTAAACCAAATGGCATAACCAAGAACTCATAATGTCCATACTTGGTCCTGAAAGCTGTCTTCGGTATGTCTTCTTTCCTCACTTTGATCTGATGATACCCCGATCTGAGATCTATCTTCGAGAATATACAAGCTCCATGCAATTGGTCGAATAGATCATTAATGTGTGGTAACGTATACTTGTTCTTGATTATTATAGTATTCAGAGCTCTGTAATCAATGCACAAGCGAACTGATCCATCTTTCTTTGGCATAAACAAGATACGTGCTTCCTTCAGCGAGACACTAGCTCTAATAAATCCCTTGTCTAAAGGTTCATCAACTTGTTTCTTCAGCTCTTCTAACTCCTTCGGCGCTAACCTGTATACGGATGATGTGACAGGCTCCGCCCCTGGTATCAAGTCGATGGTGAACTCTACTTCCTGATCAGGTGGCAAACCTGGTATGTCATCGGGAAAGACATCCACAAATTCTGTTACGATCTTCGGATGCTCAACCTCGCCTTCATCCATATTTATAGTACCCTGTTCTCTTGCTCTACGAAGAAGAACTCAAACTCCGTCGCCCAGGTAGCCTAAAGATATCTCCTCCAAACCGACAATCCAATGTAACATGGTATTGACTCATCCAGTCCATATCAAGTACAATATCATAATCTGGCATAAAAAGGATTAAGAATTATGTTAAGAATTATGCTCACATCTCTCTCCCATAAATAATTACCGAACAAGCACTAAAAGTGTCACTAACCGGAATAATACTATCTCCCGTCAGCATCTTCATGACCTTAGGGAGAGGTGAGGTCGCTACTCTATATGTGGCTATGAAACTAGCGGGAATGAAAGAATGTGATGCTCCTGAATCAAACAATACTACAGCATGTAATGAAGCTACTAATATAGTATATGTTATAACCTCACCTGCAGTTTGCTCCTCCTCTACGGTTATGGCAAAGGCCTGTCCACGACCACATGCTGATGCTCTTTGCTGCTGAGCTAGCTGGTATACCACCACTTGGGGTGGCAGAGGTGGCCTCTACTGAAAACCTCCCGATATTGGTGGTCGTATGCCTCCAGCTCTCGCTTGTGGTGCTCTCCGTCTATCTCTACTGAGTCTCCAACTAGATCTGTTGTTGCTCTTGCATTATTACGTCGAAGGTCTGGAATAACTACTGTAGACCCATATTTTGTCCAAGCTGGAGAAACATCATCGACGGCATCGGTGGCAGCGATGGCATCGGTGGGATATCATCTTTCCTGAACCTCGGTAGGTGCAAAGCTGCTGGATTATCTGGCTGGGTGGAAGAACCTCAACCCGATGGCGAGGTTGAGTCGATGTGAGTGACTACAATATTCTGCGGAGTAACCGCGGGATTCTCGTTGCTGGCTTGTGGGGCGTAAAGAAATGAATCTTATAAGCTACTAGATTCAAACAACATGCATGACAAGCAATAAATTTTGAAAGCGATATGGAGGTCAAGGACCTATAACAATAAAGATATATGGATGTGATCATTGTAGGACCGTTGAACACCTCTAGAGGGAGTAAATATAGTGTGTGCATGTGCAGCTGATTAAATCTTGAAATTAAAAATTTATATACTATGGCAACTAAGAGAAAATAAAATAGCAGTAAATAACTTGCAGTAGAAGTAAGAGTTAAGAAGATCAAACTCAGTGACACAACGATGTATACTGGTTTCCTCGTGGAGGATTAATCCAGTCTCAAGTACTTATGCTTGTCGTTAATCCACTATGGTACAAGCTTTAACTGAGTGCTTGTAACTCTTACAACACCATGCTTGGGAACAAGTGCACGACTGACTTCACAACATCGTACTTGGCGACGAGTGCTTGACCAACTCCATATGGAGATTTAAAAATTGGAACGTTTTTTCAAATTTAGCCTCCAATATAACTTTTCACAACCAAACTCTAACAGAAACTGTACTGGCTTGGCTAAGAGTAGTATAGGCTAAATTTGAAAGTGTAGCTTATAGAAAACACTTAAAAATGAATAGAGAAGAGAAGGAATGATGTGAATGAGTGATTTGAAAATGTGAAAGTTCTTCTCTGTTTATAGTATTTTTGTAGACTGAATTCGGGTAGAGTTCGGATGCAGAAATTTCATATTCGAATGTTAGATGCAGATTTGGAGGGAATTCAAAAATCTATTGAAACTGCCCTGACAGAACATAGGCCGAGTTCTGTCAGACCTAGTTTAGGCCAAATGGTTGGGTTTTTGGCTAATTTGGAATATGAACTTTGGATATGTATTTGTGGATAGGTAGGCTACGATTTTTGTGGACTGAGATTAGCTGAGCCTGTACCGATCCTGCTCTATCTTACATATTTTTTCTAGACTCGATAAAAATAAAAATACATAATAAATATGTAAAAGTTTGATCTTGATTCCATTGTGTTTGGTTCTTTTATGACGACGATACTTTTGTAGCTTGTAGCAGTAGTAGGTGCAGTCTTGAAACATGTAAACCTGTAGTAGTATGTATATTTTGTATATCGATCAAAGTTGACGTTGATTATCAAAATCAGGTGTGATCATGTCTAATGGCCAACAATCTCTCCTATTTTGATAATTGAAAAACTTTGAGTCTATACCAAAATATAATAAATATAATATTGAACTTTGAAATTATACCTGACTTGTCTAAAGAAATCTTAAATTTTTTATTTTGGTATGCACATTTTCCTTCTTTGTTATGTTCTCAAAATACGACTCCCTCACAATTTATGAGTCAAACATCAAAAAAAAAAATAATACCAAATATGACAAGTCAACAGCTCAAGTAGTATTATACTGGACCATCAATAGTAGTAGTTATGAATAAAAATAAACAACTCACATAAAAAGATGAAAGTGTTACTACTACTGAGAAGTCCAAAGTGCATTATATATAAAAACTCACTACAGAGAATCAAGTCCAAAGCATAAAAAGTAAAATGTGTTACTACATTTTAGATCATCATCAGCCAGACAAATCCACACAAAATACTAGACCAAAACATCTAATCAACTATCAGCACCACCATGAGCAACATCAATCTGTGCATGCATCTGCAAGCAGCTCGCTCAGATCAAAATAAGATGTCATCGGGCCGAAGAAGGCGAATGTCAGATCATCCACCAAGTCTCGATTCGTCAAAAGCAAGGTGACGGAGGATAGTGGTCGAAAGTAGTAGGATGATGAGCCATCGTCTACTAGATGTCTGCCATAGCATTTTTCAAGACCTGGGCCTTATACTGCTATTCATAGAGAGTGACAAACGCATCGAACCGCTGAAAGAGCTCGTCAATAGTATGACCCAGAGCTGCAGGGGCTGGAGCATTTGCTGTGACTGCGACCGGAGCAGGTGGAGGTACCAAAATGGACGATTTGCAACAGTTAGAGTTGTCCAACAACGACGTATTATAACCGTCGTTGTATTTTCGACAGATTGAAAGTGTTGTTTAACATCAAAATCTATTTTTCCCAAATAGTAGATTTGGATTTGACGGGTTAAAATGGTTGTTTAATATCAAATTTTATTTAATTTTTTTGGCTCCATGCCCCTTCCACATAATCCAGGTGGTCGGTCACCCTAAGCCTACGCGATCGACCCTTGGCGTCGACTCCGCAATCCACCACACTCCATATCTATCTCTCCTTCGATCCCTTCGACCATTACCGACCCAAGCTTTCTCCCTCCCTGCCTTCACCAAGGGTCATCAAACCCACTGGTACTCGTCACCACCAACTCCGTCTCCTTGTCCAGCCCTAGCCCCAATGTTGGCGGGTTGAGAATGGAGTTCCCGAACAACAAGTACGTGGTGTTCTTCCTCTAGTACATCCACGCATTGGCCGCTCCCGCTCCAAGCAGATCCTCTCTTTCCCCTCTATCTCCCTCTATCTTCTCGATGTTGAACACGCTACCTACTGCCACTACTCCATCACCGACATCGGGTACGTCCTTCTTTGATTTCATTTTGATTAGGGTTTTAGATTTTTCTTCTCTCATAATCTCATGATTTTGGTTTGACTAGGGTTCATATGCAACGTCGACTTACAAGGACACCGACGACCCGCCAACAAATAATTCCCTTATCATTCTTCTCTGATTTTAGGGTTTGTTGATTCTGCCTCTTCTCTGGCGACCTACCACGAGCATACTTTGAACATGCCTGCATTGACGATTGGTCGAAGATACCATCGACCTACCTGGGTAGCCTTCTCTTTCTCTCTCTATATATCTTTTGAATGTGGTTGTGTTCTCTATCTACTTTATTTTAGATTCTATATTATGATAGCACCATAAGAATTGAGACACTATATCCAATTGTCTTTGCATCAGTTTGAAGGGAGAACGTTATCATTGCTTTGGAGCATTTTATCGAGCACATCCACTGTATGAAGTTTAGATGAAGTCTCCCACTTTTTCTGTGGTGTTTTAACTAAAAATAAGAATAATGTATTACTGCCAAGAACTGTGGTGTTTTTATTTGTTGAAAATTATTTTCTACCTCTTATTCCATTAATGCAGGATTTTTATCCTTTAAGGGGATAAGAATCATCCACATGTCTGCTTTTGTAACCAATGTATTATGCATTTTGGTTAAGTGTTTCCCTACACACTTATTAGTGCAGAGATGGTTTTTGGATGATGTTTAAAACTTATCCCTTGCTCCCAGTTTTGATATGCATTACTGTAGGAGGTGCAACTTTGTTGATGAGTACTAACAACTGAAGTTCTTAGTATTACGTCATTAGTGCTCTTTTCCCCTATATACTGTATCAAGTATGAACATTTGGAATTTGCTCATGACTGTTGTAAGGTTCGTAGGATATTTCGTGGTTAACCGTTTTCCATGTTTTTCTATAACATTCATATAAGTACATTTCCTATATTTTTACAAGGGTTTACATTAGTTACTTCAATCAATAATCTGATTATTTCTTACCTATGTTGATGTTGCTTAGAAATTAGTGTTAAGTAGATATAGTGTTGGAAGTTCTATTGGAGGAACATGATCCTTATAGACTATTCTGGAACCTACTTTTTGCATGAATCAATTTGTCCATGTCCTTGGGTCTGAAATTTGTTCAACCACTACATATGGGAGGTTCTCACAGGATCCTAAGATGTAACAGGTGCAATAATCCATTGCTCCCTAGATATGTAACTACATTGATGAGATATGAGAATAACATTATTAGTACAATAGAAGGCTGTCACTACTGCATAGTGGCATGTAGCCATGTCTAAGGGCATTTTGACCTATCCAAATAATTGATTAGCTTATGGAATCTAGGAAGACTTATAGGAAGAGTAAGGATACTGTTATGAGTAAATTATTTTGAACATCTTATTTTGTGTCAACACGATACACACTCCAGAATACTCTAGGATACGTCAAGATTGATAGGACATAACTTTGTTACTAAGTTAATGTAAGCTATGATTAAAGATGTGATCTTGATAATTTGTGAGCCATAGATTGAAATGGCATACATGTGGTAGGCTCGAGGCATAGGGAATCTCCCGAGTCGCTGTGACCCCGACACAAATTCCCTATATGTCTGCTAAACCAAATGTATGGACAATTGAGAACTTGCATTTCTTTTTCCTTGCTAAGAATCTCAGCAACAATTTTATATTTTCCAAGTATTAGGGAATTTGATGTTGTTAATTTCTTCATCTTATGATATAATTACTTCCATTTTACTCTTGGTCAAACTATCGAACTTGTCTATGCATGCAAGAAAGGCAAGAATGCTTCACTTCAGAGCATGGTGAGTATTTCATCAAGTACTTTTGTAGCAATGTCTTCACAACTATCTCAAGCAGAGGAGAGGTAACACGCATTTACTGGTCGAGGGCATTGGAATTAGTTGTGATTACAGGGAGATTCAAGAACCTTACTTCAGTACACATTTAGTGTTGCTGCAGTTGCAAGGTTGTTGTACAAATGGTCATGTTATTTTTCATCAGTTATCATATACAAATGTTCATGTTATTTCTTCCATTGTGTTCTATTAAGGGCTTTAACATTCACAACGGCAGTGTCCTCATCTCAAACAATTTCCTTTCGCCTTATTCTCAATGTATTCCATGCCACCTTCCCTTATCCTATTTTTTATTTTGTTACCACACATCCATCTAACAGTCTCATGTCAATTGTTCTTGATTGGCTGAACATTCCGACCAATAAAATCATTATTATTCTTTAGCCCAACAATTTGTAGATATCAAATCTACTACCTTAGATATCCCAACATCTTCTGTTACTATCTTCATCTAGATATCAATCCACTATATTTAGAGAAGTCTATATTTCTTGATTAATGTAGACTGTAATTGGCTGTTGACTACTGCAGACTTTTGACTTTTCCTAAACCAATTTCTTGTCAGTAGCTGCAAGAGTTGAAGCAGCGTGCATCCGAAAATGAAGATGAGTCGTTCTTGAACCCTGGAGTGTCTGAAAAGCAGCCATTGCATGTATTTATGGTAAGCCCTAAGCAGTAAGATTAGCTGGATATTTTCAGAATGTAAAAATGTTGTTTGCCTGCACTTTTTCTTTATTCTTTATTATTGGGCTATTCTACATATCAGTAGAGATTCTTCATTCTTTGCTGTTATTTTAGGTTGATCGCAAAGCATCAAGTAGATCATCCTGGTTTTCTTAAAAGCTCCTCTCCACCACCTTATTTACTATTGTTGTTGGCTTAATGTGGTATGTATCTTGTCCAGTATTAGCTAATGTCTATATTTTCATATGTAGAACATAAAACAATTCAACCCAACATTAATCATTTGTATTAGTCTTTTTGTATACTACCTTGCTAAATTCCAGATGCTGATGCATGGATGCAGAGACACCTCTAAATATGAACAGGAACACAAAGTTAACAGCCAGACCTATTAGTTTAGAACCAGTTGTTTTACCGGCAAATCTTTTTTCTAAGTGAATGGTGTTTTAGCCATTTCTTGCTAACTTCTATACCTTGTCTTTGCCCCTACATTTCTTTCTGCCTCAATTGTCTAAATAATATCAAGGTTCTATGGAAACTGAAGAAAACTTAAAAGATGTAGATTATGACCTATAAAAGATGTGTTCTTTGGAATAACAAGTGCATATAACATATGTCAGTAAAACGGGAGAATTATTAATCCAGGAAGACGAGAAGAATGGGAATAATACCTAAATCAATGGTCATGCTGAATTGATTATACAGACACATTATAGAATATATCCATTAGTCCCATGACCCAAGGAGCAGTGCTCTACTAGGAGAAGGTGTTCTTCTATTCCAGAGTTTTAATGGAACTGTTTCAAGGATCCAGGACTTGGGTATTAATTATATTTAGAAAATGCATATGGTTCAAAAGAAAGTTAACACCATTAGTTATACAACATTAGTTATCATATAGGCACAATCTATGTTTCACGGTGTATATATTCTCTCTAGAGCTCGACCACGTCCAACTATCAAAACAACTAGTTGAGGTTTGAAGACTTTGTCCTTCGAGTAACCTTATTTTTCATTTGCTGGTGTTAATGATTTGTCCTTATCATCTAGATTCTTTTCTAGACCTGGAAGGTGCTCTTTGATTGCACGAGTGCATAACCAAAAAGGCGGTCTATCTAGACGTGGAATCCAGGCTATGCATGGTAGGTATAGTATAATATTCTATTTATTCTATCATTGGTGAACTTTCTTTGATGTGTACTATTGATATGCATGGCCCAACGATTGTCTTGTTTCATGTACATTGAAGCATTATTCTTTTTAACATTTTGAATTTGAAACAATCATGGAAATCTATATGTAATCCTTTTATGCGATGTTATATGACATGCATGCACAAGCACGATATAGGTACATGCACTAGCACAATATTGTAGATCATACTGCTCAAGCTTAAGCTGCATCTCAGACATATGGTTAAACCAAATAGGCTCCACTATTTTTCTCATAAAAAACTTTTTAGCTGGTTTACTTGCATCTACTGTATTTGTTGGCCATTAATTTTCCAAATTGTGTAACTGAAATCTCCTCTTTATTCTTGGTTGCTTTGAGTACCAATGTTGCTTTTTATTGCATGGTTTACCGACGCATTTAATTATCTTTCAGGCTGGCTATAATGCTTATGGATATGCTAGTATGGTCAACCATAGATGACCAATGGCTCCTCAAGCTACAGCATATGGCACCTAGGTTAAGTTGATCTTCTAGGATAAGTTCATCAATTGCTCTCTCTTGGTTTGGCTCATCGATTTCCTCACATAAAAGTCAAATGCAGCTGCTAATTAGAATAAGCAAAACAAAGCGAGATTAGAGGTCAAGGCTAATCGATCATAAGATAGCAATATCAGAGTATCACATTATGACTTGACCGATTGAACATCTTGTCTGGTTAATTAGTGTCATTTCTTTTGTTAGTATACTTGAAATGACTGCCATTTTATCTTTTAAGTGAAATCCTTTTGCCAAAAAAGGTCAAGTTGTTATGTATTGGTTCTAACTTCTAAGGCTTTGGAGAAAATCTACAGCTCATAGGTAATTTCGTGGTCAGTTGTAATTGTTCTCTACTCATACAGGGACCAACCTACCATTGGGTCCTGGAGGATTGACAGTCTAACTGCTAATTCTTGGATACTGAGATATTTGCCTGGTTGTAGACTAGCAACAACAATCTGGTTATTCGGTAATGTTTCAAATGTATCTAGAGTAATACTATTGCATTGATTTGTTTATTTTTCAATCTTAAAATTGACGCATGTCTTTTTTATCATGTTCTCTAAACAATATGCTTCAAGGGACGTGTCACATATTCGTGTTTGGGATCTGGATAAAGATGTTCTCTAAACAGTATCTATATTGATGAAGTTTTCTTTCAATCATTATAAAATAAAGTAATTTGATCTTGTGATTATGAGACCATCTATTTAAATCGTAGTTCTGAACCTTTCTAAAGGTATTCATTATAAAATTGTTTAGTTATGCTATTGTGGCCAAGCTTTGTGTAGTTTGAGCCGTAAACTCGAAACTGATCAACAATTAATGTGTTTGACATTAAATATATCGGCCAATATTGACATTAAATTGTAATTTCATACAAATATAGGCATCAAAAGCATGTTATTCCAGTGTTTTAGAAAAGATCTTTTCATTGAAGATTGTTTCTGCCACATAACTAGTACTAGGAGTAAATCTGTTGAAATATTTTGTTGCTTGGAGTGATTACCAATGATGTTCACTCTATTTTTGTCTTTGGTTGAATCAAAAGTTTTTTTGAAAATTTTTGCTAGAGGAAAAAGGTATGTGGATCTGTCGTAGTTACATTGTCATTTTATATAACTTTTGTTTGTTTATAAATTTGGACAAGATTCAGATTTAAACCAAAAGGGAGCAAATTAATATTTTTTCTTTGGACAGGTAACCTGAAGAATTTTCAACAAAAAAGCTATTGGCATATCACCAAGTAAATTTGTCAGCACCCTTAAAATTTATTTACTTCATATTCCATTCAGGGATTGTCATGTGGCTTGTCAGATTTTTTTGAACTGTTATGTCCTATAGGTAAATTTGTCAGCAAGATGCCATGTATTATAATAGGGGGTTATTATCAAGATATAAACCCTCCAATAATTTATTATCTTTTAAAGTTTGAATTATCATGATTGTTCTATATTTTTTGAATTTGATCGCAAAATTTTTTGTGGCAAATTTGATCTGCATGTTTTTCAGATTCAGATCATTATGGTGAGATATTGTGCGGTTAAGTTATCCTTCGTTCAAGGATATGGGAATATGCGACACCGATGAGACTTGTGAAGGCTTCAACACCTCAACACGAATGAAGACAGCTTCAACATGGACAACATTGACAAAATACTTGCATGCAAACATCCTTTCACTGATGATGGACTAATTGGCTTGTTTATGGAGAAGCACTTCTTTGTTGCGGATTCAAATGGCTTCTTTGGCCAAAATATTCGGTTCAACTTAGGTTTTAAAGTTTTTTTTTGTACTTCAATTGATATTGTAAGCTAATAATAATATTCTTTTTTTTTGTTCATCATGAGAACTAAGCCATTGTGAGCTAGCAACATTGCGGTTACTTTTCGTTATTTGATGGAATATTGCTATGTAAACTCGATACATTTATAATTAGTTAATGCAATTTTGATCGATTTTCTTTTATTATTGATTATTGTTGATGTTTATATAAAATTCCATTTCTTCCATATGTATTTCTTATATAGAGGATGAAAATGTTTAAATAGATTTGATACGGATGAATTAAGATTTTTTTTTTGAATTCTGTTTCTAGAAAATATGACAGATCTTACCCGTTGAAAAGAAAAAAAAAATAGTGGTCGACCAATTCACAGGTTATTTGACAATTTTAGTCTGTCGTTTTAATTTGACAGATAATGACTGTCATTTTATTCAGCTAAAAAATGACAGTCCAAAACTCGTTTATATTTTGGGACGCGCTATTAACGACGGATGCTCTGACGGATCAAAACTGTCGTTTAATGTAATTAACGACAGTTTGGTCTGTCGAAAAATACCTGTTTTGGTGTAGTGGGTGGAGCATCACCAGGAGGATGATAGAACTTTCTAGACCTAAGAAGCTCTTAAGGCGTTCCAGAGATGGGACAAGACTCCAAGTCGATGTCAAATTTCTGAAAGATGGCCGCCAAATGCATAGGATATAGGAGGTTACGGCTTGCCCTCTGACAGTTGGTCATAAAGGCTAGCATAGTCTTGGGAAAAGAAAAGGTAATCCTAAAGTGGATGTGATACATCACAGATAACTCTAAGAACGTGATCTCAGTCTTAGGTAGAAGAGATGAAATGATAATACGATGTAGCTCATATCGGGGAACCGGATCTAGATGACACAACGCGATTATGAAAGTCTCAAGTGTCATGCCGTCGGGAAATTAAACTTTAACAATGTCGACGAGAGCATCACCGTTGTTCGGCACTAGAAAATATTCGCTCAAGTCATCAGCGTAAACTCAAATTCCTTTCCGCTGACAGAGGAATGAATATAATCGTCGATTTCTTGTATGTTGCAACAAAACATACGAACTATTATCGTTAATAGGATTGAAAATTTCTAAATATTCACGAAGTCCTAGGTTTCAAAAGTGACTGCATATTCCAAAAAAGGGTAAAGTTTATCGTTTTACCCGAATAAATTTTTCAAAACCGAAAATGATCAAACCAAAGGGTTGATCTCGCAGATGAAACAAAGAGGGTTGGATCATAATCCTCATCATTATCAGGACGAGAGATTGAACTTATTGATGGGTTCATATACAGACATGGAAGATAAGGCAGTGTCACTAGTTTTCTTTCTCTTAAAAATTCTAGGAGCCATGATAAAAATTGAGAAAGAAAAGTGGGAAATATTCCTTAAAAGATATCAAAGATGGAAGAGAATGCCTTCAAAGAGCCTTAGATCCAAGAAATTTCAAATGTGGAGGCTTGAGGAGGTGTACTAGGATCTAGGATTAGGGTTTTTAGGGTTTCGAGCGACTGTTCTTGAGGAAGAAGAGGAGGAAGAATAGAAAGGGGGCTGTTGATTTGAGCTGCTGTTATAAAACATGTCCCCACAGAGTTTGGCCCGAACCCGGTCCGAGTTTAGCCACTTGATTTTTAGGTCATATTTGAGTAATAAATGATAAAAATAGCATATAAATGTAATTCATTGATTTAATAAATATTTATTACTTTTGGTTAGCTGTAGGGGCGATCCCAGCTAACAATAGTCCGAAGACACTTGACACCGTGTCGCTTAGGCTTTTACACCTTGTTGATAGAAGGACCCTTTCGGCTTGTATCTAAAATAACTTCAATTAATAAATCGCTGAATCTTAAGTTTTTTTAAAAAGTATTTTGATTAATCATAACACATTACGACTCTAAAATTTAATTATCCCTAACTCTCAACGCAGATATTTGAAACAATCTTCGGCTAGTGGTTTTATGAATATGTCTGCCAATTGTTGATCTGTGTCAATGAACTCTAGACTGATATCTCCATGTTGTTGATGATCACGCAAAAAGTGATGACGTATTTCTATGTGCTTAGTACGTGAATGACATACTGGGTTCTTAGTCAAATTAATAGTGCTAGTGTTATCACAGTAAATAGGAATCTTAGTGTATATAGATTATAGTCTGATAGGGTTTACTTTATCCATAAAATTGGAGCACAACAATGTCATGCGGCGATATACTTAGCCTCAGTTGTTGATAATGCTACAGAATTTTATTTCTTGCTAAACCAAGAGACTAAAGCTTTTACTAGAAAATAACACATTGCTTGTACTTTCATGGTCTATTTTGCATACAGCAAAGTCGACATCTGAGTAACCCATTAGGTCAAACGATATGGTTTTGGGATACCATAAACCGACAGTAGAAGTTCCCTTAAGGTAGCGAAAGATACGTTTAACGACGCATAAGTGTGATTCCTTAGGATTAGCTTGATATCGTGCACAGATGCAAATGGTAAACATGATATTAGGATGACTAGTAGTTAAATAAAGTAAACTACTAATCATACCTCGATACTTATGTTGGTCGACTGGTTTGCCACTTTCATCAATATCAACTCGTGTTGATGTTGCCATTGGCATGCCGATAGGCTTAACGTTGTCGAAGTCATACTTCTTTAGTAAATCCTTTGTACTTGGCTTGATTGATGAAGGTTTTCTACGAGTGTTGTTTGATTTGATGTTCTATGAAGTAGTTGAGCTCTCCCATCATACTCATTTCAAACTCACTATGTATATACTTAGCAAACTTTTGACAAAGTTTTTCTTTAGTAGAACCAAAAATTATGTCATCTACGTAAATTTGCACAAGTAAAATTCTGTCAACTAAAGTTTTGATGAACAAAGTTGTATCAACCCATCCCTTTGAAAAACTATTTTCAATTAGAAAAGCACTTCGGCGTTCATACCAAGCAACGGTGCTTATTTAAGTCCATAAAGCGCCTTTCTAAGCTTGAAAACATGATCAAATTTTAAAAATCCTCAAAACCAGGGGTTGCTTCACAAAAACCACTTCCTTTAAAAACCCATACAAAAATGCACTCTAACATTCATTTGAATTTTTTTAAAATTTGAAAATATGCAAATGCACAAAACATGCGAATAGACTCTAGTTTAGCAATAATGCATGGTCATAATCAATCCCTTCTTTATTATAACCATGTGCCACTGGTGTGCTTTGTTGCGTAGAACATGTTATCCTCACATAGTTTATTTCGGAATACCCATTTGGTACCAATTATCGATTGACCAATAGGTTTAGGAACAAGTTCCCAAACTTGATTTCTCTCAAATTGATTAAGTTTCTCTTGCATGGTGTCAATCCAAAACTCGTCAGAAAAAGCATGTTACTGACTTAGGTTATACTTGAGAAATGAAAGCTACTTTGCTGCTGTCTCTAGTAGAAAAGTGCATACCTCCCTTGGATACAACACCTATAACAAGTGTCTCTGGATGGTCTGGCATGAATTTCATTCTTAGGTAGACTCTCCAAATAGCTCTCATTGGTAGCAGTATTTTTAGGTGCCTTGAATTTGTTTTATACATCCTCATCATTACTATCGCTATATTTATTACTGTTGAGCTCATCAAAGAAAAAATTAATAGATTCTTCAACAATTATAGATCTTTATTAAAAATTCTATATCCCTTACTCTTGGCGGCATTTCGGAGGAATATTCCTTCGTCTGCCTTCGAGTCAAACTTACCCAAGTTATCCTTGGTATTCAGGATAAAACATGACAACCAAAAACTTTAAAATAAAAAATATTGGGAATCTTTCCAAACCATAATTTATAAGGGATTTCTTGGATTTAGGTCGAATTAACACCCTATTCAAAACATGATAGGCTGTACTTACAGCTTCTGCCCAAAAATATTTAGGAAGATTATGCTGATTAAGCATGATTCTAGCCATATCGCTTAGAGTACGATTCTTCCGCTCCATAACACCATTTTGTTGAGAAGTTCTTGGACAAAAACTCATGGTAATATCCATTATCATCATAAAACTTTTTGAAATCATTATTTTAAATTCGCTACCATGATCACTTCATTCGAGTAATCATGAAGCCTTTTTTATTTTATATTTTTGTATAATATTTGAAATTCAAAAATGGCATCGCTTTTATTAGATAAAAAGTAAACCCAAGTAAAACGAGAGAAATCATCAACTATAACAAAAGCGTAGAGTTTACCGCCAAGACTACCGACTCTACTAGGACCAAATAAATTATATGAATTAACTACAAAGGTCTAGAAGTGCTTCAGTGTTGATGGATTTAAAGGATGACCTAGTTGCCTTATTCTTTTCACATCAGAACATACCATATCTCTCTTGAAAGAAATTTCTGGAAGTCTTTTTACCAGCTTTTTAGTCCATAGCCGTGAGATAGTATCCATGTTTGCATGTCCTAGTCTCATGTGCCACAGCCAGCTTTCATCTTGATCGGCTACTAGGCACTTTTCTATACTGTTAGTACATTCTATAAGAAAATATAAATTTATCTTCCCTGATCCCTTCATACATGGGATTATCGGCAGATATTTTATATATAGAATATTTGTCTTTCATAAAATTGATACCATAACCATTATCTGCCAAATGACTAATGCTCTATAGGTTATGTTTCAATTCTGTGACTAGACAAATGACTTTTACTTCAGGGTATGGAGACATACCAACAGTACCAATTCCTATAATATTACCTCGAAGATTATTTCCAAAGGAAACATACCCTTCTCTCTTCATCGATAGCATAGCGAATAAAGATGCATCATCTGTCATGTGTCGCGAACATTCGATATCAAGTATCCACTTGCTTTTAGCATGAGAGGGTTGAGGGTCCACCTACAAAACGAGTAGATATAACCTTTGGTACCCATTTCTTCAAGGGTTCAGTATTATTAGTTTTGGAAATCCAAGCAAGTACATTTTTGTCAACTAGCTTTCTAGCTCTACAGTACTGTGTTATATGCATGTGTTCACCACAGTATGTGTACATAATTTTAGAAATAGTGCTCTTCGTTTCTGTGTTGACATGCTTTTTGTGTGTCTTTCTTGAAAACCGATATGTGAAAGCATATTTGTGAGGAACGTATTGCTTTTGTGCTTTAATTGGTTTAGTCCTTTTTGGTGTATGCTTGGTAGTAGGACTAACAATAGGCTGTGTGACAGGGGCAACCTGTTTGCCTAATTTAATCTCTAACTTTTTAGAGATGGACAATACTCTTCGAATTTTGCAATCATATCGTAAGTTTTTGCTCAGTGACAAGGTGTTTCTTCTTCTCTATTCATAATGTTCTTGCACTTTGACATAGTCTCTTTCTTTTTGTTCTATAGTGAGGATAGCCTCAAGATAGTACAATCTGATCTTGGCTATCTCTTCCGTATTACCGGTAGTAGATATCTTTTTAATATCTTTGATAAGATTAGATAATCTAGCTACTTCGATTGTGTATGCCTTAATCTCTTTACGAGATTGTTTATACTTGTCTAACACATTTCTGTGTTCTTCAAGTAATTCACTAAAGGAATTTTCTAACTGGTCGAATGTAAAATCATCACAGAGAGGGTTTTCAGATACCTTATCGTATGCCATCAAACAGATATTTGCACTGCTGCTGGGTCTATACTCCTCGCGGACTTATTGGCCTCACTTTTGTGCCAGATGCTAGTATTATCATACTTTCGACCAGTTGTAGCTTTTTTATTTGATCTCGATCGGTCGTATGGACTGCTTTTTCTTCGTTAGTAGACAGTCCTTCTTTATATGCCCTGACTTCTTACACCCAAAGCAAATAGTTTTTTCTTCGTTACTTTCGTGGATGTCCTTTTCTTTCGGTTTGATCGCTCAAACTTTAAGAATTTTCTAAAGTTTTTTACTACAGGACCTGTTCATCACCATCCGAATCTTCTTCATCAAAATATTACATGAGAGTCTTCTGGCTTGAGCTTTGAAGGCGATTGCTTTTTCTTTAGGGTTTGCCTCTTCAAAGTCTTGTAGGTCTAGCTCATGGGTCATGAGCTTGCCCATCAGTGTCTCCAATGTCATCGTGGTAAGGTTGTTTTCTTTTATGATCGTGGTAGTCTTCGGATTCCAGTTCTTTGTTAGAGCCCGCAGTACCTTCCTGAACTTCTCATGATGTTGTAATCCTTACCAAAAGATTGTAGAGGATTAGCAATATCAAAGAAACGAGTGAACATCTGTGAAGTTGACTCACCGAGTTTCATCTTAAATGACTCGTATTCTTGTGTCAATCTACTGATTTTGGATTCCTTTACTTAGGAAGTCCCTTCATGAGTTACCTCAAGAAATCTCTAAATTTTATTAGATGTGGCACAATTAGATACATGATTAAACTCGATTTTGACAATTGCACAGAATAGTGTATTGATGGTCGTGCATCTAGACTAGTCCATATCTTCTCATGCTTAGATCACGGGGCTTGTCTACTGCTACACCATCAATCACTGTTCTAGGCGGTTTCTTGTAACCGTCTATAACTATCGACCAAAGATTGAAGTCTAGTGATTTAAGAAAGAAACTCATCCGTGTTTTCCATTAGGTATAATTCTTTTCATCAAATAGTGGGGGTCTATTTGTGGATTGTCCTTTACCGTTGAATATAGATTTAACGACTGCCATTATATATATATATATAATATTTTATATATTATATATATATATATACACTCTAGATGGTTATGTATATGTGTAACCTGCTCTGATACCAATTGTAGGACCGTTGATCACCTCTAGAGGGGGGTGAATAGAGTGTGTGCGTATGCACGGAATAAATCTCACAATTAAATATACTATGGCAAGTAAGAGCAAATTAAATAGCAGTAAATAACTTGTAGTAGAAGTAAGAATTAAGAAGATCAAACTCAGAGACACAGCAATGTGTACTGGTTTTCCTCATGGAGGACTAATCCAGTCTCGAGTACTCCTGCTCAATGTTAATCCACTATGGCACAAGCTTTAACTTAGCTTTTGCAACACTTACAACACCGTGCTTGGGGACAAGTGCACGACCGACTTCACAACACCATGCTTGGCGACCAGTGCACGACCGACTCCAGAAGGCGATTTAAAAACTGGAATATTTTCTTGAATTTAGCCTCCAATACAACTCTTCATAACCAAACTCTAGATTAAACAGAAATTTTACTCGCTTGGCTAAGAGTAGTATAGGCTAGATTTAAAAGTATAGCTCATAGAAAATACTTAAAAATGAATAGAGAAGAGAAGAATGAATGAATGATTTAAAATATGAAAGTTTTCTCTATTTATAGTATTTTTGTAGACCGAATTCGCTTCGGGTAGAGTTCGGATGCAGAAATCTCGCATTTGAACGTCGCATGCAGATATGGAGGAAATTGAAAAATCTCTTGAAACTGTCCTGACTGAACTCGGGCCGAGTTCTGGCCGAGTTCTGTCTGAGTTCTGTCGGACCTAGTTTAGGCCAAATGGTTAGGTTTTGGGCTAATTTGGAATGTGGACTTTGAATATGTATTTATGGATACGTAGGCTACGATTTTTGTGGACTGAGATTAGTGAGCATGTACCGATCCTGATCAACCTTACATATTTCCTAAACTCAATAAAAAAAAAAATACATAATAATATGTATAAATTTGATCTTGATTTCATTGCATTTGGTTCTTTGATGACAACAAGACTTTTGTAGCTTGTAGAAGTAGTAGGTGTAGTCTTAAAACTTGTAAACCTATAGCATATGTATATTTTGCGTATCAACCAAATTTGACGTTAATTATCAAACTCAGGTGTGATCATGACCAATGGGTCAACAATCATATGTCTTCCTATTGTAATTGCAGGCTCACGTCGGTATAGTAACGTAACCGACGTGATTTAACGCAAAGAACTGTATGGGACACCACAAAAACATGTAACATTCCAGTCCTAAAATACGTAGGACCAGGTATACGAATACATGCCAGCAGTACGTCACCAATGGGCCATACTACCTACCAAGCCTACTAGTGAATGCTTAAGATGTAAATTATGGTAACAACCCAGAAATATAACACAGTCCACAGGTATATAACTAATCACATCCACACAGAATAACAGTCCAAAGTAATCAAGTCCAAAGTAATAAATATAGCAAATGTCCAGCTGTAAAAAAATATAATTATGTAGAAAAAGACATCCCGAAACCACGTGAAAGAGAAATAAAGTAACAGTAAACTAGAAGTCTGCTGAAATGAAAGAAAATAAAGTAGCAAGTCTAAATGAAGTAATAACATGATCACGATAAATCTTCTAGCACTATCTCGTCCTCCTGTACCTGTACGTCTTCGGTCTCAGCCCCCGAACCGTAAATCTCAGGGCAGTCTTCAGCACCATCTAAGCCTTGAAAATGGCCAGGTCGTAGGAGACTAGCAAGGTACATATACATGCCATGGTATAGATATGAAAAAAAATCTAGGGCATTCTAACGTATCCAGTCTATATGCTATACAAGTGAGAATAACTTTGGAATATCAGACCTCACCATTGAGGCTCACAAGTTCAGGCTATTGTCCCAGTATTGTGTCGTGGGACAAAGGACAATCAATCAATGAATAAACAATAGCCAGTACTCTGCTACAGAGATAAAGGCTCACAACAATAATAGACCACAATACAATAAGTCTAATATTGTAGTCATGTTTTCCTATCCCATGTCTAGTATCTATAATGTCAAGTCCATACAGTCGTCACTATAACAATAACAATAAACAATCTAGTAAACTGGTACGAAGTCAATACCATGAATACTCATGTGACCTCGCATCATGAAGTATCGGTGTCCTGGGGTCATTCGTGTCAATGAACAACAATATGCACGCAATACCTAATGTCAATATTTGGTTCCATCATCATGACATCGATACCCATCTTTGAAACAGACACTAAGTATCAACGATACTACTTCATGCTAATGTTAACAAGAGAAAAAGAACAATCCAAAACCAAGGCAAGGTACACTGCCTGTAATGCTGAATGTATGCCGAC